>VWZE01008321.1:178937-256987 GCA_013396675.1 Eubucco bourcierii
AAAAAAAAAAAAAAGAAACCTCAAAGAAAACCACCAGGATGTTTGTTCTGTGAGCAGCATGGCATAAGCACTTCAGGTAACACAGGCAACAGGAGGAGCACTCATTCTTTCCCCACCACAGCACTCTAACCAAAGTGATGTCCTCATGATATATCAAGTTTCATTTGCCAGGAAGAAATGCAATGCAATTTTTCCTCCACTCTAGCAAACACGTGAGACATTTAAAGATGTTTTTGTACTCTTTAACTCAACTTTAGAGTCTCTTACTCTACTTTTAAATACCAATAAGGAGATACCTGGAAGATAAAAATCTCTGCCTACTTTGCAGATAAACAAAACATTTTTCACAAAGATTATTTATTTCTCTCCACCTAACCAGAACATGAAGACTGAAGACCTACAGTGACCAGACAGTAAATGTGAAGATAAATGCTTCAAAATTGTTTACCTAAAGTTAAAAAAAAAAGGTAAATTATATCTTGCCTACGTATAATGGACTCCTTTTTTCTGTCCTCCTGAAAATGCACTGCCTGTGCTTGTGATGATAAATGCACTTTTAAAAAGGTATAAATTTCCCATTTTTCACAGTAAACATCTTTTTTTCCCCCATCTCAGTCTGAGGGAGTACTGAATGTTTCCTCACCAGCAAGGGGAGGTTGTGCTCTGCCAGTCATTATCGCACCAGCACAAAGCTATTTCTTTATCCACCCACCAACTGCTGACACTGGAGACTCCTGCAGAGAGTGGTAAGGCCACTTAACCCAACCAGCTCCCCTTGAATGGAGAGGAATTAGTTTATGGATTACACAAGCCAACACTTCTAGGAGGTAGGCATCTATCTGACCAACGTTCATTTTAAACTTTTATTCCTTTCTTCAGCTGTTGCGTTACAGTAAACAGAGCCATGCTAACATGGGGGATTCTTTTTATTAGTGATGGACCTGACCTTCAGAGTCTAGAGCTGCACATTCCCGACACTTGGGGACCAAGAACTTTAGGTCAAGCAATGGATGCAATTTCAAGATAGCCCAGGACTCGTTTATCTGCTGAGAATGGAAAAAAAATCACAGCAAATAACTTGCAGGCCTGAAAACTGCCCTCTTCCTATGAGCTCACAGAAGAAACAGTTTCATTGTTCGCTGGGCTCCTCAAACTAGCTTGGGATACCACACACAAACAGTACAGTGAGTAGTCATAAGAGCAGCAGATGCTACCTTACAAAAACCCACCTGGTTTGAGGCTAATTGGAATCTTTTCATGAGAGAAATTAGATCATTGGTTGTAAAAAGAAAATAATGATGAAACCTGTATCATTCATTGGTTTGCTGAGGGGGATAAAAAGTCAAAATGTCAACAATTTGTCCCACACTCTGTCCTGGGACATCCTGCTATTCGATTCCTCTTCACTCTACTCTAGTATCTCTCCACTAACAAATAACAAGTAAGGTTTGTTGACTCCTTGTTTTGGTTTCTGGATGGGAAGGGAGATAGGGAGAAAGAGGGGGTAGCTTTGAGCCCTTCTGGACAGTTTCCTTTGTCTGGGAGGGAGTTTGGATTTCTGTATTATTTCTAATTTGTATATAGTTGTAAATACCTGCAAATATATTGTGTATATATGCTTGTGAAATCCACCTTGCTGTAAATAGAGCTTCACCTTACGTCCAAGCCATCTGAGCTAGTCTGGTGAATTTCAGTAATGAGGGAGCAAGTTCCTAACCCACCACACCAAGGTATCAGTATCTTGACATTAAGACTGAGGGCAAAGTAGCAACATAGACAACCTGTCACTACCTTTCACCCTTCTGGAAAAGAGAAAAAGAGAAGAGAAATAACCTGAAACAAGAGGTAGTGTCACAAGCCCTTAACATATTATTAACATCATTATTATAACAGAGGCCAGAAGTGACTGTGAAACACCTCTGGTCTCAGAGAAGCTTCACAACCTTCCTTCTCACCTGGTTGTAGGAACCCCTCTGCCAGTCAGCAACCCAATGATAAGGTCACCTTCGCTTCTGACTTGCAGGTATGCCAGCAGGGTGAAGATGACCCTAACGAAAGCAAGCCTAGTTCAAGCCCAACTATTCCATTTCTTCTCCTTCAGTTCATATCCCCTCCAGATGGGGGTGGGGGGGGAGGGAAAAAAGAAAATCGATCAACATTTTAATGTTTAACTTGACATTGAGAACAGGCACACTCTTTGCTGCTTCTTCAAGGCCCAAAATCTTACTGTGCAAGGACTTCAGAAGGTGAAGTCCACGCCACAAGAAAAAAAGACCAGGTACACACAAAAAAAATAAACAGTCTAACAAAACAAACCAAATTGTATCTCTTTTCTTCAGAAACTAAGATTAATATAAACTCTAAAATAAGGTCTAGTTTTGTTTTGGTTTGTTTTTTTCCTGTAAGCTTTAAGACAGGATTTTAATATAAGAAATGTAAAAAGAAAAAAAAAAAATCCCCAAACACCACCAGAAAAGACTCACAGTCTTAAAACATGCACTAGGCTTGTAAACAGCATTAAGTACCCAGCACTTCAGTGATTTGTGGTAAATCTTCAGAGCACCTAAGACACTTGCAAAGCAATTTTCTCAGTCATCCTCTAGAGGTTCAGTATCAGTCTTTTAACAGATAGACAGAAGCTGAGAATAAAAGCTTTGCCCAGAGTGCTAGGAGGAGCAGTGCCAGACTTGAATATTCATCTCACAAACAACAACAAATTACTCACACTTAGAGCACTGTCTGTATGACCACAGCATCTGCTTCAAATGAAATCACAGCATCATTTTCTGTCATCTATTAACATGAGAGCACCTAGGACAGGGATCATTTCATGGTATAACTAATACAGTCCTCATCCTAAATTAATAAAATATCTAAAAAGCAATTAACAATGTCACTGCAGTTATTGGCAGGAAGTTATGCAGATTTTTATTTTCCTTTATGAAAAGCTTATTTGCACATACTTGGAGTAATGTACTTCCCAACCTTTGGGAAGCACAGCCTTTTACTCCTGTGTCACAGAGGAGACAGCATTTCAGTTTTAGAGTTTCTTTGTATCTTCTACGGCTCCAGCCAGCACACAAAACCTCCAACTTCTTTAATCCCGGGATCCTGAAGAGCAGGACTGTGGTCTTTCCAGCACTACAGAAGCTGGGTTTTGATCCTTTCTTCAGAATTGTGCAAATCACACAAACACCAAAGACACACAAACTACTAACACTTACTCAGAGTAGGCAGAACAACATCCTAATAATCCATGTAAGGAGAGTTGGTCTGATCTACACACACCTCAGATTGTTGCTTCTCTGTCATCTGTCCTGCTGGAATGAAAAATCAACCACCAACTATTTTAAGAAGTTACACTGCTGATACCAGTTTCAAAACACTGAGGCTGGTTACTAAAAGTTTCCTCAAGCTCCACAGAAATGAATGTTTTGCAGGTAATTTTACATGCACAGGTAGCAGTACACAGAAGAGCAGGGAGTGGACTGAGAACAGCACTGTGAAAAAGCACTTGGGAGCGTTGGATAAAAAAAACTGAGAAAGCCAGCAATGTGCACTCCCAGCCCAGAAAGCCAACTGTGTCCTGGGCTCCACCAAAAGAAGCATGGTCAGCAGGTTGAAGGAGGGGTGTCTGCCCCTCTACTCTTCTCTGGTGAGACTTCATTTGAAGAGCTGTATCCAGTGCTGGAGTCCCCAACACAAGAAGGACATGCACCTGCTTGAGTGGGTCCAGAGGAGGGTCATGAAGATGAACAGGGGGCTGGAGGATCACTCCTATGAGCACAGGCCTCATGAGCGAGTTAGGGTTGTTCAGTGCGAAGATGAGAAGGTTGCAAGCATAGTCTTCCAGTATTTAAGGGGCCCTACAGCAGAGCTGGGGAGAGGCCCTTTATCAGGGAGTATAATCATATGTAAAGGTTTTAAACCAAAAAAAGATAGATTTAGATCAGGAAGAAATTCTTTACTGCGGGGGTAGTGAGACGCTGAAACAAGTTGTCCAGAGAAGCTGTGGAAGCCCCCTCCATGGAAGTGTTTAAGGTCAGGTTGGACAGGACTTGGAGCAACTTGATCTAGAGGAAGATGTTATTACTGTCCATGGAGGGAAGGAGTGGTTGGAACTATGTGATCTTTAAGGTTTCTTCCAACCTAAACTATGCTATGATAAGATGTGCAGAAGGACAAGGGATGATGAATTTCTGTGCTATGTATCACATCTCTCCCCAAAAGTGTATTTACCTGAGAAAACACTGCAATCTCCCCCAGCTGCCAGATGAGAAGGGCCAACAGCCTGTGGAGAGCAGCCATTCCCAACACCATCCTGTTATTCTGGCACAGACACAGTATCAAAGGCCAGTAAATCAACTTGCTGAGACAGGCACATTTTCTACAGCAAGGCAGAGAACTTCCAAATGGCTTTTGTAAGGCACTTGGAAATTAGCATTTGTAAGAGTGAACAGTAAATAGTACTGCCATAAACAAACAGTTTAGCAGGTTGTGTATTTTTGTTGACGAGTGCCAGTAGAACCACAAGGTTTCTATTTAGGAAACAAGACTTAGATCAACAAGCTAGATTTTGTTGTGCAAGACTTTTCAAAGCGAAGGGAAGAAAGGGAAAACAGGCCCAGAAGCCACAAATTACTTCTTGGCTCCAATTAGATCTCAATTTCTAAAGAACCTGAGTAGGCTGAAAATACAAACCAGGGGAGTAAACTGCATTTATCTGAAATTTTCAGCTGCACAATTCATTTTTCTGTAGCTACCCACAATGTCCTGGGGTTGCTGCTTTGACATGGTATCTTTGAAATCCCAACAAAAGGGTATAGACTCACAGAATTGTTTTGGTTGGAAAAGACCTCTAAGATCATCAAGTCCAACTTAGGTCCAACCTAAGACCACCATTGTCACTAAACCAAGTCCCAAATTGCCATGTCGACACATTTCTTGAACACCTCCAGCGACGGTGACTCCACCACCTCTCTGGGCAGCCTGTTCCAATGCCTGACCACTCTTGCAGCAAATAATTTTTTTCCTAATATCTAATCTAAACCTCCCCTGGCACAATTTCAGGCCATTTCCTCTCATCCTATCATTTGCTACTAGGGAGAAGAGACTGATGCCCACCTTTCTACAACCTTTCTTTAGGTAGTTGTAGAGGGCAAACAGGTCTCCCCTCATCCTCCTCTTCCCCAGACTAAGCAAACGCAGATCCCTCAGCTGCTTCCCATAGGACTTGTTCTGAGTATGTGCAAAAGAGAAAATAAAAGCTCAGACAAAAAAAAAATCCCAATGTCCTGTGGCTACTTAGGAAACACTTAGATCCTTGCCCATAAGAACATATGGAAGACTACTGGGGTAGGTAGAACGCTGAGTGCAACTTGGGAATAAGAAGAGGAATTATAAAAATTAACTGAAAGAACAGGAAAAAAGTTCAAGGCAGCCCAAGGAACTGGTTGGTCAAAAACTTATCAGCTCGAAGCACTACAAGAAACATTTTTGACAAATAAGGATAATGCTGGGAATTGACAAAAACAAAACCAAAACAACAAAAGCCAAACCAAAAGCAAAACAAACCCCTCTCCACTCTGCTTTCTGCAGATAAACAAAACCAGTGACTGTCCTACTGGTTGCAATTTGCAAATAGGAAGAAAATTCCCCTCAGCAACAAGCATATGTGATATCCTAATCAAGGAAGAAAATAAATTTGGAGTGTTTTTCACAGAAGCCTTTGCATTTTGATCTTGCCAGCTTACACACACTTTCCCCTCGGCAACGTATTCCCGAGGCACAATTTTAAGAGAACTTTGCACACAAAAATGGAACAGGCTCTGAATTAATGATATTAAACTCAAATGTTGGATAAAATGAAAGTTTTCCCATTTAAACTCCTTCACTCACACTTGTTCAAAGCAAGCCCTGGCATTTACAAGAGAAATGTCACCACTTCAGCACCTTCATACAGGACAGAAATAGTTTTAGCTAGAAAGGAACTGCGCCACTGCAAAGAAATCTGGTTTTAAGTGTAGACAAACTGTGCAATCCAGGCTTCGTTTTACACAGTTGCTGCCTGTTCGAAGTGATGCAGGCATGCTGGTACAGATCTCCACAGTACAGGCTAAACTGGGAATGTCACGCATACCAATGGCCATAAAACTCCAATTTTAGATCAGCTGGATTCAGCACTACAAAAAAAACTAACTAGGCCCATTTAAAACTAAACCCAGTCGCTTCAATCTTTATGAACCT
The DNA here is from genome assembly GCA_013396675.1 of Eubucco bourcierii. Taxonomy (NCBI): domain Eukaryota; kingdom Metazoa; phylum Chordata; class Aves; order Piciformes; family Ramphastidae; genus Eubucco; species Eubucco bourcierii. The sequence goes on from VWZE01008321.1 coordinate 185,184, forward strand.
ATGAAACCCTCATCAATTATAAGCTTTGGTTCTGTGTTAACACATCTGTTCTCCTCTACAATACAGTGAAGAGAGCTCTTCCTCCTGGAGAGCAAAGGCAAGCAGGATATTTCCCTCAGTACAAGCCGCAGGAGTTTAAAATGTGCAAGTGAAGAGGAAGGGAAAGAGCTGGCAACCCTCAGGTTTCACCATGTGCAAAATAATGGCAGCATTACAAATCTGGGACTCCAGCAAAATGAACTGCACGCTTCCAGGGACAAAACTCTCTGTAATAAAGATAGTCTGGCCAAAGAACACCATAGAACGTGCTTCACGTAGTTTGAACAACTCACACTTAAATATCAAAAGGTGCACATAACAAAAACCTTAACTTGACAAAATTAAGAGAAATTTGTACAAGAATGGCTCAGAAGGCAAAGCAGCTAAACAAAGCCATCTGAAGAGCTGTGGATTTTGTCTAAATGAGATGACAAAGTAACAATTAAGGATGTAGCTCTTTAGGAAAGCAATCCCAGTCTGTACATAAAAATTACAGCAAATTAGCCATTACAATAAAGGGGGGTTGTGTCTGCACAAAAAGAGTTCTTGTGCTTATACACCTGACCACCAACACAGGAACATCTGAACACCTTGCAGTATGTGATGACTAAGTACACACACTACAGCCCTGCACGGTCACTTAAGTATCTCACCTCCAGCCTGCAGTCAATGGCCCGCAGAATATCTCACTCGCCTAATACAGCATGAGACAAACTGGAGGACATGGTGCAATAGCACCAAGCATGAAAGCAACATGTGACTGAGCTTTGCTTTCCTCAGCCACTCAGAGGCACAGAACAGTAAAGGTTGGATCACCTCCAGAGATGATCTAAAGCAGGGTCACTTAGAGCAGGTTGCATGGGAATGCATCCAGGTGGGTTTCGAAAGTCTTAAGAGAAGACGACTCCACCATCCTTTTGGGCAGTGATCTATCACCATTACAATAAAGGCATCTTTCCTTACATTTAAGTGAAACCTCCTGTGTTCCAGTTTGTATCCACTGTCCCTTGTCCTATCACTGGATGAGCCCAGCCTCATCCTCTTGACTCCCACCCTTTAGGTATTTATAAGCATTGATAAGATCCCCTCTCAGTCTGCTTTTCCCCAGGCTTAGGAGGTGCAGGTGTCTCAGCTTCTTGTCAGACAGATGCTCCAGTGCCCTCATCATCTTTGTGGCCCTCTAATCTTTCCTTCCTCCCAGAGCTAGAGGCAAAATACCTAACTCAAATAGCAACAATGAGCAGCAGAACTGGCAACACACAACAGCAAAAATTCCATTAAAGAAAGAAGTAAAATCTTGCATTAAAGGTTTTTCTCAATTACAGTTTTCCTCAGCATCACAACATCCCCCTCCTTAATCTATTTGGTGCAAGAACTGAACTCCTGAGTTATGTCATCATCGTGTTCCATCCTACAAAGTAACAAGGACGATCATTTTTCTGCTCTTTCTTATAATGGCAGGACTGCCAAAGCAAGAGCTTTTTTCTCCTCCTCTTCTTGAAGCTTTGTCAGCTTTCAGTCTCACTTTAGAGACATAGAACAAGCACAAAGCTTGTCTGCAAAGCAGTATCCTAGAGAAGTCAGAGGTGACGAACTGAATATGTAACATCAGTGTGTGCTGAATGACAATGTACACACTGTCAGTGAGGCACAAGATGTTTTTAGCACACCCCATTTGAACCTTAGAAGATTAAAGAAGCTAAGCCAATATTTATCTTAAATTCCCTTCTTAAATGTCCTCATACATGCACAGCAAAGCAAAAAAAAAAGGCCACTCACTTGAGGCAGGGTGAACTAATCCCATGGAATTTTGAAAAAGGGGTTTTGAACAGCTTGTGCAAAAAATCTTAGCAAAAAGTACAGAGATCACCCTACACATCCTGCACAACTGCTCAAGTCCAACTGCCACCACACACTCTGCCTATGAACGCTGCTCATTAAGAAGACCCAGGGCACCCTGGCTTCTGACGCTGTCACTTCCTTCCTACGGACTGGGCCTGGGCACGGGTAGGATTTTGTTGTGTTCCATCACAGCAATGCTTGCAAACATAAACACTGTTATTAACAACAATAACCAAGGATTAAACTGTCTACTCTCCTAGCAGGCAGTCACTCAGGCCTCTGTAAGTGCAATTGTCCTGTGTCCTAGCAGATGTCTAAAGCTATTGTGTTTTCATGCGACTGCTTTACTGAAAGGGTTCTCAAAGACTGGCACACCGACTCCAGAGAGGTGGTTGCATCCCCATCTCTGGAGGTGCTGAAAAGCCAGAGAAATAGTGTTGAGGGACATGGTTTAGCACCAGGCTTGGCAGAGTAAGATAATGGTTGGACTCGATGATCTCCAAGTCTTTTCCAACCAAAACAATTCTATGGTTTGATGTTTTCCTTCGTTCTTCCTAGTCTCTGAGACTTGTTAAAAACAAGAAAAACTCCGGGGCAGCCGGACTTCATTACTTTCACATGCACAGACAGTGCCAAGAGAGCCCATAGGAGATGTTTGCTTTCACTTTTCCCTCTCGTACCATACCGCAGCAGCCTGCCACTCACCAACTACTCTCCAGCCAGCTCGGGCGCGGAAAAGCAACGCAACCACCGAAAAAAACAACTCCCGAAGTTGTAGAAGGGAGACGCAGCGGGCAGGCAACCACGCCGGGCGCTCCGGCTGTCCCCAGAGCGCGGCTTCTCCTGGCCACTCGTGCCTCACGACAGGCAGCGAACAGCGGCCCCGTCCCGCAGTCGGTCCCTTCTCCAGCCCCCCGCCTCGTGGAGGGACGGGACCTCGGTAGATCCCCAGAGCTCCTCAGGCTCCAGCCCAGGCAGCGTAACGCAACGCCGGTGCTAAACTTCCCCCAACTTTCGACCCTCCGCGCCGCCATCACCGAGCCCAGTCACACCTCAAGGCGGCCCCGGGGCCCCCGGTCGTCGTTGGGGAATAGCAGGCTTAGAGCCAGCAGCGCGGGAGGGAGTTGCACTTCCTCCTACCTTAACCCTCGCCCGCCACCCTGCTGCCCGCCTTACCTGAGGCGCTGCGGGCGGAGGGCAGTCATCCCACTTGCCCAGCGCTGCTCGGCCGCCCAGCAGCACCGAGGAATGCCGTTTGCCCGGTGGCCAGCCGCTCCGTACCGCCCGCCCCAGTCCTGCTAGCATGGTCCTGGCCCTTCTTCTCCTCCGGCGGCGAGGAAGCGGGCCGCCTCCGGGCGCGCTCCGCTGGGCTGGGGCGGGCGGCGCTGCCTGCCACGCCGGGCGTGGGCGAGCCCCAGCGGAGGGCGTCTCCACCGGCGGTCGGGCTGCTTTAGTGCGTGTTTTTTCCTCTTCCCTGTCCCGCCAGCTGCCGAGGAGGGGTTGGGCTGGGCAGCTCCCCTCGTCCTGTTTGACGGGACGATCCTCTGGGCGGGCGGGGCGCGGAGCCCCGGCGGAGTGTCGCGCCGGTAGCGGGAAAAAGCGTGCCGCGGGCCACAGCTGGGCGCAACCCACCGGCCGGTGGGCACAGGTGGGGTCCCGTCCGTGTGCCCCGCATCTTTCTCCTTGCAACTGAGAGCGCGAATTCAATAGATACAGAGCACTGGAGAGGTCTGGAGAAGTGCAACGAAACTGGTGAAGGGTCTGGTCCTGTGAGGAGCAGCTGAAGGAACTGGGGATGTTTAGCCTCGAGGAAAAGAGGCTGAGGGGAGACGTTCTTGTTCGCTACAGCTCTCTGAAAGGAGATTGGAACGAGGTGGGTGGAGGTCTATTCTCTCTACTGACAGGATGAGAAGAAACGGCCTCGAGATGGACCAGGGGACATTTCAGTTGGCTATTAGAACACCTTCAAGGAAAGGGTTCTCAAAGACTGGCACACGCTCCCACTGGAGGTGGATGAATCCCTGTCCTTTGAACTGTTTAAAAGGCAGAGAGAGAGAGAGAGAGGGTGCTGAGTGACATGATTTAAGCACTGGAGTGACAGAGTGAGAGAAGGGATGGACTCAAAGATCTTAAATATCTTTTCCACCTAAAGTGGTTCTATGAATGTCATGAGTTGAAGCTGATGATATTCAATATCATGCTGCCATCATAACAAGACAATAATTTGTAAGTGTGATTAAGCTAATTAATATTGCCCTTTTTTTGAGAAACAAGACTATTACTATGCCTGTGTTTCAGTGAAACAACCACAGAAGGGAGCAACAAAGCACAGACACCCTTGGAGTTTGTGTGACAAGACTCACGTGCCGGTCATATGAGATTACCTTGGCCCATAGGATGTCCATAATCATCAACACATTTTCACGCTCAGTATGAACCGCCAGAATCCTCCTTGTTCCAGCAAGAAAATGGTTAAGAAATCGAGAAGATAATTACAGAAATTAAACATGTTTCAAGACAGATTCTCAGGGCTATTTTTCAATCAAGAGAGCGTTTACTAAAATAAAACCAGAGTTCTAGGGAAGCGTGACATTAAGAAGAAATAAGAGGAACCCTGGCCAAAGTGTTTCCAAATGGCAAAAGGTCTCTTTCATGCATTTCAGGGCATTCAAGTCTTTGTTATGATAAAAAAAGAAAACCTGAAGCAAGCCTTAAAGTAGGACAGGACACAGGTGACGATCTGAATTAAGAACTTTTTCACTAGGCAAAATACCAGCTCTAGAAGAGCACAGTAACTCCAAACATGCCTCATCAAATGTCAGAAGCACAGAGATCTCTTCTCTCACCACAGGGAGAACATGACTGAAGGTGCTGTGCATCATATTAGAAATCCATTCCAAGGGGGAAAGTGCACAACTTAATTAAAGAGTCGACAACTTTATTGCTCAGCTGTAAGAGTACAACCACAAAATTAATCAGGACCCCAGTTACAAGATGATGTTTCCATCATGAAGGAAACAGATATGATTCAGTGTAGATCCACTTGTTATTACAGGGATGTCAGAGCCCTTTTCCTCATCCTCTGTCTTGTTTCCTTCATCGCAGTGTTTCCTTGTTTGTTCACAGGCACCCTTCCAGAGGTGGAGGGCAAGAAAGAGCAGAAAAAAACCTGATGACAACAAAGTCCCCATTTGTACAATACCAAACCCGCAGCAGACAGCTTGAAGCTCTCCTGCTTACAGGTTCTCTGCTGTCCTCCCGTTCAGTAAGCAGGATTTCCTCCTCCCACCTTCAACATCCCCCTGCAACAAAATTCTACAAAGTATCTTACTTGGAAAACAACAGTCAGAGTTTTTTCTCATAACAATTGCATCCTGCACTTCAAAACAGAAAATACGACGGAATGGAATAAAATCCATGACTCATTTGGAAGATGTGATACATCTTCCAAAACTTATGTATTTATTGCGAGATTTATATCACATCTGGTGATGAGAAGCTGATGCAAAATCTCTCATCTTCTGCTGTAAAAAATGACCCAAGATCTCTAGCTTTTCTTGCAGTACGGCCACTACAAACCATTAATAAACAGCCTGAATTTTCCCAAAAGTCACAAGGGTGATACCCAAATTCCCGTGTTTTCATGAAAAGAGGTGCACATAAAGTTCTTTTGCTCTTTCTAGACATGGTAACACCACTCTGGCCATTGGATGTAAAGACAGGCTGTTTTTTCACCAGGGACACAGTACACAAAGTGCAGAAATCTTCAAATATGAAGAACGTGAGCTCTGACAGTACTAATACAGTAATTCTCTTGCTCAAGTAAAGGGAGAGATGAATCATCCAATTGTCGTTAAGATCGGAAAAGACCTCTAAGAACATTAAGTGCAACCATCAACCCAACACCACCACACCCACTAACCCATGTCCTGAAGTGCCGTTGTCTACACATTTCTTGAATGCCTTCAGGGATGGTAACTCCACCACTTCCCTAGGCAGCCTGTTCCAATGCCTGACCACTCTTTCAGCAAAGAAAATTTTCCTGATACCTAATCTTAATGAGATCTCTAACCAGGTTGCATAGAGCATAGACAGAAGCTCTCTATTTTCTCTAGAGCAGTGGATTACGCCTGTAAGATTTCTTAAATATATGGCTTGGAGGCATGACACCATATGGGAAAAGACCTGGACTCCAGTTACAGAGAGAAATTCTTACTAAAGGAATGAGAAGTACTTATACTAGGCAGAGGGTGATAAATTACACCCCCATTACAGCGTTGCCAGCCTGTCTAAATTACTCTGGAGCATTAAGTCAGTAGCACAGAGATCCGAGCTGCAGTTGTAAGGTGCTTGCATCACCCACAGCCGTATTTTTTCCTCCCTCTTCCAAGACTTTTTAATGGCTCTTTGTTGGCTTGGACTTTCTTGTATGCTTTCTCCTAGTTGTAAATTTATCTTTGGTGCACTGCAAGCATAAGTCCTGGAAGAAATAATTTTCATCTTTAGGAACTTAATACAGGAATGACACATTGGGTCACTTGGCAGGCAGAAGAGTCCTCCAAAACAATCATGGCTCAGCAGTAAGCTATTATTCAGGTCAGGATTGCACAGACAAACACGACTAACACTGGGCAGGAAATAAGTGCACAGAGTATGGCCCAAAAAGGTTCAAATGACAAAAGATCCAGCCCAAGAAGGAAAAGCTGCAGCTTGACATTTGACTAACCAGGAAAATATGGGCAGCGATCTCTCGTGTAGGGTTTCCTAATTCTGCCACCATTCCAAGTCTGGCTTCTGCAAGGCAGTACAATCTGTCATCACAGAGCAGTGGCATGATGGAAATGTTCAGCTGTTCCCTATTCCCTTGGTGCACCACCTGCATCGGGTGGAGCATCCACCAGTTTCAGGCTTTTAATGGATTCCATCAGGTTTGAAGGGGCTCTCAAAGGTCATCTTGTCAAAGCCCCCTCTAGTAAGCAGGGACACCTCCAAACATCAAGTCTGATCTTGAACATCTCCAGGGAGAGGGCTGCAACCATATCCCCAGGCAATCTGTTCCAGTATTTCACCCCTCTCGTTGTGAAGAACTTCCTGCTGATGTCCAACTAAATCTGCCCTGCTCCAGTTTCAAACCATTGTCACTCACCCTATCAGCACAAGGCCTTCTAAACAGCCCTTCCCCAGAGTTCTTGCAGGTTGTTTTCAGATGTGGAAATGTAGTTATAAAGTCTCCCTGGAGCCTTCTCTTCTCCAGGTTGAACAGACTCAATTCTTTCTAGGTAGGAGAGGTGCTTGTGGCAGACTGATGCAGAGGGCTGAGAGACAGAGCTCAAGTCCTTAACTTGGTATCTGCAGTAATACAAAGAGCTGAGGACCCCTTATTTACCCAAGTGGTTTTCCCACTCGGGTAGCCTGAAGGACGCGCACTACACCTCTGACTGACTCATGGCTTCAAGTGTGAGAATATGTAAACTTCATGTCATCCTTGTGGAACAGGAAGCAATGACTGCTCAGAGTATAGCACAGTGCAGTCCTTGTGGTCAGGGGTCCTCAGTGAAACCTGTGTAACTACTCAGTACTAGTAATTAAGTCAGTAATAGCTATGCAGTGCTTGACACCCTTCACTCAAATACACAGGAGAGAATCAGAGTGGAACTGAAACAAAATACACACTTTACAGCCCCAAACCTGCAGAAGGCAATGGTTAAGTGACCTCAGACAAGAACAAGAATTACAGCAGAGAACACCATTCACACCTAGATGCACAGCCTATTTTTAAGACACTTCACATTAGTCATTACAAACAAGCAACAGAGCTCAGCACAAACTGCAAGTCACAAGAGTCTATTCTAAAAATTCTGCCATCCCATTTTATGCAAATATTTAGGGAGCATCCCTAGATTTATTTTTATTCCTAAATGTTTTAGAGAATCCACTCTAGCCCCACTCCCTTTCCAGGAAATCACACTTCATTCACCTGCTTTCTGAAATATGTATGTGCAAGGGCTTTGTGGTAACACTCTCTGGGTAATAGTTCTTGCTCCCTTGGAGGTGATGTGTTGTCTGCCCCATTAAGCATTTCAGGTTCAGACTGCCAACTTGTTGGAGAAAAGGCTGGATTCTAAGCCATTTTATGGTTCACTCGTGTAAAATCCACAAGTTAAAGGTGAAGGACACTCCTAGGAATCCTAACCATTGTTTCACTCAGTCCTAGGCCTAGACCTTTCCTCCCATGATGTGCAGTTTCTACAAGAAACTTTGGTTACTTCCAGTTGTGGTTTGTTTGGGTTTGTTTCGGTTTTTTTCTAAAGGCACGTCCTAAACTCTGAAGCAAGGAACTCAAAGGTTCTCCCTGCTACCTTAGCTATCTTCCCTCACCAGTGGCAATTTCCTAACAGGTTGCTTCTGTTTTGCTTTTGAACTTCTCCAAGAAGCCCTATAACAGAACGGTTTTTTAATCGCACACTCTTACTGGAAGATTCAGGTATTACTGTTATAGAGTTCACTAACAAAATTAGGATGAAAAAAAAAAGAGCAGAAAAAGGCTGGTGACACCCACCTTTATGTAAATCAGTTCATGCAACACCATTTGCAGCACCTTGCAGAGTACCAGACACCCTCCCTCAAGCATAGTCCTAGCAGGTGGTATGGGAAGACAGAACACCACCAAAACCCAAGAACTCCAAGAACCTGAAAAGCCCTAGAAAGCAAATTAAGATGATATAGCAGCATATCAGAGAAAGATGGATACAGAGCAGTCTGCTATCTTCTCTTCTCCCCAGAACAGGAGACTACAAAATTCTCTCTACCTTTCTCTGTACCCTCCTATTCTCCCCAGAGCAGGAACCCAGTGGGTGTTTGGTATCTCTCAGACAGAAGAAAAATAATTATATTCATCTTCACATGTGATTATGTTGCAAAACTTTTCATTAGATGAAATTATTCAGTTTAAGGTCAACAACACTTAATTTGATTAGAAAAAAAAACCCAACAAAAAAACATCAGCAAAGTTTCAGATGATCTCTAAACAGGTTGGGTGGAAATGCAATGCTGGGAAGGACAATCAGCCCATCAGGGACTTAGAATCATAGAATGGTAAGGTTGGAAGGGACCTCAAGGACCATCTGGTTCCAACACCCTGCCATAGGCAGGGACACCTCCCACTACTACAGGTTACTCAAGGCCTCGTCCAACCTGGCCTTCAACACCTCCAGGGAGGGAGCAGCCACAACCTTTCTGGGCAACCTGTTCCAGTGCCTCACCATTCTCAATGGTAAGAACTTCCTCCTGACGTCTAGTCTAAATCTCCCCTCTGCCAGTTTAAACTCATTGCCCCTTGTCCTGTCATTGCAAGACTTTGTCAATAGCCCCTCCCCAGCCTTCCTGTAGGCCCCCTTCAGATATTGGAAAGCTACTATAAGGTCTGTCTCTTACATTTCACCCCAGACCATCCAGTACCAGTCACTCTGAAAGACAGGACACTGAAGTAGCTGGAAGTGCGAAACTGCTCCACGGTCTCACAGCAGTTTGACACGGATGGAGCAGCAGACAGACCCCTCACACTGCATTCCTCAGCAGCTGCACTCTTTTTGCAAAACCAATCCATACCCACTGCTAGAGAGGCCAGCTGTGGTTACAGAAACATTTTTCACTTAACTTCCAAAACACACCAGAAGGCAGAAAGGTTTTGTGCAAATAAAGTACTTTTGGATGGGATGAGGAAAAGAGGAAGCTTGGAAAGAAACACCTTTTTGGTAAAGATCTAAGGCACTTAGAAACGCAGCCACAGCACCAGAAACTGGGGAGCTTGAACATCTGGGCAGGCAGTCAGAGCACCAACTATTCAGAAGCTCTGTATATGCTCAGCAGACTGTATGATCCAGCACATGTACCAGGAATTCCAGTTCCCCTTTTACTCCTGGCTGCTCCCGAGCTCTGCTGTGAATAACAAAGGCAGCACGTTCAGTTGCCAAACCAAAAGAGAAGGAATCCCTTCCCTGCAGCTGAATGCTACACATTATTCTTCTTTAGCTTCAGCATGAGGCCATCAGATAATTCTTAATAACATTCTGTATTCAGGAAAGCTGAGATTTATAGCCTGTAGAACTTTTAGAGAAACAGTAGTTACTGACAAAAGACAGTTGTTCTAAATGGGATTTCCCCCACTTTTCCTCCCTCTTCATTCTCTTGTAACACTGAAATATTTTGTTATTTTTTACAACACCTTTTCAAACAATTTATGAGAATAACATTACCATGGCTGGTAGATCACAGTATCACCAAGGTTGGAAGAGACCTCAAAGATCATCAAGTCCAACCTGTTACCACAAACCTTGAGACTAGATCATGGCACCAAGTGCCACGTCCAAACCCGCCTTGAACACCTCCAGGGACGGTGACTCCACCACCTCCCTGGGCAGCCCATGCCAGTAGCCAATGACTCTCTCAGTGAAGAACTTTCTCCTCATCTCCAGCCTAAACTTCCCCTGGCACAGCTTGAGACTGTGTCCTCTTGTTCTGGTGCTGGTTGTCTGAGAGAAGAAAGTAACCTCCTCCTGGTTACAACCACCCTTCAGATTGCCAGGACTGTTAATTATCACCGACTTTTCCGCATGCTCAAAGCTTCTCATGCCACTAAACACTTCATTTAAGAATACCACAATGCCTCAGTGTCTCACAAGCAGAGATTCTGCTCATGTTGACAAACACAAGGAAAGAAACACTCAACTCCCTGCCAGCCAAACAGGACATCCCTCCAAGACTCTTGCCCTTTTAAAAGCTGACACTTCTTTTTAATGGTAACATGATTAAGGGTGTAATTGGAGATCTTTGTTTGCTGTTGCCTTTAAGGTGGCGTTCTCCTAACATCCAACCCAAACAAAACCCAAAAAGCCAACAAATAAACCACAAATGTAGCTGTAAAAAAAAAAAAAAAAACAAACCACAAAACCAGAAAATGATAAATAGGTACAAGAAAAATGTGTTTAAAATCCAATTCTCCTCCAAATTTTTTTTTCAAATGACTTCTGAAATATTTCCAGTTCTGCAACCTCCTCTGTTTATCTTCTGCACAAGCATGCAAGTGTTGCAGTTTTGTGCATGATTAGTCCACCTAATTAGGCAGCTCCATTGCTTTTGCTAAGGACCTTCAAAGGAAAAGAAGAAATTCTGTGAAGCAGTTGATATTTTCTAGTCATCAGAATTGTAAAGGAAAAGACATCAAAGGCCCTGGAGGTAGAAATCACTCAGAATTCAGGATTGGAACGTTAACTGAAGAAACACCTAGAAACACACAGGGTTATATGAATTTTCATTGCTCTTGTAACAACCTTCTTTCACAATGCACTAATCATGTAAGAATTCTCTTGCTACAAACAAGCAGGGTGTCTTTGGATTTTTCATGAAAAGGCATCATCAGTAGTTTGTGAGGAACACCAAAAAGTTCTCAAGCAGAACTTAAAATGCCAGTTATTTTCAATGGCCCTAACTACACTTTCCAGATTCCTGGATTTGAGTGTAACACTACGACAGTTTAAGTCAAGAGATGTGAGGCTGCTAGAATCACAGAACAGTAGGAGCTGGAAGGGACCTCAACAGACCATCTAGTCCAACCACCCTGTCAGTGAAAGACCACCTACAGCAGGTCTCACAAGATCACAACCAGGTGGGTTTTGACTGCACAGCCCCTCTGGGCAGCCGGCTCCAATGTTGTGTCATCCTCACAGCAAAAAAGTTTTTCCTTATATTTTCATGGAACTTCCTGAGCAGGATTTTTCTAGGAACTGACAGGAAAACAAATGACATCAACAAACCATTACAGTCTGCCCAATCTCTTTTTATAGCATTCCTAACAAAGCAACTGAACTCTGTCATGCTATATCTTGGAATTATCTGGGTCTCACAGACATTACAATTATGTTATTCTGGTTAGAACTTAACCCTTATGATTCTGAAAGAGCTTTTAGATTCTACCTGCTTTATAAAAACCTGGGAAGCAATAAATGGTATATGTAGACACACCTCCATTTTTTTTAAACAGGCTGACAGAATTATAGAAAAAAAATTAATATCCATTGAGATACAAAGAACTGCTTTTGCTGTTGAAGTAATTTTTGACACAGAAACCTACAGATATGTTAGCGGAAATCCCCCAGCAGTTAGAGCCTCATACATCCACACTTGCTATGACTGAAGCTGCTAAGCTTTCACAATTACACCTGTCCACAACCAGAATGCAGCAATGAGACAAAATATGCTCTAGAACTGCAATCAAAACAAGATCTTTCAGGACTGTTAAGCATGATTTAATACTTCCACCTATAGAAACTACTGACTGAAGTTGCAATTATTCCCACTTCTGTCCCATAACTTGAAAATTCTGCATATAATTCTTAAAATGTATTTGGTCTCAAAAGATGTTAAGACTCCATATGTAAAGGTACTAAAGAGTAATCCTGAGAATCAGGAGACTAACAACTTATTTTGGCTTTTTAAAACCACAGTGATGACAAAGTATCTGACAGAACTAAGGGAAAACCAAACCAAAGCAAAATCATCTACGCCAGTCATCTTCTCTCCATTGCCACAAAGCTCCACATTAACAAGTAAGGTTATTTCAGACATTCATAGGATGGTTTGTGTCGGAACAGACCTTAAAGATCATCTAATTCCAATCTGTTGCCATGAGCAGGGACACCTTGCACTAGACTGGGTTGCTCGAGGCTTCATCCAAAATTGGCCTTGAACACCTCCAAGGAGGGGGCTTCCATGACCTCCTGGGGCAACCCATTTCAGCATCTCATCACTCTGTAAGGAACTTCTAATATCCAGTCTAAATCTCCTCTCCTCAAGCTTCTATCAGCTTCCACTGTCAGCATTAGGTGGTTACTCCAAACATCAAACTAAGTTGTTCCAACATCAACTTTACCTTGTTTTCTAATAAGCTTAAGAAGAAAACAAGTTAATAAAATAGCTCTTTGGAAGCTACATCATGTGTCCTACCATTGTATGATGTGCATCATGTGTCAAGTGAACTACTGACATTTATCCACTTGGTAAGAAGTATGAGATACTGCTTTTAGAACCAAGACATGGAAAAAAGCTGTGCACTGTCAGTATACAGAATTCTGAGGATTTGAACTGATGCCTCAAAGACATAGTTAGCTGGAGCTTGGAAGCAGCTTCCCCAGCAAATTTTACATTGTAAATGGAATAGGGATATTTATGTTATGCAGTTTGAAGGTGTTCTGAACAAAATTCAGTTTCCAGGATTAGTAGAGATTAATCTTCTTGGTGTGCATACTTTTGCCATGCCTGCAGCTATTCCATTGTTCAAAATGGTGAAACTGATACACTAAACTGAGATGTTTCAAATTCAAGATACTTCTGTTGAATCATTTCAGTTGGAAGAGACCTTTAAGATGGAGTCCAACCATTATCTAACTCTACCAAGACTAGTGTCAAACCACATCCCTCAGCACCACATCTCTGCCTCTTTGAAACACCTCCAGGGATGGGGATTCAACCATCTCCCTGGGGAAACTGTTCCAGTGTCTGAGAACCCTTTTACCCAAGAACATTTTCAAGGCTACTTTAAAAGAAAATAATCATACTAATAACCATTCACCTCTTTTTGTAATTATTCTGTAGTCACATTTCATTAATCCAAACAAGCAAGTTCAGAGTAGTAAGTATGAGTGATTGTGCTTCATGAATTATTTCTAATGTGCCTCTAAGAAACAAACAAAACAAAACCCAAAGCCACCCTAACTTAGCCAAATTTAAAAATCTGGGATAAATTCATCAACAGCCCAAGCCATAGTTATGAAAATATTAGCAAGAACCAGGCTCCAAAAAGATGCAACAGTGTGATTGCATTTTGTATGGTGACATTTTAAAGCCTTTACTTTCATAGATGTAAGGAATTAATTTTTACATCCCCCTTTTTTTTCTTTAGATCACAGCAGAAATCAAATCTTCGCCCACACAGACAACACAATTTACAGAAACCTGGACCAAGACTACAGCAGTTTACAAAACATAAAACAAGGTTAACAGATATGCCTTCTTCAGAGGGTAATACATAATAAGTGGTTTAGAAATTCTCTATCAATAGCTCACTTCAGACTATGCAGTGTTTTCCCCTCCCCTCCAGAGGTCTGTGAAATGAAATGGTAAACACCTTCTCTTCAGTTCAGTAAGAGTTTAGCTGCAAAAAGATTATGCCTGCATAAATATAAAAGACCCACACGATAAAGCAAAATATTTTTAATCAGTAAGCCAATCATAAATAAATTCACCTAAAATTAACAGAAGCAGCAGCTGTGTTCTTCTCTACGTGAATACTTTTCTTTAGCATGTTTTAATAGTCAACTTCATCGCCTAGCCTGGGACAAAACAATTAATCATTGAGCACTCAACAATTCTGCACACTGAGCTACGTGGGTGGGTTTTTTTGTTACATTTTTTACATTTTCTTTACAAATGTAATGCTTATGTACATTATATATTTTATTTCTACAATTGATGTACTTTACTGAAACTCTACAACTTTCACAAGGAATTTGCTGAAGTCTTTAGTAAGTAAATTGTTCCTTTTAAAAAGAAATTCATATAAACAACCAACATACATTACTGCCCTTGGCCACCTCTGTTAAGAATTTGGATCTGGAAGGGCACCTATAATCAATGTAAGAAAAAGGGCTTTACCTAATTGTACATTTCATCAAGAAATATCATCTCACATAGCTACATAAATTCACCAGCTTGCAATGAACAGAGCACCATACCGCTGCATAACTGGAAACATGTATAAACCAATTCAAAGTTTACTAGTGAAAGAGCTTCACCACTCCTAGCACTTTGAGACTGAAGTAAATCTGCAAAATTCTTTTGGAAACGTATACTTCTTTAGCTCTAAAGCTTCCACAACATTGCTGGTCACTGTAGATTGCGAAGAACAAGCATCCACTTTCATCACTTCCCATATGTTTCTCTTGGCCCACACTTCTGTCTGCACTCTGGAGTTTTCTTCTATTTATCCCTTGTTCACTTACAAATCTGCTGTTGAATATTAAGTAAGAATTCATAATATGAGAATGTTGCTTCTGTCCGATCCTCAATTAAATGCTGAAAAAAATCTGTTTTGGCAGGGTTCTCATCTCTGAAAAAGGGAGAGGAAGGTATTTTAGTCCAAACAAAAACATCCACCATAAATTCAAGCAAAGCCATAAATTCTAATGAATTGCTTATCACCCTTTGGAGTCTAGATTCAGTTCAAAGATATGACTGCAAATAATCTCAAGTTCAGGAAGCGACCTGAAGCTTGCAATATACTCTCAAACAACAGCACAAATGAACCACACGACAGCATCTTTTTACAAACTATAAAACGGTTGAAAAGTGTGTGAAGTAGCATTTAGAGTATCTTGCAGAAACAAAGGAAACAAATTATTTTCTTTTAGAACTTAAAACAGGTTGGTAGCAAGGAATTCTAAAAGGTTTAAATGAAAATCTGGTAAAGACTACCAAAAAAGGGAAAATTTACATCTCTGGCTACACGTAAACTCAATCCCCTCCCTAGTTTTATTTACTTAGCCACATAAGAAAGAAGGAAAACAGGTCAAAGGCCTAATATCTAAAAATTACTGCCCTGACAAAAGCTTGCTGGGACAGAGTAAATATTTGCTGGGGCAGTGTTTTGTGGTGGTGTAGTGCAGCAGGACATAAAGCTCTGCTGTTTAGCGTAGTCTCTCAGCACTGCTCACAATTCAAGCAGCAACCACAATGCAAACAGTGGAAGAGCTTCAGTCAGTCTTGTGTTTAAAAATCATTTATCTGAGTAAGAATGCCATCATGCTCTCTAAAATGTGGTCACTCGCCCAGCTCAGTAAACCCAGTATTCAAGAGAAGACAAACAAACTGTAACCTGAGGTAGAAACATTTTACAGAATAAAATAGGGTCATGAATTATAGGAAAGGGTCACGGCCTGAAAAGGCTTCAGAAGTTCCTCATCTGCTGTATGGAGTTCAGTAACTAGATATACAATTATTTAACCATCTACAGATTATTAACCTTACTGGATGGATATATACACACACACAGAGACATAGATATCTAAGTTGTAAAACATAGGCCAGAAATTAACCTGGTTAACAGCACTGATAATGAGGGCACCCACTGCTTTAGTATATTCTTAACATAGAAATATGCAACTAATTCGTATCACAAAACTAGTGGTAACTGAATTCGCACTAGATTCAACTATGACCTTTACTGCCAAAAGGTTTTAGATAACAGCACTACATCAGTTCCAAAGACACAGACTCTGTTGCTTTCGGGGCACATATTCTTACTTCCCTCAGTGTCAACCAGAAATTGTAAATACAAGTTGTCAATAATTACACATTGTCTTAACAGAAATACTTACTTTATTACTTGAAGAACTGGACTTAAAGGTCTACTGTCTCTAAGCCAAGATATAAAGGATCGTGTTCTTTCTGAAGGAAGTGCATCTACCTCAGGAAGTTGTGTCTGGTTGAAGGTAATTGAAAGAAGTCAGCATCTTTTATCAAAACTATTTTAAAAACATGTATCTTGACAGTCGTGACATGGCCCAAACCACAATTTCCATTAACAAATTTCCAACCCTGGATTACACATACACATTTTTCCAAAAGTAAGCAATATCTGTTCTGTAGGAAGCAGTATATCTTTAACTTCAGCCTTAGAAGTGCAAAAGATTTTGAAAGCAAGCTCATTTAAAAGTCATCAAGATGCTGTTTTCCCAGTTTCCTTGCCTCTCTCTTGCTCTGTCAATCAAGTCTGTACATGCTGCATTTTGCGTTGCTGAGAGAATGAACAAAACATGAAGTAAAACCTGAACTGTAAAGCTACTTTCAAAACAAAGATTAGACTGGACTGTTTGGTTAGGTAATGAGTTGCAAAAAACAGTTAAAAAAAAAAAAGATCTTACTGCTATATAACCATTGGAAAAAACCCCACAAACTTATTATCATGCTTCCTTTATCCAAGTTCTTCTCGAAAACTCTGTCAATTAATATATACACCAGCTGATCAAAGGTGACAGCTTTAAACTAACACAAGCAAAATAAAAGCTCTGAACAAGCAATCCAGTTTTATAGAAGTCTTAAACCTCACCACCTTAATCGCTTCTTATGATTACCACTTATTTTTCCTTTTCATGCTAGGCAAGCTTTACAAGCAGAAAGTACATTCCTATGTGCTTCTACAACAGTTAACACATTTTTGGTGCTACCTGAATATAACCATTTGATTCTGACATGTCACAGTGTCTTAAAAGGGTCCGTTCTTACACACCATTTGTTGACATTTTGGAATCACAATCCAGAGAAGAGTGGTTTCTCTATAACTGCTCTTTTATTTCAGGCATGAGACAGACTATGGACACAGGTTATAACACCTCTCCATGAAAACACGCATGCTGGGGTCTTTGATGTTTTGACAGTTAAAAGTGTTTCTTTTTAACATTAAATCAAGACTTGGAAGCTAAGCCAAACTAAACTCTTAACCTTTACTTACAGGCCTATCACCATCATGCCACAGACTTCATATCTCACACCAGAAGAACACAGGGCTTCTGAAAACCACATCAATAAAAGAACTCTAATCTAAACAGTTAACATGTCTGAATAGGTAAGTTTTGTATTCATGGTATAAAATTTCATCCTATTCTTGTGAGCCCACATATATTTCCACAAAAATAATAAAACCAGCAACACCACAGGGTATGTTTCTTGACAATCCATGAGTGTTGAAATTTACATGTTTACATTCTTTCCTTGAAAGCATTTGACAATTTGTGTCTCTTAAGGCACCCAATAAAAATTACCTCACTCATAGTTACATAATTAAAAGCTGAAAATGCAGAAGAAATAGATTAAATATAGGTTCCTAATGCAGGCACTACAGAGCACAGCTCATGAAAACGCCTACCATTTTCTGCGGCACTGACGCATAGTTTGGGTATCCAAGGACATCTTTGATGAAGTTGTTATCACAATTTTTTCCAATCCAAATGTAGAAAACCTAGGAGATGTCAGAATCTGTTTTAGGAAAGGCCTTGCATACGTTTTAGTGGAAGAGGCAAGAGGTGATGTAATTGGAGTAACACCAGAAGAATAGCTTGCATGCAAATGAATCACTTGAGAGCTCCAGCTCAATTCACGTACATTCCTACGTAAATACACCTTCTATGTATGAATATTTAAATATGTATATATACACAGATGTACACCTCTCTAGTCATTATTTGTTATAGAATAATAGAATCATAGAATGGTAAGGTTGGGAGGGACCTCAAGGATCATCTAGTTCCAAGCCCCTGCAATAGGCAGGGACACCTCCCACTAGTACAGGTTACTCAAGGCCTCCTCCAACTTGGCCTTGAACACCTCCAGGGAGGGAGCAGCCACAACCTCCCTGGGCAACCTGTACCAGTGTCTCACCACCCTCACTGTAAAGAATTTCCTCCTAACATCCAGTCTAAATCTTCCCTCTGCCAGTTTAAACCTATTGCCCCTTTTCCTGTCACTGCAAGACCTTGTAAATAATCCTTCCCCAGCCTTCCTGTAGGTCCCCTTCAGGCTACTATCAGGTATCCTCAAAGCCTTCTCTTCTCCAGGCTAAAGAGCCCCAACTCTCTCAGCCTGTCCTCATAGGAGAGCTGCTCCAGCCCTCTGATCATCCTCATGGCCCTCCTCTGGACCCGCTCCAACACTTCCATGTCCTTCCTGTGCTGAGGGCTCCAGAACTGCACACGGTATGTTTACTTACTGCACATACTGCAAACATACTGCACACTCTATGTTTACTTATTAATATATTGGTAGTATTTGGAATAAGATCATTAAAAGTCCAAGTAGGTAGAATGCAAAAAAAAGATGCATCAACAATGGGACAATCAATGTAGTAAATTCCCATGCTACCTCCTGAAATGAAACACTGAAATTGTATGAAGTCACACCACTGTGCCAGTTACCACACACTGACACCCCAGTCTAAGCAAGACATAGTAAAGCATCATTGAATGATTTAGGCTGGAAATGACATCTGGATATCTGAGTCCAAGCCCCTTGCCAGAGCAGGATCAGTTATCAAAACAGGTTAGGAGTAATTACACCAGATACCTGGAGACAGAAGCTAGTTTGACATTCACTTGGAGCCTCGACCTCATACAAGGTTGAGTAGAAGTTGAGTGGAAGTTCACACAAGTGCTTTAGCACTTCCTAGACTGCCATGAGCAGCATAATGATTTATCCAGTTAAGTGTGGTTTAGTGTAATTTCCTACAAATACCTTGAACTGTATCTACAGATTTTGTTCACTCCCTGCAAGTGCACTCTTAGGTCACACGAGCCACACATCACAAACCCACTTCTATTTGTACTGAAAAGGTTCCCACACCGGTAAGTATGACCTTTGTACATGTTACATTCTCTCTAACCACTAAGAGAAAATCTGGAAAACAGAAATCCATTATCTACAGAAAAAAAAAAAAAACAACAAACCTACAAAATGAAGGAGCAACATATGTCTTGGTATGTTCTGATCAGTTAAGTATGGAAAAAAATTCACCTCTAAAGCCTTAATGGGACCTCAGGGGTACTCCTCTGAACAAACTACGAAAGTCTTTCACTGGACCATAGATTAGTGCCAGGCTGTCTGGAATCCTGATTCATTACACTGTTACTGTTGAGGGTTGACTGCTTTTATTAACACAGTGTGAATAGCTTTGTTTTGCTTTTAATATAACAAAATACCACAAAAACACCCAAACAACAATGTGTGAAATCAGTAACTTACTGAACCACAATCCATGAGAAAAGCTCCTTCTCTTGTCAACTTCTCTGCAGATAACTTCTGAAGAGGTGGTTGAGGAACAACTCTGTCATTTACATGTATTGTACTCTGTAACAAAACCCAAAACATTGGAGGAGAAACAAATCCCTTTTCTAT
This sequence comes from Eubucco bourcierii, assembly GCA_013396675.1. Taxonomy (NCBI): domain Eukaryota; kingdom Metazoa; phylum Chordata; class Aves; order Piciformes; family Ramphastidae; genus Eubucco; species Eubucco bourcierii. The sequence continues at coordinate 205,062 of VWZE01008321.1, forward strand.
CTTTTCCAGGTAAAATAAAACAAGAGAAACCATTGTTAATGTGTAGCAAACTTTTGAGAAGTCTCATGAAACAAAATACCACATTAAGCCTGAAATGATTATATATGTCAAATAACTGTAGAACATGACTTAACCTAAGGACTAGTTTATTAATTAAAAAAGAGCAGCACAAGTTAATTTGTGATGTAACATTTCTCATGCTATAGATGCCAAAATTCCAGAAGCATTCATAAAATCACTGAGTCCAACCATTATTTACTCAACATCAGGTTTAACAGACCAATAAAACAAAAAGATGTTATCAAACAGGGTTCATAGATTACCTCATCAATCAATTTGTCTATTCTGTATAAGTTGGGATGTATCATTTTCATCAAATGGACAAGAGGTTGGCTCTTCATCTGGCACATTGCATAGACACGATCATCCAAGCGTGTACTCGTGCCTGTTCGAAATGCTTTCTGTAAGAAAACAGTGTTGTTACTCTGGCTGATAGAATCCTTTTGTTTGGAAAGGACCTTCAAGATCATTGAGTCCAATCATTATCTAACTCTACCAAGCCTGGTGCTAAACCATGGCCCCCCAGCACCACATCTCTGCCTCTTTTAAAACCTGCCAGGGATGGGGATTCAACCACCTCCCTGTAGAAGTACCTTTTCAATCATGAAATTTCTTTTCATGCCCAACCTAAACCTCCCCTAGTGCAATTTGAGGCTGTTTTCTCTCCTGTCACTTGCTACTAGGGAGGACAAACCACCAGCCAGCCCTCTTCATACTCCCTTCAGTTAGTTGTTGAGATACTTAAATTAATCCTCCATTTTATATCACGTCTAATCAGTGCATTCCAGATTATTTGAAAAAGTCAAGGAAAGACAACAAAGCTTTTGTAAATAAATCTTGCTGGGATACAACAGGAACTTAACTTCAACAGAATACCTCTTAAGACATGTATCATTCTTGCTCCTTACTGATAAAGGAGAATAAAGGAAAAACATGCATTTCCCACACTGTGTAAAATTCTTATAATTGGATCAGCATTTCTCATTTTCATTCTTGATAAATGTTACTGGTCTGTGAAGCTCATTGATACATGGTATCACAGGAAGACATGAACCTAGCTGAATTAAAGCTACCTCTGTGGATAAGATTAAATCTGATTTTGTTTTCTTAAGAAATAAATGTTAAGGAAAAGTTTTCAAAGAGAAATACGCTTCCGCTTCCACCTTTTACAGTAGAAACTAGGCTCTTGCAGCATAAAATGTATTTTTTTAACCCTTGTTCCTTCTGGACTTTTTCAAATTGTCTTTAGAAGCAACCAATAAAGGGTTACTGTGAGAAGCAAGACAAATGAGTAAGCACTATACTTTGATTCAATGGAGACTATTCTTATAGTCAAAGTTCATAGAATCATCGAATGGTTTGGGTTGGAAGGGACCTCCAAAGATCATCTAGTCCAAGCCCCCTGCAGTCAAGTCAGTAGGGACCATCCTCCACTAGATCAGGTTGCCCAGAGCCTTGTTGAGCCTGGCCTTGAATATCTCCAGGGCCTCAACCTGTTGCAGTGTTCCACCACTCTTACTGTGCAAAACTTGTTCCTAACTGTTGTGATAGACCTGAATAAGCCAAAAAAGGCTTATACATGTCCAGGCTTGTCGAGGCATGTTCTTCTTGTGCATGCCTTGTGCAAGGCCTATGTTCTTCCCAAATTTGGGTAAAGCAAGCCTATAGCTTCACCTAATATGGTCAGACTTGGCTAACTGTCATTTTGATTGTCTATTCTGTGTCCAAAGACCCATTAGTCTCAGGTTGTAGTGATAAAAAGAGAGATGAGGAGGTAACACAACGTGCTTTGCCATTGCACTCATGTCTGCTGCTGCCTGCTGCCATTGCTCACTGGTTCACTGCATCCTGAACTGCCTAGAAACTACACTGCTTCAAGTTTACCAGGAACGGGTTCTAAATGCCTCAACGTGATAGGCCTGCATAGCCAGTGTGACATCATGGTAAGACTGCACATTGCAAAACATCCTGCCTACACCTGCCAAAATGAGGAGCCCTGGTAGGGACATGCAGATCATCCAGAGAAACCAGAAGCAAGTCAGAGATAGTCTGCCTCCTTTCCCCAGCATTCTGCAGAACCTGGGAAGAATCAGAAGTCTCAGCAGTTGACAAGACAGTAACAAAATTTCCTCAAAGCACTTGGGTACTGTCTGAAGCTGTAGCCAGCCCCACGAGTCAGGAGATAATTTTGTGAGTAAATACTTAAAGCCTCTTGTAATTCAGCATTGCCTTCTGCCATAAGCAGAAAGGAGGTCCTTGAGTCCATCTAGTGGACAAGCAGTATAATTAACCACAAGCAGTATACTGACCCAGTTCAATTAATGTTTATGTATTTTTGCTAGTTATTTCTTCAACATTCTAGATCCTATATTATTGCTTTGTATAATGTTTCAATGACCACTGCAGAAGAACCTAGTTATTGTTAAAAACAGTAGTTGGGGTGGCAAGACTCCTAAAAACCAAAATTAATAAATGATATTAATTTCTGAAAATCTTGCATCCATTACCCCTCCATTACACTAACATCCAATGTAAATCTACTCTTCTCTAATTTCAAACCATTGCCCCATATCCTATCACTTCAAGTTTTTGTAAACAATCCCTCTCCAGCCTTCTCGTAGGTTCCTTTAAGGTACTTGGAAGGCTGCTGTTATGTCTCCCCAGAGCCTTCTCTTCTCCAGGCTGAACAACCTTAGCTCCCTCAGTATGTCCTTGTAGTCAAAGTGTTCCAGCCCCCACAATGATCTTCACGGTCCTCTGGATCTGCACCATCGGTTCCACATCCTTCCTGTACTGACAATTGCTACAAACATTTTGGTTTTGACTTCTCTCAATCCCAAGTTTTTTTATTACTAACAAAAATAATAGAAACCCCACAACCCTAAACAACTTCTTTTCCTCAGCCACTCTTGTTTCTTTTATATGGATCCTATTAAGAATAAATAGTCTGGCACTTCCCTACAAACTGCACTACTAATGCAAGTACCAAAGAATTAATCCATATATTAAAGACTGAAGTAATCACTAAGTTAAAGAATTAAATTCTGATTGGATTACTTACGATCAATTCAGATAAAGGTTTGCTCATGTTAAGAATCACAGAATGGTTTTGGTTGGAAGAGGCTGTAAAAATCATCTATGTCCAAACCTCTGCTATGGGCAAGGACACCTCCTAGCAGACCAAGGCTGTTCAAGGCCCCAATCAACCTGGCTTTGAACACTTCTGAGACTGGAGTCTACGCAATTTCTCTGGGCAAACTTAATTTCTCCTAATGCCTAACCTAAACCTAGCTTCTCCCAGCTTGAAGCCATTGACTTACCTAGAGCTAAAGAACACACCAACAAACATCAATGTGCTGGATTACACATACCTGTTTGAGAAGGGCCAAAATATACAGCGGAAACAGCTTGAGCGAATTTGGTGCTATCAGCATGGACTGCTGCAGATTTGAGGCCGTTGACATGTACGCTGCCAGGGAGTCTACCACAGCATTGACTAAGGCATCTCTTGCATCTGCAAGACTAGATGATACCGAGCGATCCACAGCTGTTGGTTCAGGAAAAAACAAGAAGTTACCAGAGTTGGTGTCACTCATTCCCTTGAACTCCCAAGATATTAGTTGTGCTTTTGGATGACACTTTATTATTTCTTTTTTTTTTTTTAAGAAACCCACACATGTGCTCTTAACAGAAACTCACTGTCATGATGCCTACACACGTGCCCATACAGAAACTCACTGTCATGATGCCTAAAAAAATAGCGTGGCTGATCTCCACTTCCTGGTTCCTACTTTTGGAAAATTAAATAAATTGTTCAAAGTTCTAGTATATGCTTGAGACAAATATAAATCCTATCTTGAACCTTATATAAATAACCTAGCTATCAATAAAATTCTTTGCTGTCCCACCTCAGAGCTGCAGTACTATTTTTTTTTTCCCTCCCCACCAGAAATTTCTTATTTCAGTGGCATAATTCTGATTAGTACAAATGAAGCTTCATCTATCTCTGCTGAGAAAGGGCCACAGATCCTTTGGTTGGAGGTAGCCATCTGCTGGACTGAATGCACATTTAAGAGCAGATATAGAATTTTTTTTTTAATAGATTCACAGAATATCAGGTTGAAAGTGACTTCAGCGATCATCTAGTCCAACTTTTCAGGGTAAGAATCTAGTTTAAATGTGCTGACCCAGCACCCTGTCAAGCTGGGTCTTGAAACTCTCTCATACAATTTCTTCTAACTTATTTGACTACTAATATACAACAGCCCATATGAGGCCATACACACAATGGCAAAGATAAGCCAGTCAAACAGCTACTTATGACACAAGTAGGGGATAACCAAGAATCCTCAACACAGGAAAAGCAGCATAGAAGCACAGAAAAAGTAGTTCACATCTTGGATTCATTTTTGTCACATGTTCCCTTTTACTCTCAAGCAACTCACTGAATTGAATCACCGTAAGCTATCCTAGCATGCTAACGTTGGAGATAGCAACCATGAAAACACGAAATTGAGTTTTGACTCCAGTGTATTATGATCCTTAATTAACTCCAGAGAACAACTTAAGACTCCTTTTAGAAGGCTGAAAGTCAACTAAGCATTCAGACTAAGGAGTATTTCAGTTCATAGTTTGGTGTAACTTGGGTTTTGTCATCTTTTCTGTTCTCAGGGTTCAGTATGCTCCATTCCAACCTTTTTCTACAATACCCAAGTTTCACTGATTAGTTCATTTAAACTGCTGGCAAAAGAACATCCAGCAAGATAATCAAATCTGGCTGGTCTGCACTTACCCATGTTTGCTAAGAGGCATACAACCGCTTGTACATCTGCTCCTGCGTACACATCAGCCAGAGAACTTACTACAGGCAGACAAAGAGTGTGCACTCGAATTCGACGTTCACCTAATAGAAATAAAAATCATTATGCAGTATCTCCTGGTAGAGATATACACTGTAATGCCTGAATTTTTGTCTCCTCTCATCTAAGATGCACTCACTCTGTACAAACACCTGTGGGGAAACTGCTCATTCCCATTCTTGTCTCCTAACCAGCTGAAATCATGCATCATTGTAAAGAATTCAACTTAACAATCACCACAAGTTCTTAACACAAGCTAGCTTCTAATGTCCACAATAAGTGGCTCAATCCTACAAATGAAGTACATTATTTCCACATTTTGTGGCATCTTCTATGTTACAAAGTAGCTGCTCCTCTTTATGCCCATCCACCAGCAACCCACTCCAATCCATCATGGGTCTGTGATTCTGGTCAAAGCATGAGACGAATGTGCTACTGCCTGTGACAACAGTATGCTTTTAAAATAAGAAAGATGGAAATAAATGACATTTTCCCATTGAAACAGAATTTACAATGATTTCATTCAGTCATTAACTGCCAAATAGGCTCAGTAGTTTAGCAAGGTTCTCTCAGGGCATAGAGAATTTCAAAAGGTTGTGGAACTACCTATATAAAGATTATGTTAGAAAAAGAAACAAACTGCCTGTGAAGGTTTGGGAGTTCCCCCCCCCCCACACACTTTGTAAAATGACCCAGACTAGCACTCAGTCGGCTGGAAGTTAAGTGATGAAGCTATATTTACAGCTTTGCACAATGTACAGCAGATATTTACACTATATACACAATATTTACAGAAATATACAAGTAAAAGGTAATACAGCAACACAACTCCCCTCCCAGAAATCAGAGACCCCAGGAGGGGCTCCCAACCACCCTTCTACCTTCTCCCCACCGCTGTACCTTACCCCAAGGTTTGCCTTACGTGCAAGGTAAATTAGAGGGATCGGCCAAGGGGGTTAGAAGAAAAGTGTTTAGTGAGGATTAATCAGCAGAGGAGCCAGAGCCCAGAAGCTGCTAGATCCCACCAGCAGCTCCTGTTCCAGCAAGCGACAGAGAGAGACTCATTTATCTATTGTTTTGATTAGTATTCCCAAACAATTCTCCAGCAAGCGTATGAGTGAAGTAGACATCATGATGTTTTCCTTTCACAGCCTATAGTGTAATTTTGTCTATTAAAATATTCTAATTAGCCTCAAACCAGCACACTGCCCAGTAGCCAATTGATTTCAATTTATTTACCTTTGCTGGAGGTATACAATAGAGCTGTTTGAAAACAAACCAAAGATGTGTCAGTCAGACTTTCCTCGATGGACATTTGTACTGCAAATCCAGCATCAGGGTTGACATTGGCAAGGGATAATAAATCAGTAGATCGTACAAAAAAGTTCCCATGAAAAGTGTGTATTGAAAGACCTGTAAGTAGATCAAATAATTCAAGGTGAGCTCAAAACATCATGAGAAACTCCTACCAATAATTAAACCACACGTTCCTGAAGCTATGTTTAAGAAAACAGTAAAAATAGTTCTCCGACTACTGCACAGAATCGCTAATATTAGTCATGAGACATTTCAGCATGACCCCACAGCACTCATGTTCAATTTTGGACACTTGGAACTGAATTCCACCCTTAAAGTATACATCAACTCAGCCAAAGTAAGGTAGTGCCATGCTAAGTGAAAAACAATACACAAAATTGGATGGTAAAAGCTAACATAACATACATAGAGAAGACAACTACCAGCATCTTCAGTGAAAATCTAAGGTTGCTGAAGCCTGAGCACATTCCAAACGGTAGTCAACATATCTAATGCTAATTTTGCCATGAAAAGTGGTACTGAAAACAAACCTTTTGTACATCTTATGCGCATCACTGCTTCAAATCCAATTTTTCTTGTAAGGTATCTTTTAAGGTCTTTTTGCAACTTTTCAGCCTGAGCAGGATTATGGCTACGATGGAAAGATGGATAGTAATAGATGCATCCAGCGGAATACTTAGACATGCAAGCTGTAAAGGAGGAAAAAATACAGTTAAGAGGTAAGAGGAAGTCAGAACACAAGTTGCGTTCAGCCTTTTGCAAGTCTCAACTATGTTCATCTTTTACAGATCTGGGTCATATCAATAAAGACAGAGAACTGGCTCAGACTCAAGCCACTGAGGACAGTGGTAAGTACTCTCAACACGTAACAATCTAACAGTATGCTTCAGCAAGCATGTTACCTGTGGCAGCTAAGACAGGAGGACATGCAGAAATAGTTTTGGCTCTACACCATTAAACAGTGTGTGCAGAGACCAATCCCAGTTTAATGCTGAAAGCGAGAATTCTGCTCTGCACCTGTGATTAAACTTTATGAATTCACTGCCATGTGAACGTTTCCTGCTCTTGAGCAGGAGAGTCCTTTCTTGTTTAAAACGGTGAAATCTCAGAATAAATTGTCTGATACCATCAATCCAACACTCTTGTTCTTTAATTCTCTCAACTTCAAAGTGAATCCCTTTGCAACATGAGCTGCATTTACGCAAGTGCAAAAAGATTTAAGAACTCCTGAGTAGCCTCTGCTTCTGAAGAGAACAGTGTGGAAAGAGTGAATGCATACATTAGGCACTCCTTACCAAGTGAAGCTAGATCAGAATATTGTGAACTTAAAAGAAATAAATCCACAGCAGTCTGCTGGCCTGAGCAGTCCAGTGCCAATTTCTTATAAAAATCTGTTGCTGGACCAAGATGCTGGACCACCTTTGGTGGGAAAGAAAAAGAAAAAAAAATCATACAGGAAAGTGTTAAGACAATGACTGTGCTCACTTAAGACTTCATGCATAGTATTCAGTAGCAAAATAACATACGGAAGATTCCTTTAAGCAGTAATGTACAGGCACTTCCACCTGAAGGAAATGTTTTCTTTATGCTCCATGTTTAGTTTATTTTGCAGGCAGTTAAGACTCCACTTGCAAGGAAGTTTATATTCTCATACCAATAAAACATTCCTGCAACTATGTAACATTTCCTGGATACTCTAAACAAGGTAATAAAACCAGTAAGAAATCATGTTTTAGGTCTACAAATTAGTATGTCCATGTTTTGGTTCAAAACCCAGGTTGGTGTTAACTGAGTCAGAGATTTGCAGCTTCTTTCACTTGCAAAGAAAAGCCACGGACCAAAGGCATAAGGACAGGTGGTATGCTTTGAAGTAGTAATACCACATGTACATGAACTAGTGGCCTTAAATGTGCAAACACAGAAAGAGTGTGGTTAAAATTTAGTGATGTTATAAATAAGACCCAAGAGTTAACCTGCAGAACTATACAAGTCAGAAAAATATGGCGAGTCCTTATGAGATAAATATTAAAGAGAGGTTTTATACCTTTGTGCTTGACCTTTGATTGGGATCTTCTCTGGAATGCAAAAGTCCCGCTCCCAAAGATGGTAGCTGAGTTTGAAACACAGATATTCGACCACCCGTTGGAGACATGAGTTTAAATGCAGCCTGAAGAGCAGGGCCCAATGCGCTGTGAGTTTCTCTTGTATTGGTGAACATATTTGGTAACGCATTCAAGAGATCTTTGATCAGCTGCAGCAAAGATGGAGATTTAAGAGATTTTTGCAAGCCTGAGATTTTCTGCTGTTTCTAAAAAGCTTTATTGCCATAACTCAGATGGGACAATCAGTGCCAACTACTTCAGCTTGATTTCAACATGGTGAAGAAAACACAAGTCATGATCTTAAAAGCTATGATGCATCAACCAAACTACATACAATATTTCTGTAATTAAAAAGGAACACTGGAGTTAAGTATTCTGAAAACAGTTTTGAATTCAAAGTTTAAAAAGAACTTTATTTTGCTAAGTAATTCTTTCATTTCATGATGTATTTTGAGCTATCATACCTCTTTGCTTTCATGGAGATTTACAAGTAAACTATCTGGTGTGGGTAGGAAAATATCTGTAGGAAGAACAGAAAAAGGCATTTTTATTAATGACAAAACCAACATTAAAGTAGAATAAAACATTTTACTGCCCACTGCTACACATACCATGAAACAAAGTCTGTTTTTCTATAGACTTCTATAGAGAAGAATGCAGTCTATACAACGCTTGCTTTATTCAAAGCAAAATTAGCATTTGAATGTCACTGTCACCTACTTTCTAGTTTGTGTAAGATATTTTAAAAATACATCTCCTATACATTCAACAAAATTGACCTGGTAACAGAACATCTGAGAGATTCTACTATCTTCTCTGAGGAGGGAAAAAAAAAAAGAAATAAGTAGTTTCTCAAAAATTTAGTTTACATTTTCTTTTAACTTACCATCAATATCTGAGACAATCAGCATTTGAGGCTGGGATAAACCTTCCTGCAAGTTGTAGAACTGCACAGTGCTGTCGAACGTTATGAACCCTATTCTTGTTCTCGAGTCTCCCGGAAGCCTGAAGCATTAAAAACAAAATTATTAAGCCCTAGATTTCTATCTCAAGATGCATACACACAGACAGAGAGCTACTGCTGATGAGAGAAGTGCAGCTCATGCATACAGTGGTAAAGGGAGAAGGAAAGAAAGGAGGTCCAAAACATGAATATAATTCCTCAAGAATTTCCTCAAGAAATTCTGAAGAGCTGGTATAATGATACAATTCTCTAGACTGTTACAGATAAGCATTCATTAATATACTGATGTTTTGTTTTGAGAGAGTGTAGTTTCATTTAAACATTACACTGCCACAGGAAAGAAGGCAGCCTTCTTAGTTCTACAGCAGAAAAAAAGCCTGTTCTGTTCTTCCATAACTCAAATTTCCTGTTTACTAACATAGTTAACAGAGTACTTAGAGTTCTAAACCAAAATCCAATACTTCTACAACACAACAGACTTATTTCTCATCTGGAACATGTTCCTATGCAAAAACATACAGAAAGAAAAACTAAACAATGATTACAGAAATAAAACACAAAAAATAAAGGCAAGTGCTGAAAACAGTTATGGCAAGCAAAAGCAATAGAGGCAAATACTGTTTTTACTAGCTGAGTATATAAATTAACTGAATTTATTGATTTGGCATAGGATTTTATGAGTTTTCCTAAAGCAAATCAGCATGTTTCTGAGAATCTGTTGACAAAACATCTGTTGAGACCTGAACAAAGACTAAATCAATAAACATGTAAAAAAATTTACTGTACGTGTAGGTGTCTTGATCAGAAATTACAATCAAGTTTCCTAAGAAAAAACTTTAAGACAACTTTCAGAGTGATGCCTCCACAGGATGCAAATCCATTTTCCAAATATATGAACACAGTGAGGTTTATTAACCTTTGCTCAAAAAAGCAGCACTGACAACCACACACGATATTTCAGTGCAAAAATAAGGAGAAAGTGGTACAGGTAACAGTGACCTAAAAATCCCCTAGGTGACATCACATTTCACCTAGGCAGTCTCACAGTAGTAGTTTCAGCCATTTCAGCACAAGTTCCAGCCAATTTCCTGTGCTTGGTTTGGCTTTATGAGTTGGGTTTTGATTATTTTTTATTTTCCAAGATGTAAGTTGGATTTTAGAATCTCAGACAACACGCGTTTTGTCCTTCAGGGACAGAATGATTCAGCACTATGTGCAAGTGTCTTGCAAAACTGTAGGTTAGTATTGCTCATAATAACACATCAGCTATTTTGCAAACATTATTGATATTCTTACTTGTCTAGGTTTTCCAGCAATGACTGGCAGACTATTGCCAAATATCCAGCCTCCACTGCATTATGAGACACATCTAAAACAAATAAATATACCGCAGGCTGAGGAGGACGAAGCTACAAAGTAAAGACACAAAAATAAAGTTCAAAAATCATATTTAAAGAAATGTTAAAAACGATTAGTCATTAGCAAGGGAATTGGGAAAAGGGAACACTTAAGAAAAAATGCAAGGTATAGATATGCAATAAAAAAAACCTGATTTACCAAGAGTCACGTGGATAGACAAGCACAATACTCAGTGGTTAATAATTACAATTTTAAATATGCATATGATTTTGTATTTCAGAACGGAAATTGGGTATTTTAGTCTCTCCCAACAGTCAACTCAAACATGACTGATGCCAGACAGAGAACTCATTCTTTAACAAACCATTGTTCTTTCAATATGTGGACAAGAAAATTCATTAAGTTAGGTTAAAATATTTTACCTCTGTCACCTTCGCAACCACATAACAAGCTGCACTTATTCACTGCCAAAAGTCTTGGCCACAGTGTTTCAATTCAAAGACAACAGAACAATTTATTTTTTGCTGTTGTTAATTATGTCACTATAAGCAGGGTCTTATCAACGCCACTGTAGGTTGACTCCCAGTTAGAATTGTTTCTAGCTGAACATTTGAGCCCACCTTCTACCTGGAGATATTCAAAACCTGCATGGACACATTCCTGTGTGATCTGATACAGGAGACCCTGCTCTGGCAGGGGGGTTGGACTAAATAATCTTTTGAGGTCCCTCCCAGCCCCTGACATTCTGTGATTCTGCGTGATTGTGTTATTTCATTACTGGTCTATCATAACCTTTTCAAAATGAGAGAGAAACTCAGAACCTACACTGCATCTCAACATTAAAATATAGACATTACAAATGCCTTTAAGTGGTACATGTCTCTAAATAGCTACGTTTGCAAAAAATCCACATAATTATGAATTCTAATGATTTTCAATGTTATGAGCACCTTCACAGGAAAATGAATGTACACCACTGGAGCAATATGTAACATTAATTTCAATTGTATTTATATTCACACGCTATTGCTTTTGAAGTTACCATGAAAGCTTGCTTTACCATGTAGTCGGAGGAAGCAATGAATTCCACAGTAGAATTTTGGACCTCTGGCCGTTTGTGAGGCTCTCCATAAGACCGTGTCAGAGGATTATACATAAATTCTTCAGGAACTATTAAAAAAAAAACACAAAAAAACCCCACAAAACATAACAGAACAGAGGTTGAGTTTTATTTTTCCCCCCCCACAAGAAGAGTTTGTGTATTTGTCTGCAAATAAAAGCCATTATGGCAACTACAGGAAAATTAATGCAGACATATCTCAACTATCACTAACAACAGAAAACAACTTGCATTAAGGATACAATAGAACAAAGGAACATTTCAACTATTTCAAGCAACATCAAACTTAAGTAACTGGAAACAAAAGAATATTTATTTTAAACAGCTAGACATACCCAACCATAAAACACCAAGGCAAACAGAATATTTCACAACAAGAAGCTTCCATCTGCATGGTCTTTCATAAATCTCTGGCCTGAACTACAGACAGTATTGTCATCCTGCTGCGTTTGCATATTGCAACAGCAGTCAGTAGAGCGAGTTGATTTCATTATACAAGTAATCAAGATAATATGGTTACATTTTCTTCTCCCAGAAAACTGAAAAACAATCTTTTGCTTCAGAAAATGCACAGGTCATCTGACTTGCGATCCAGAGATTCTGATACACATTTTAAGAACACTATCATTTTAATCTAAGACATTTTAATCTACAGACTGATGTAAAGCAAGTAATTGATAGAGACTGTATAAATACAAGCAGCTCCTGCAACGAAAGCTTACCATCATTAACTCTATAGCAGAGATTGCATTTCCACCTCCTTTGATCAATGAAAGAAACAAAAGGATTGATGTATGTTCTGCAGGATCTGCACCTCACTATTGTGCTTGATGTTATTACTGGTAATTGCTGAAAAGGAACAATGAAAAGCTGTGACAGAGGTCCATAACACTATAATCACTGTGCAGTACAGTGTATAAAAGCTTCACAGGATTAGATCTTCTGTCTTCTTTCCCTGCATCATTTTATTTTATTTTCATACAATTATGATGCCTGGTAAAAACAAATCCTCCCTCTTAAAATCAGGACAAATAAGATCCAATTGTCTTAATATAATCTCACAAATCAAAGATGCGACAATATCTTAATAAACCTAATTTCAGCTACACAGTTATGGCAATGCAGTTGCTATGTTACAAGGAATTACAAAAGACAGGACAACTCTGAGTGACTAAATATGACAGCCAACAAATCTCACACAAAGAACACATACAGCAAGAAGTCATACAAGAAAGTTATTCACCTTTTTCACTGAATTACAGAATTATATAGTTTGGGTTGGAAGGGACTTGAAAGTCATCTAGTTCCAAGACCCTTGCTACGGGTAGGGCCACCTGCTACTAGACCAGCTTACTCAAAATCCCATCCAATCTGGCTTTGAACACTTCCAGGTTCAGAACCTCCTCATCTTCTCTGGGCAACCTCCAGTGCCTCACCACCCTTATGTGGAAGAATTTCTTCCTAGTGTTTAAGCTAAATCAAACTTCTTCAAGTTTGAAGCCACTACCCCTTGTCCTATTGCTCCATGCCTTTGTAACAAGTCCCCCTCCAGCTTTTCTGTGGGCCCTTAAGGAAGGATGCTATAATCTACCTGCAGCCTTCTCTTTCCCAAGATGATGAACCTTAATTCTCTTGGCCCGTCTCTGTAAGACAGATGCTTCAGTCCTCTGATCATCTTTGTGGCCATCCTCTAGACCCATTTCTTGCACTGAGGGCTCCAGAGTTGGACACAGTACTCCAGGTGGGTTTTTATCAGGTCAGAGAAGAAGGGGAGAATCACCTCCCTTGACTAGTTGACTACTAGTCAATATTTCTTTTGATACAGTCCAGGATGCAGTGGGGTGTTCTGGGCTCCAACCACACACTGCCAGCTCATGGTGAGCTTCTCATCAACAGCAACCCTAAGTCCTTCTCCTCAGGGATGCTCTTTATCCATTCTCTACCCAGCCTGTATTTGTGTTTGAGATTATCCCAACCCAGGTGTGGGACCTTGGTTGAACTTCATGAGGTTGGTACTGGCTTGCCTATCCAGGTCCCTCTGGATGGCATCCCTTCTCTCCAGTATGTTGACTGTACCACTCAGCTTGGTGTTATGAACAAACTTGCTGAGGCTGTCGTCTCAATCCCACTGTCCATGTCACCAACAAAGATGTTAAATAGCATGAGTCCCACTACTGATCCCTGAGGAACACTGCTTATCACTTGTTATTTTCACATAGTAACAAATAAATCAGATGGAGAGGAGCTGACTAACAGTTGTGAACACAACCCTTGGTCTTACATTGTACTTACTTTCTACTGACAGCATATGACATGCTAGTAATACACTTGCCATAAGCACTCCTCTTCCACAGGGCACTGTAAACATCTTTTCAAGAGTGCCTGACAATTCTGAGTCCAGCACAGAGCAATAATTCAGAGCTTCAGAGAACAAAAGCCAAGCACATAATACCAACACAGAAAAAAGTTTGAAGAATTTGTCCGAAGTTTTTCTCTTACGAATTTCAATGAAGCAGCAACTTCAAAGCTTTCTCCCCACTCTTCCTCTCTAAGTCCCAAACAATTTTTTGCTACTGTTAAATTCAGGACTTACAGTTAATTATATTTTATTATTTCAATGAAAATGCACATACTCCATACATACACTAACAAAAAAAATAGCAAGCTAATTTACCGTTAGGTCTCTGAAGGGATGCAGCAACAAACCCAAAGGAAGCTTGGCTTTGTTTAACAATGCCTGTGTCTGTGGAATATTTGTCAGCGTACATCGAAATGAGCTGAAAGGGAAGGGAAACCTTTTATTGAAAGAGAAATTTTAAAAGATGCTGAAAGTGTTGTGTTAACACGTGACTTTAGAGAATTTGAAATTTAACAAATCTCTTGGTAGACAAAGCTGATTTATCAAAATTTAACGCATCAGAGATTAAAAAAAGCCTTCAATAAATATTACTCCCTCGTTCCCCAATTTACTGGTTTGGCAATGCAATTTACCTTGCAATAAAAAGATAAAACTGCTTCAGGTACAACCCCTCACTGTAAATCAATTTTTTTTTTAATGCATTATAAAGATTTTTTTGGAGAGAAGGAACTAACCAAGTTTTACTAGTATTTACTAGTTCTCAAAGTAGAATTTACATAACAAGTAAAAAGGATCTCCAACACTGAAAGAAACAAAAATCTTTTCTTCTGTGTATGCAAAGTGAAGAAGGGACTTACAGCTGAATAAAGCACACTTTAAAAACCCCAATGCAAGAATAGCATTGTCCCAAGCATTCCACACCTCAGAATGATTTTAAGAGACCCAGTTATCTGATTTTTCTGGTGAGACCATGCATTGTCACTAGAGCAGTAAGCTGAGTTAATTTGGGGTAATAAATAAAATATCTTTCAGAATTAAAATTAAGATTTATGCAGGAGCATAATTTCCACTGCACCATGCCGCATTTGTCTTGGAATAGCAGATAATACTATTTATTGTTAATTAGAGATGAAAGGAGTACATCATGATTGTAGAATTACCACAGTAAAATATACTCACAGTTTATTCAGTGTATTTAGGTATGATCACCATAATTTTCTGGAAAAAAATCCTATGTAATATTACAAAAACACTCTATGGAATGTGCTGCATAACACTGAGATGTTTATTAGTAACTGTTGTTTTCAGACAAATATAACTAGGTATAGATTAAGGAGGTTTCTTAACATTTTAAGTGAGCTAAACTCATGCTGCATAAAATGTATTCTGATGGCAACATAGTCAACATTCGTGCACAGACCCAGAGGATTAAACTTTTTTTCAAGTGAAAGGGATTATATTATCTCACTATAGAGATCTGAAGTCAGAATTCGGTTTAGACATTTTCTAATACTTTAGATAATGATTAGTTTGAAAAAAAATGAAAGATGCTAGTATTATTAGTCTCTGAAAAATGTGAGATTAGCCTTTAAAAGACATGAAGATGCTGCTCTAGACACTTACTCTGGACTGCAGTTTAATTTTCTAAGATCAGAATTCAAGTTAGGCACAGGTGCTGGAACTGATGATACAGGCAAAATATTTCTATCTTGTGTAAGGTTTACCGGTCTCAAGCTTTCTGGCTGCTGAGAATGCTGCAGACTTAACCCTCCTAAGGAAGAGGACAGCTGGTTCACACCTGGATATTGCTGAAAAAAGGAAGAGCATTGCAAATGGGCATATAAACAATCACATTAAAATAACCATTTTAAATCTTCTTGTAATCCAAATTCTTCCAGATAGGTATTAAAAAAAAAAAACAGAACATAACAGTAGTTGTTAGCAACATATCTAAATAGAGTTGTGTATTAGAAATTAAAAAATGCTAAGACAAATTCATAGAATCACAGACTCATTTCAGTCGGAAAGTAGCTTTATGATCATTAAGTCCAAGCTTCAAATTCATGAGAAAAATCAACACTGGAAGTCACAGTTCAAGCTTTCCAGTCATAACAAAACAAGTGACCAGAAAGGTTCACAATTCTTGCCCTCTACAAAGATATTACAATGTAACTTTGGAAAAGTTAGCATTTATTTTTAAAAATCAAACCAAATGAAAACACCAGGGAAGAGGAGAAAATGCAACTTTGAGGCTTGGTGGTTCAAACCCGTGCTCAAGTAAGGCTAACTTCACAGATCAAGTTGCTCATAGCCTTGCCAAGCTGAGTTTTGAAAAGGCCTAAGATTTCACAGTACAAGTGAAATCCTTCCCCACTCCTATTCTGAAGAATTTTCCACATGTGTGCAACTGCAACTCCACTTGCTGCAATTTGGAATTTTTTTTCTTTTACTGTGCAAATCTGAAAACAGCCTGACTCCTCACATAATTGCTATTGTGAAGATGAAGGTCAATCTTTCAACGTAAAAAAAAAAGTTTGAAGTAATTAAATGTTGCCTCTGGATCATATTTTACATAGGTTCCAAAACAGTGACAACATTCCTGGATATCATAAAGAATCACAGAATTATTTTGGTTGGAAAAGACCTTCAAGATCAAGTCCAACCATTATGTAACACTACCAACAGCAGTGCCAAACCATGTCCTTCAGAGCTACATCTCTGTGTCTTTTAAACACCTTCCAGAATAGGTCTTCAACCACCTCCCCAGGGAGGCTGTGTTAGTGTTCAAGAACCCTTTCAGTCAAGAAGTTTCTTCTAGTATCTAACTGAAACTTCTCGTGGTGCAACCTGAGGCCATTTTCCCTTGTACAGTCACTTGTTACTAGGGAAGAGAGATCAATACCCATCTGGTTCCAACTCCCTTTCAGAGAGCTGTAGAAAGCAAGGAGGTCTCTCCCCTTAGCCTCTTTTTCCCAAGGTTCAACAACCCCAGTTCCCTCCACAGCTCCTCACAAGACCTGTACTCCAGACACTTCACCAGCTTTGCTGCCCTTCTCTGGACACACTCCAGCACTTCAACATCTCTGCTGTAGTGAGAGCCCCAAAACTAAACTCAGTACTCAACGTGTAGCCTCATCCTTGTTGAGTACATGGGAACAATCATGTCCCTGTCCCTGTTACTCACACTAGCATGCTAACTTACAGGTACTACACTCAGATCAGTAAGGACTTTTTAATCACATACAACACTATGTTGGGTACATTTGCCAGTTGGACCTTAATTATTTAAGAGGGGAGATTTGTAAATCAGTACATTTCATTTTCTACATTGCTCTGTCAGGCCTTGCTCATCGGACAATTTAATACCTGAGATCATAGCCCATAGTTTTGATGAAGTGTGTATTTGCTGATCAAGTGCATCATTGTGCTGTTTTATGGTTTCCTGTCAAAGTACAGCTTCTTGAAAAACCAAACCTTTTAACTACAGACGCTATTAACATTTGATGAAACAAACTTGCTAAGCCTATTAGGAAATACACTTAAAATCTTAATTAAAAAAAACAAACCTTCTCATAGGTTGAGATCCAGAGGTATGACATCAAAATTCACATTTATTGTCTCAGAAATTACGAAATATGAAAATTAAAAATCAAAAAGGAAACGCATAATGCAGAAAATATTTCTTCCATGAAGTTGCTTCATTAAGTACCTCTTTAGTTAAAAACACAAACCTGTGGATAGTGCTGAAACCCAGGATGATGTCCTGAATTACTGGTCTGTACTGGTGCAGGTGGTGCTGCATTTTGGTACCCAGGCTGCAGTGCTGGATATCCATAACCAAAGGGCTTAGAAGGTTTTGATGTTTGGGGAGTTGATGGAGCAGGAACTGGGCTGCTGGTCACAGAACGTGTCTCTGGAAGGACAAGAGAAACCCCACAGGTATTGAAAATGCTTGCTTCTTTCTGAATTTAAATGTAAAATCCCAAACACTTAACAAACAACACTTAATTTATATTTTTGTATTATCCATCAAGTTGTTTCTCATCACTGACCAAATAAATTAGCAAGGAAAATTGCCGACAAAGGCGGTATACATGAGAAGGTCACCACAGACTAATGAACATTTTCAAAACATAAGGTTAAGGTGACAGAATCATTCTCTAAATGCAGACAAAGCTCTTCTTGAAGTAATGGAAGTCCTTCTTGCAGCAAGGCGCAGTCCCACCTTTTTTTAAAGGCCAAAATTTTAAGTAACATTTGGCCTAAATTCACAGAAAAACATTTGTGAAGAGATGAAACTACTCTTTAGAAATGTATAATAATGCGAGTTAAGTTTCAGAATAATTTAAGCTTGGCAAAATCCAGGAAACCCAAGAAAAGTGGCATGCAAAGAAGCCAACCACTCAAAAAAAACATCTGGCATGAATGCTCCAGAAGAAATAAAAATTGCTAAAAATGTCATCAAAACCAATCAAAAAAATTTAAGAAATTTTAAATTGATCCTGTTATTCTTTAAAGGAAACAGAAGGAACAAGTTATTTTTGAGATATCCCTTCAGCAGAACCCTAATGGTTAGTTATTAGGTGAGAAATTAGAATCTGTAATCCTGTATCTAAAGCTTCTGCTACCCTTATTACATGAGCTAGACACAATGCGGACAGCAATTGTGGTTTTTTACCACCCAGAGATTTCAGTTGCCACAGGAGCTCATCAGACTAAGCAAACTACTGTGCCACCCTCAGAGGTAAAAGCAGTGCAAAATTGCCAAAGGGAAAGACTCTCCAAGTTAATTCAGTTACCATTTACGATATTTGCTAACATACAGCACCTTTTCCACCCGCTCTACAGATTTAAAGACTGAAGTAGTCTGTTAGTAGGTTCATCTACAAAAAATATGACATTCCTGGTATTTTTAGAGAAGAAAAACAAAAAGCAGAAGAGCAGCAATTTTCTTTAAATGAATTAAATCAGAAAATAACTGTCCCAAGCATCTCTGTAAACTGGTATCATCACTTCTTGAACCTTCAGTGGTACGTCAACTGTTCTCAGCTACTGATGTCAACTCAACCAGGCATCCAGTATAATCTAAAGCAAGAAGCCTTGTGTTCTCTCTGACTTGGTCCCTGCTCCCTTCATAGACATTTCATTTCACCCATTTGTTAACTCTCAACAAACAGAAATAGGAAAAAAAAAATCATAGCCAGTAAATAATTAAGTATTTAAACAAATAATTTAGAATTAAGATGCATAAACTGCTTACCTGGATAGCCACCTCCTTCCAGAGCATCATAATTGTTCAGAACAGGAGAGGCACTGCTTGTAGTAGAGGAACTATCAATTGCTGGGGGAAAAAAGTAAATTTAAGTAAGGTGCTTCACAAAAGACAAATTTTTGAGATATAAAAGACAGAATTTTTTACAAAAGACCTTGGGGAAAAAAACACCACCTGTAGCCCTAAGGGTTGAAAGTTATTATCACTGGAAAGAGAAGGGGGAAGAAGATATCAACAATTAACATGATATTAAGAGCAAACACACGTGACCCACAAATAGCAAGAGAGATCCATAGGAAAAGGACAAAACCAACAAAAAAATGTTTCTTCAAAAAATTTTTTTTTCTATTGCAAGTATTTTCTAGACCACATCAACTGAAGCTATGTAAGTAATTTTTAAAAGTCTGTTGTGACTTCCTTCACATCTGGAAACAGCAGAAGATGCTCATCATCTTCAGAGTTATTATGCACCATTTCTGCCTTTAAGTATTTAATTCTTTCCTCACTTCTGCACTGTAGGAGCTTGTTCTGTTTTCCAAGCAAAGCTTCTGTTTTCCATCCATTATTGACAAGAGGTGTCAGCTTCAGGTTAAAATGAACAGTTACTTTTCATGCAGCCAAAAATAAGTATGTAAAAGTAAGGAACAGGAGTTAACAAAAAGTGAAAAAGCACATGGGCATGCAGGCAGATGTTAGCACTGGAGAGACTCCAAATGCTTCATTTTTACTTCATCCCATGAATATCTCCTGAATATCTTGCCATAAAATATTACAAACTAAGAAACGTTATAAAACATTTATCCCAGTGTCATTTCATGTGTTTCCAAAGAAAAGAGGTCAAGGGTATTAAACATATCTGCCTCTTGAAACACTCTGAGCCAGTAGAATGACGGAAAAGAAAGTACATTTAAGAATTAAAAACACACATTTATATGTAATATAACATTTCTGTGGTAGAACAGACTCAGAAGAGATTCACTAAAACTGCTCTATTCAGAAGAATCAGCCCTGAGAAGCCCATTGTGAAATATTTCGAGTTTTAAGGGAGAACTTCAGTGGTGGAACATTTGAGACTGTATTCCACTTCATTTGAGATCTCCCAAGTAAACAGACTTTTGTATCTGCAAACAAAATCACAGACATTTGGGACACATTAGAAGCATAGTAACATCATGATTATAGATTACTTTGGAGCACATTTGCTTTAAAACATTCAGCTGAGAAATAGAAGAACTATCCCAAAAAAACTGTAGGACTAATGGATTCTATTTTAAATAATATAGTAGCATTGTGGAAATCAGAGACAACCTTCATATTTTCATATTGCTTTTCATTGTAAGTTTCCTATTATTTTCCCTGAAGTTTCTAGAAGAACATAATTGCAAGATTGAATATCCTAACAAGTTTTAGCTTTCATTCTCTCTAGAACCCAAAGCAAAGAGCACTCATTACTTTGGTTCCCAATCAGGAACACAGTTTTTAAAGATTTGTTAACATCTATAAAAAAAAATTGTTAATATCTACTATAATATACTTTTAACTAGTTCAATGAAATCAAGATTTAAGAATCTGCAAGAAGTTTTTCTTGTCTGATCAGAAGTTACTTTTTCATGTAAACAACAAAACAAAACAAAACCCAAGAAAAACTCCAAAGGACAGAAGCACAGTTGTGAACAGAAGACACCAGTTCACAAAGAGTTTTTCCCCACTGTGATGGTTTATAGTATTTATAAAATTATATTCATCTATAATCGTATTCCATACAAAATAAGCTTGCTCTTTTCAGGAGGAAGATGTAGCAAGTCACAATACAAGGGGAAATGGCCTCAAGTTACACCATGGGAGGTTTCGGTTAGATACTAGAAGAAACTTCTTTACTGAAAAGAGTTCTTGAACACTGGTACAGGCTCCCTAGGGAGGTGTTTGAAGCCCCATTCTTGGAGGTGTTTTAAAAGACACAGAGATATAGTGCTGAGGGATGTGGTTTAGCAGCAGCCTTAGTAGAGTTATATAATGTTTGGACTTGATTATCTTGAAGGTCTTTTTGAACTGAAATGATTCTATGCTAATGATAGTGAGTTGCAGAAAACAAGTGTTACACACTTCCCAAGATCTGCAGGAAAGTCAATCCTTTTACTGAGTACACATTTATTTGAAGATCTTTCACTTCAGGTCTTTGCTTCTAAACAACTTTCAATTTTTTTGAAGTTCTTTCCCATGTCCCAGTGTCTCTAAGAATTCTGATGTGCACTCCATTACTCCCCACTGGAAAACAAATAGTTGACTTAAAAATCAGTGAGTTGGAGAGTTTCCTGCAGTCCAAAAGTATCATGGAAATCTAAGGTTCTCCATGAAAAATCTCCACAAGAGCCTCCATTAAAAAAAAAAAAAATTAAAAAAAAAAAATCTAACAACAGTTATCCTAAGTCACACCACAACAGTTGTCAAAGTTTAGTTTAGCATAATAAGCACCAGATCAGAGACCAGATTAGCAAGACAGAAAAAAGAAAAGTTTATGTAGAAAAGGAGTACCAGAAAACACTGCTTAACAAAGCAATACTTATAACATGCTTTTACATGTAACTAATTATTTTACCAATATAAATTTTCTTTCAGTTTTCAAGAATCTTTGGCAATACGCTTAAAAGATGCAATTGCTAAGTGACAAAACAATTGAGAAGCTACACAAACGCAAGCAACCAGATGTCAACACCTATTTTTCATAAAACCATGGGCATGGTCTGAGTTTGAAAGCTGTCTGCAGAATCTGTTTAGAATTTAACTCCTGGTGATGGGGTGTAACATAGGATACTTAATTAGGTAGCCTATGTATTGAGCATGGGTGCCCCTTTGCATAAGATTAATTTAAGTACAATCATAGCTAAAAGGCTACATGCTTTAGTGAAGTACAGAACTTGAGAGAGAAAGAAAAAAAAAATAAGGAATATGAAAACTTCATCTGTGGTAGGTTTAGGGAATAGAGGGGATAAAATCTGATTGGGAAAATAAAAACAAAACTGAAAGATCTGACAAATCCCTTGACAAAAACCTTGGCATGGGATTAGGTAAGGATAATTATTTTCTGCAGAAAATTGACTAAGCTGCCCTGAAATACAAAACCACAAAATGCTCTCCTGGTTGTTTTATCCTACTCTTTAGAAAGCAGAGTTCAAACAGCTACTGCATCACAGAAGTAGCTGTTTTTATATCCCAAAGTGGAACTGTTTTGTAACTGGTAAATCTAATTAGACTCATAGCACTAGGGTAAAAAATCCACCTGGTATCCAAAGTTAGGAATTCTCTTTAGATCTGAAGAGCTATTCAACTGTTACTATGTATGACTTAATACCAATATTCAAGTCTGTTCAAAGATCAAATGTGTTACCATGCAAAGGCTAAGAAAGTAAAGAAACTGAGCCAATAAACTGGAACAGCAAAGAACACATACCACAGGCAAATTCTCTCAATACTTGTGCTCCACATGGGATGGGGGTAATAATATCACTTCTACTGGTACAACTGCATCCTCCAACTATTGTCCTCTGGCTGGAATAATAAGTGTCTTCAGCTGAAAATGCTTTCTTCCTCAGCAAAAGAACAACTATTTTCTTCTAATGTTCTACTAATAATTCAACAGCCACTATTATTTAATTAATAACATCCACTCATCACACCATTCTTAATTATAACCTGGATGTCATCCTTGTATTGTTCCCCTCTTCATGGTATCATTAAGAGCCCGCTAAGCTATTTTCACAGCAAACTGGGTTTATGATTTAACTATAGTAGTAAAACTTAATTAAATGGTAGTGCTTTTTTTCTTGCCTAGTTACAATACACATTATAATCTTATGTGAAAAGTTACTTAAGTTTGTTATCCCAAATTAATACCAGTTGGGAGCAGTTTATCAAGGTACATCGTGCTGGTTTGAGGCTAATTGGAATATTTTACCGGGAGAATTTAAATCCTTAGCTGCAAGAATAAAGAAAAACAACAACAGTAACCTATATCACTCGTTCTTCTGCTGAGAAGTGCAGCTAGTCAAAATATAGATAAGACACTCACTTCTCACACACTTCTGAGTTAGTTCTCAGTAGTTGTTCTGCTTCTCTTCACTGGTGGTATGTGGCTGTTTTCTGCCTTAACTCTAATTTAACCTAACCTCTTTATTTCCTCTACCCTTCTTGTTGTCTTTTTGATTTCTCAACTCAGATCTTTCCAGATTCATCACGTGAGGTATAAGGGAACTGACCTGGTTATTTCTGAAGGAAGGGAAAAAGGTGGGGAGGGAGGTCTGGGTCTGGATCCTCCTGGCAATCTGATTGTCTTGGAGGGATTTTGTGTTTCTGTATTACTTTTAACTTGTATATAACTATATATNTTTACGCTTGTAAATTGTGCTAAGCTGTAAATATAGCTTCAATCTTTAACTTCCAGCTGACTGAGCCTAGTCTGGGTGATTTCATTTTGTGTGTGTGGGCGGGAAACTCCCAAACCATCACAGAGGTACTGTTATTTTCATCTGTTAACAAGTCTAATGTTTAGCCTCCAAAAGCCTTTTGCACTGTTGCCACTCCTGAATAGTACAAATTATAAAGCTTCTCCCTGAAGTTTGAAGGCAAAAAAAGAGTACTATCCAATAATACTAAGCTGATGAGAAACACCAAAGACACAAAACCAGGCCATTGTGACAAAATACAGGCAGAATTCCTTGCAATCAAGAATGTAACAACTGGCACAACTTCTTAAAAGAGAAAGGTCAAAAAAATTGAACAAAATTTGCACATTTGCTTTAAGTAAACAGGTTAAAGCTGAACCTATGTCTGACCTCTGATCCCTTAGAAGGAGGGGAAAAAAGTAGCACAGATTATTAGTATTATTATTATTCATTATCATTGAAAGGCACAATTAGTAACTTTTACTACCTCAACTTCATTTTTTCATATAGAAAACTCTTGAAAGACAACGTAAACTTTGTGGAATTTCAATGAGAAAATAGTTTCTTGCTGCTTTATATAAGCAGTTACTAGAAATGTTAACTTCTAGAGCTGGTTATCTCCAGTGAAAAGTTTAAAACCAAGAGCAGATCAAAATATCAAAAATATGGATGCCTTGCAAACTGTGAATATTATTGTGTCAGATGCATAAACTACTTGATACATAATAAAAAGAAAAAAAAAAGGCTGTTTGCTAACCCCTGCTGAACATCTTTCTGTTTACTATTTTAATAACAACTGGAAAATTTCTAGTTAACTTGATACATGATGAAGCAGAGTGATGTTTTGCCTTACAGGAAAAAAAGTTTCAGGGCATGGAAATATGGAATGAAACTTGAGTAGGAAGAAAACAAGATACTGGTGTAAAGCTAAAGCCAACCTGCTTCCTCATCCTCCTCATCCTCTTCCTCATCATCTGAACTTGATGACAAGGTAGCTGGTGCAGAGCTAGCTTGATTATTAACATATCCACCATACTGCATGCCTGTGAAGTGGAAAGCACAAACATAAGAATCAGACAGACAGGAAAGATGAGAAACACAAGTCACAAATCATTGCATTTAAAGTGAGAGAAATGAGCCATTCTAAAGAAAATCCCAACATGCACAAAGTTAAATCTACAACCCTAGACTACAGAGCTCTCATTCATATATGGCTATAGCAGTAGCACAGAAGCAGCAGTTTTCAGCAGGCTAGTTTACAAAGTATTAGTAGCACATGGAAGTCAGCAGGAAATTTTATATACATGTGTATGCTCATGTGTGCCAGGGAGTTAAACACAGACTCTGTATAATGTATTTACTACCAGTTTGTCCACTGAAATACTTTCATAACTTAATGTAAATAAATTAGTTCCTTCTCAGATAAATTCAAACTGTGTTAGCAAAACACCATCATGAAATTTTTGCTTGGTGCACCTGTCCTTTTTAAGACAAGGATGCTTCTGAACATTGTCAGAAACTGCTGAACTACACTGCTGCTGCAACACACAGGAGTGCAAACATACACCTTGTCTGTTAAATTTAAGCTAGCTAAGTCCCTCAAATTGTTTAGGTTTATTTTTAAATTAGTACCTAAATCCAGGCTCACAGACCCAAATTTAATGACATAAGTACAGCACCTACTCATAAGATTTGGTGACAACACAACCATTCCATTGTCACCTCCAAACCATAATGTTTAAGGTTTTATGGTAGTGGGTGATTTTAGCAGTGAAGTTTTTTGATGGTTTTGTTTACATTTCCATGCTATGTAAGCATCTGTGAACAATACACATATGCAACACGTACATACACCATTTTAGAACAGAGTAGAGCATGCAGCAGTGGCTTATTAATTTCCTACATTAATCATCATCGATGCAATTTTAGTATCTCCAAAAAAGTCTTTAGCTTCTCTTATCATAAGACAGAGTTAGCAAGGATTTTAAATGTGCTTGTAGTCAGATAGAGACATTCTAAGTAAATGCAAGTGACCATTGTTTCTCTCTGGTGGTCCAAAAGATTGCTATAGTGAAAAATATCCCCAGTTCTTCAGAATTTTTCAGACTGTTGAGTGTGGGATTTTTTTTCCCCTGTAGAGGCACTGTGGCACTCGTAGTGTTTTTTATTTTAACCCTATCAAGCAGTATAGAAGTGTTATGCCACACATCACTGTGAAACCACCATGGTCATTAATAACCCTCCCAAACCACAACTTCAGTTAATTATACCAAACTTTCTATTGAACTATGGGATATAAATGCTGTGAGCTGCATGACTTTTTCTGTCATGGAAACAGAACCAAGGCGAGGATTTATTTTAAAAAAAACTGGAATTAGAAAGAAAACACTGCAAAACTGGTTTAGAATGTTCTGGAGTGGTTGAATTTTCAAAGGTGTTAGTGCAAGCAGACACCAATTTTACTTTATGTAGTGCATATCCCATGATTCCAATCAACTTTCTCCACAATAACAGTAGTCACAGCAACGAAAACAAAATAAGCCCAAGTGCAACCCAAGAGGTACAGTGCTTCAGTTTCTCTATATTGCTACAACACAGGACTAACTCTATAAAGATTCATAGCCACATCTTTTATGAAAGCTACGTGAGGCACTTGGTAAGGAAGGTACAGGACAACTGTTCTCTGTGCCAAACCAGATTACGGTCAAGGAGACTTTGTCTTTTCTTGGGCCTAGCAGAGTTACTGAGAAATAAGACAGAACAACTGTGTCATTGGGAAAGAGGAAAAAACAACTTCAAATAATTAACATGCAAGCAAAAGGGGGAAAAGACTGACGAAAAGAGATGCACTGTAACAGAAAGTTAAAAGAAAAGATGGGCAGTGTAAATGCATAGACTGGCCTCTAACAAATGCCATGTACAGAAGCAGAAGAATAAAGTAAATCCACCTAGAAAGCCCATGCCAATTACCAAGTGGTAAGCATGAACAGATGAGGGAAGACTGAATTAGCCCTTCTGCTAATGCTACACTGGCATCTTGGGAATGTTTTTTTGAAAAACAAACTTCTACTTCCCCTTTTCCAGTCGCATACATCAAGGATGCACATGCTCAGAAAGAATACAGAAATAAACAGAGAATAAATAAATCCAGAGATCAAAAAACATGCTTGTGATACCAGAAGTTTAGGAATGATGAAATACAGAAGTAGTTCATCATCTAGCCTTTTACATTTGCATAAATATTCACTGCCAGAAATTTCTGCCTGTTAGAAGATATGCTGTGCTGTGCTAGCACAACTGTCCAGCCACAAAATCTGAGAACTGATCTGGCTGAAAAAATACCATAGTTTACAAAGTCAGTCTCAGGTGGTCCAATAATGCCAAAGGGGAAGAGCAGATACGGGTGGCTGAAGTCAGCAGTTCTAAGTGCCACCGTGACAATTTCTGCTGTTGATCTTTTTGAGAGTTACTAATAACATAAATATCTCCCACTCTTAAAAATGCAAAAGCTCATTTAGAAATAATTATTTGAGATGAATTCATAGGTCTGACTTTAAATGCCATCATGTCATTTAAATCATCACAAATTTCTTGGGCTAGAAATTTCTAAACCCTGCTACAAGTGCACCTGCAATTAAAAAATATCAAGCTCTCAGGCATTATCCCACCACATTTTACATACATCTGGAAATGCAGTTGGGAGGACACAAAAGGATAATCTGGGATAAGA
The DNA here is from genome assembly GCA_013396675.1 of Eubucco bourcierii. Classification (NCBI taxonomy): domain Eukaryota; kingdom Metazoa; phylum Chordata; class Aves; order Piciformes; family Ramphastidae; genus Eubucco; species Eubucco bourcierii. The sequence continues at coordinate 232,643 of VWZE01008321.1, forward strand.
ACTCATTTGCCTATGAAATAAACCAGTTATATTAGTGATTTAAGTACAGCCACCCATACCATGAAACCTAACGCATGCATTTTATGTGGTTGAAGTCCGACAATGCAGACCTCATCAGAAATTGAAAAGCTCACATGAAAAAAAAAGAAAATTCTCAAGTTCTCCAACTGGTTCCTTATCCATAACCCAAATATTTTCAAAGAATTTACTCTGATGTTAAGATCTTAGAATTAATTTATCTGCACTCAATCTGTATGGGTATTTATCTAAGATTGAAGCAGCTTCAATACATTAAGCATTTTGTCCTATTAGAATTTAGACAAGTAAACAATTAAGAGTATTTTAATTCTGTATAGGAATGCCCATATAGGAGCTTAAAGCAATGAAATCCACTTAAAAATTAATTCAAGCATGTTTTTCAGAATGTTTTCATGTAGATAACATTATATTAAGAAAAAAAGTAGAGAAATCTGTTCATTTAACCTTTGCAGTATTACTCCGAATCGTAACAATCCAAATACGCAGATGTCTTCTATTTTTCTGTAAGTTAATGTCTACAAATAGAGTTTACCACACTTAATTGTTCATAAAAGGTACCTCATCAGCAAAATAGTATTTTATTTCAGATTTCTTGAATGAGACTATAGAGAATGTTCTAACACTTGTAAAAATACCATCTAAATATATTATGGATTTATTATTATATTCATGTCAATATAACCAAATGGATGCAACTTGTATTCCTGACACACATATAGTGTTGGTTCTGAAGTACACTCACTCAGCTACATACTGTGTTGACCTTCACTTATATGGAGGGGTCTGAATACAGTGAAGAGCTCAGTAGTGACTACAGTGATTTGTATTTCATGTATCAAATGTATCACTCCAAGAACACCAATATTCCAGATCGAGGCAAGCACAGAAACTGCTAACTCCTTTTTACCACTACAAACATGGTTACGCCATTTTTTTTGGAAGATGAAGCAACAATATTTCCTAGTAAGCCCACCTACAGTACAAATTCCAGCCACTGTCCAAGTCAACTACAAAACTGCAAGAAATAAGCACAGTTCTAAACCCTGAGTTATTTCCCTTCAACTGGTGCACCAAGGACTCCGTAACAATGAAGAATGATTTTTGCCTCTAAGAAATATAGTTGATTCAAAGCCAAGTTACTCGTTACGTTCTCTAGTCCAACAGAAAATGATACAAAATGGAATAAAATGAGAAATTTAACCATTTATGTCAGAGGATTTTAAAATTTAAAAATAAAAACCATGCTGTGACAGTCACATACCATGCTACTGAGAATTATTTTCAACACTAGAAAAAAAAAATAGTAAACTAAAATTAAATTTAAATACTAGATACCAACCATGTAACAGTCAAGAGGCAAATCACAATATGAGGGCAGAATTAGGTTTTGAGCCTTCTTCAGCCATCCTAACTGGTTCTTTGTGAAGAGGTTACCAACACAAATATAGGAAAGAGTTTACACAAGAACTTCTCTGTTCTTCCACAAAAACTCCTGCAGCAGCTTTCTACAGGAGTTTACAGGTAGTGAATAACAAAACTATTCTATCAGAACTCAATGCTAAAACTTGCTCTTTGCAAGTGAAAACTCTCAGTTTACACCTGATTTTTCAATACAGAGTGACTACAAAAGCTACTTTTAAAATATCTTTCCAGGTAGTAGTGAGTTTTTTAGAAGAATAAGGGAACTAAAAGGAGGAGGATTTGAGGAAGAGACATGGAAGACTGTCAATAAGACAAACAAGCCAAAGATGACATATGACCAAAGGAAATCAAATAGAAGAGCTAAGAGAAGCTAGAACCAAGGTGTATGAAACAAGGACACTAATGGAATCTGATGAGATGCAAGAGTTATACCCCAGTCTGACAAATGCAGAAGAGCAGCAATAAAGCTTCCAGCATTCATGTGTACATGTAGAACAGGGTTGAACTTCCCATTCCCTTTTAGTACCTTCCTGAAGGGCCAGCTCTGGTGACTGCGTAACAGAGGGTGAAGATCGTGGCTGTGAAGAAAGGCTTTGAGCAGGTGTCCTTACTGATGCAACCCCAGCAGAAGAAACAGATGTTCCAGCCCCAGGCTTGCTAAATGGAATGCTCTGGCTTACAGGGTGCAAGGATTGTGAAGAACCACCACCACCTGAAAAAAGCAGCAGAAAGCAGGAGCACTTTATTTGCATAGACAATCACACAATGCAAGTAACCACATCTGATTTCACTGTTGCTGCAAAAGCAATACATTACCTCAAAGTGAGCTGCCTTCAAACAAACATATATGGGAAAGTTGCTTAATTAAAACTCCAATAAACTAAAGAAACTGCTCTGACAACTAACAGCAAAAAGTACACTGCAGCAAGATCAAGAATACGCAGAAGCTAAATTGATATGTTTTTGACCAATCCCTACCATCTGCCACTTTCACAGGTTACTCTGCTGAGATGAAAAGGACACAGTCCAAGCAGGATAGCTCCCTCTCCATATTTCTCTCATGGGGAAAAAAAAAATTGAAAATCAGTTACAAAGCAGACCGGTGTTCTGCCTTCCTCACAGACATAGTACTTTTCTGGTATTCAGTGATGAGACTCCAATTCCAAACAATCTGTTCTAATCGACTCTGAATATTCTGCAGGACTTATGATGTGTTTTAAACATCTGGACTAGATATAATCTGCTTTAAAAGTCAGATTAGTGCTTTGAGAGATTTAACACAGTCCAGTTGAAATTCTTATCAGGTAAGGACAACCTAACTTCAAGATAGCTTTTAAAACGGTCCCTCTTTGTCTATAAATTGAAAAAAATTAATCACATTATGATTCTAACGTAACCTGACAGACTAAAATGTTCAAATGCAGAACAAAATGAAGGGAGAACAAAATTCAGTCTTTGTACTTGTACTTAAAGAATTAACTAGAGGATTCACATGTAATACTGAGTTTGGTTGCTCTCCACACAGAGCAGTCCCTGACTTTTTCTGAAACAGTGGAGTTGATAAGAGAAGACTGTCTTTAGAGAGGGGAAAAAGGGGTGCCTTAAAATGATTCTTCTGGTTTTGTAATTTACCATCAAAACTAACAGCATATATTTTAACTAAAGTGTTATTGGTTATGCAATTTTGAAATACAATGTTCAGTAAACATATGGCTTTTTCACAAGCGTTAGCAAAACTGAAACAGGTATTTCTCCAAAGTACAGCATTTGCTACTTGCTCTAGCCTTTGCATCTACAGACTGTCTTGCAGACTCCTTACAGAAGCATCAGCACCTACCGGCAGAAATGCTCTTCTTAGGAGAGATGCACAGCTTCCTCAAGCCTGGTATGCAAGATGACAAGGGAAGGTCTTTGTGACATGAGTGTGCTTACTCAAGCTTTGCAGCAGAGAGCTATGGGGCAAGGCTATTTTCCACACTTCAAGTCACTACAGCAATACAGCCATCAAGTACCACTGTAGTGCATGCTAAATTCAATCATGTCATAGTGTCACATGTTCAAAGCTAAATCCAATTTACACCCAGATTAGCTGAAGATGTAGATGTAATAGCTTCCTGGCAAGTACTATTATCTATTCTCAAACAAAAGTTATCCACAGTACTTTCCAAAACTATGTGGATCCTCTATGTGTATTATAACAAAAAAAAAAAAAAATTAAGACCTAGTAAAAACTAGGGGTTTTATCTGAACAAAAACACAGCTTGCAAAATTTTATATTAAACTTTATTTGGAGACCCTGGAAAGTTTTCAAAAGTCTTAAGTAACCAAGACCAGAGGAAACGCTTAGATGTTAATTTTTAAATACATCCATAGTAACCTTAATCATGTCAAAGAATCTATGGTGATGGTAACTATTATTATCAGTTCTTTTAGTAAGAAGATTGTACCCCTTCATGTAACTACTGATCAATTTAGGATAGTGGATTGTAGCTCATTACTAGTTTATAAGACAAGTTTCCTATCAGCATATCCAGGACAACCTCAGTCAGGCCATACAATGTTCTTACAATCAGTATCATGAGAAGGTAAGACTTCTGTCTGGTTGCAACAAATATAAATCCCCGTCTCAGAGATTCAGTATTTTTTGGTTTCACTTGGTGCCCCTCTCACCTTCAACAGAAGTTTTCCTTCCTGACATCTAACTATGAATATCTCTTGGGCTAAAAACAGTCAAGTATGCTCCTTGGCTACAAAAGCCACAGACCAATAAAGGTATTTTATAGAATTTATCCACAGAGTTGTACACATGAGAAATGCAATTAATCATTTTTCTTATATACAATCATTTAAAGTTTTTATTTAATTTCCAACTTGAGATCCACAGGTACTAGTTAAAAAGGGCATCCATCACCACAGTATTCTCAAAGTTTTGAAAAGGAATGCAATAACCATCCCTCTTGAGTCGTTAGAGCTGCAGCCTTGATTCCTTGCCCTCTCCAACCCATGACATAAATCCAATTTCTTCTTGAGAGATTTACCACCTCCCTGCTGCTTGGTTTTCAACAGTATCCTATCTCCACGACTTTATCTTGGCTGCACTCTGCCCTTTCCCAACCACAACTGTATTAGCAGATTTACAGGATTATAGCCTACATTCCTGTGGAACTACAGCAGCAAGGACTTAGGATCTTCCTCTGACACACAGAAAAGCATATGCATGATATGGAGAAATTGAAGTGTCTCCTGCTCAAACAGATTGCCTACAATTACAGGACAGGAGACATAATCCAGGAAGCATAGAATCTGACATGCAACTACAGAAGGAGTTCTCTGTGTCCTTCTCAAGGAGGCAAAGAGGAGTCTAGTAAAATCTGGACACCCTGGTTGACATCCACACTAACTGGAAAGCATCAGAAGAAAATCAGTCGAGTGCACCATTTTCAGCTGAAATAAGCTGGAAAAACATCAGTGAAAAGCTACTGACATAGAAGACAAAAAGTATAAATAATACAAAGTGTGTTATCTACATAGCATAACACCAGTTCTGGACAAATTTATATCAACACTGTTCTGCTGAAATACATAATTTAAAACTAGAACTGGGTGTTTCTGTTAGACGAAACTACTTTAAACCAGAAAGCAGAAAAATCTCTAATTAAACACTTCTTTACTAACTAACTTACTCTTCGTAAGGTAAAACAAATTAATCTCAATGGTTACTGTTCACCAAAACAAGTCAACTTCCAGCAAAAGATTCCTCTTAAAAGAAATTTCTTCTTAGAGAGAAATCTCAGCAAGCTTTACTGAAAATACTTCAGTGATTTCATTGCAGTTTAGTGGTATGTCATGTACTAAGAACCCATCTCAGCGGTTTTATATTACTAGATTAGTTTTATTTTCCAGGTCCCTGAACAAATTGGTTTCTTTACAAATCCAACTGCAAGCTCAATCCTCAGAACTTTTCTGATTCAAGCAGAAAATTCAGAAACCACCAAACTTCTCACAAGCTCATGCCAGTCCTGGTTTCCTACGCTCTGCTTAAACACACAAGATTTTATTAAAAACGAGGCATTCCTCGATCTAAATACTTATTTGTTTTCATCACAGAGACTTTTCAGCGTTCACTGGCTGCACAAAACTGTTATTGAATAATACATTAAGACAGAAGTATCCTCAGTGACAGTCTAAGTTTTGCTCATTTATAATTTAAGGATTTTAAGGGGTCATCTTTCTCAGCACAGCAGCAATGACATCCAACCATCTCATTGACAGTCTGACCAATAGAGGATACTGTATCAACATTTCTTTCTATGAATAGTCATAGAAAGCACACTTTGGAATTCCAGTATATCTTACATTTTTTCTTCAAGCAGTTTGGCTAAAACCCATACTGCAGACTGCAAACTGCAACTGTTTTCCATCACTGTTTCCTTCCTGGAGAACAGCAGGGAGGATGAAATATTCAGAAAAAAATCCTTCCTGCCAATCATTCATCATTTTCTTAAATTCCTTATGTTGCACTCATTTTACAAGGACATATGAAACTCCCCAAATAATTTTCAAAATCCAGCCCCTTTTTTAAAGGCTGCAAACAATCAGAATACTACATAGAAATCTACTCCATATGAGAACAATGAGGCTGCACCGAGAAATTTAAAAATTGTATCAGTGTCCCAAAAAGTAAAGCATTACCCCAGGACCAAACAATTATTTACCATCTTTTATTAGCCAGGTGATGAGGCAATAGAATTCTAAGTGTATTTTAGCCAAAGAAGTGGAATTCTTAAGTTTAAAAAAAAAAAAAAAAAAAAAAAAAAAGAAGTTTGGACATTATTTGAAGCAGTCCATTTAGCCCTAGACTTCAGAGACAGCGTAAGTCTTCAAAATTTGGTAATGAAATAGGCTGCCCCATTGAGCAAATAATGGTAGTAACCAGTAGCTAGGTTTTCCCAGGCAGTACACACTGAATAATTTGTGAGCTGAGGTTCAACCATGATTCACAGAGAAGCAAAAAAAAGTTATTCTCCACATAAATCAGCTCCACAACTGAGCCTACTGAACAAAGCAGCACAGGGTGTACTTATGACAGCAGCTTTACAAGCTCAGAGACTGAAAGTGGTTTAACTAATTATGCCGCAGTCCAGCAAACAAATCAAGTACTACAACATTACTCAAGTGTAAAAGAGAGAGTGGATCAGTGTTTATTTCCTTAACTGCAAAGTACCTACTACACACCACTACAGAGTCAGTTCTATCACCAGCTGTTCGAAATTCAACTGCAACTTTACTACTTTTTCTGAAGGTCAGGTATTAACTCGATCACTCCCTTCAGAAGAGCACTGAATGGTTCAAAAACAAGACTAGCCATCACCCATATAGCTCTTCATGGTCTAGTCAGCTCTGTTTCACCTTTAAAATAGCTGTTTCTTAGAAAAAATAGTGTTACGAACAAATCATTTCAAGTGACATCCAAAGGAAATAAAATTAACAGGCAATTAAATTAGCTTCTACTGTGAGGACTGTGGAAATTAAATGAGAAAAGCTTTAAGAGCAAATAACAGTTCACTACATGAAATTCTGTTATCAAGTACAGGATGTTTCCCAGACACATCTGGAAATTCACTATCCTTCAAATAATACCATACCTGTATTTATTTGGTTGTTGACTTTAGCAACAGATCCCGTGAGAGTCTTGTTCAGGTTGTCTTGAGCAGAAGGAACAGCTGATGATGTACTGTATCCCACAGGAACATGCTGTTGAAGTGAATGAGGTACTGATGTACTCTGGCTAGAAAATGTATTTGTCTCTTTGAACTGTCCAACAGCAGGTAGGCTCTGAGAGGTAAATGCCTGCCCATATACACTGCCAGCAGCCACAGGAGGATAAGAAACGTTGGGATACGTGGCATTGGAAACCACGGGCATAGTGTAGTGAACAGAATTAAGAGGAAATCCCTGAGATGCAACTGAAGAGCTGACAGAAGTGCTGTAGTGATCACCAAGTGCTGAATATGCCTGCTGGGCACTCGTATGCAAGTAGGGTACAGATGATATTGCTCCTTGAATAGATCCTTCAGCTGACCCCACTGTATGGGGGGCAGTCTTGCTGTACAACTGCTGCGATTCCTGTGTATTCAACCCACTGGTACCCACAGAAGGTGCCATAATATTTTGTGCTGGTGCTGGATAATAAGTAGGGTAGTAACTGGCTCTATACTGATTATCCAAATGTGAAGCAGCAGCTTTACTGGGCACTTGGGAATAGTGTCCTGAGGGTGCACTATAGTTGGGAGGATACGAGCCATAGCCAGAGGAGAACTGCATCTGACTCTGCACAGGACCTGAAATGAAAAGAAAAAGGTCACATGTACAAAGGGTGCAGCTAGCAGTGCCACCAGACTCTTTATTTAAACTAACAATTCCTTACTTGTTTTCTGTCACTGAGGTCAATTTCCTTCAGCAGAAACGAAATGACATAAGGCATGCAAAATACAACACTTGAAGTAATTTACAAATATATAGGGAAAACAGATTGTTTCCACTATCAAGAGGTTTTCCATGCCAAGACTCTATGCCTCACATTTGTACTCCGAATATTATTAAGACATTTGTATTTAACCAACTAGTAACAATTACATGCACCACACTGATGTTTCTAAGTGTCTATATAATAGTATGCCTTCAAGAAACTGACTGATTACTGAATACGAAAAGCTGCAGTCAAAACAGCTTGGCAATACCTTAAAATGTAGGTACTAATCTTTACAAACCATCAGTAAGGTGACCATGATATAGTGATGCAGGGCAGTTAGTTTTGTCTTCTCTGTTCTTTTGTATTATGCTTTCATGAAAATGGACGTTTTTAATCAAACTACAGCGTATCTGACAAAACAGTCTATTGCTTGATACTTACATCAGGTATAAGAAATGTTGTTTATCGGAAACTGGCCTCTGTTGTCACTGAAACTGCCTCTGCAACATTAGAGATTAACTACATATCGGTCCAGCAAGAGTCAGACAAGTACTTGTTTGCTAGAGACCAAACATTAACAATGTCCAAGTTGGTTCTTTCCATGTCAGCTTATCAATAGTGTATCTGAAAGCATTTCCTTAACTCTACTTTCTAGAATACCAAAAATTATTTCCCTGGATAGCTTCCTTTCTTAAAAATCATGCCCCTGTACTGGTTAGGTCATGCTTAATGATTATGGTGTTATTTCCTAACCCTTGATGAACAGAAACACAATCACAGGGCTGACCCACTCGCAAATTAAAGAGCAGCTGTGATAGTAACAAATCGTTCATTTCTCAGCATCTACCACAATTACAAAATGTAAACATGACTACTTGTCTTGAGATTCTGAAAAGGTACTGTTGTCCAAGTAACACACAGAATCTACGATTAACTCGCAAAGCAATGTTAACAATGAATTAAGAGAATCCTGTAAGAAAGGAAATGTACTGTCAAATTTGCTTTCTGACAAAATTAAAAATGCCATTTCACAACTGACAATCCCAAAAGTTAAAAAAAACCCCAAGAAATTAACAACAATAAATTGACCTGCTGAGTCAAAAGACATTAGAAATGCACACTGAAAGAAAGAATAAGGATCTTAAAAAAAATAAATTATTACACATTGAGTTTTGAGAAGAGTATGTATATATGATTCCAATCCATTATTTTCTTGAAAACATAGGAGTTGTTTCACAGATCTTTGTAGTTTAGTCTTCTTTAAAGGGAAATAATTGTGAGTTAGGAAGTCATTAACAGCTATGTGAACCTGAGCAGATGTTCAGCTTGCTTTTTTAAAGCCTGAAAGAGCAAAGTCGAAAATATGCCAGTAACTCATGTCAGAGCATACTGCATTAGGTAGGTCTATCACTTAAGACGGCAAGAAGAACAACTAAAGAGTCAGCTGTTTTACCAAAATATGTGAAATACACTAAGTGAACGAATTAGAAACTCATCTGAAAGCACCTGACTTGTAAAAGAAAAGGTTGCCTATAGAATCACAGAACTACAGAACTGCCTTGGTTGGTAAGAGACCTTTCAGATCACCAAGTCCAACCATTATCTAACTCTACCAAATTTGGTACTAAACCATGTCCCTCAGTACCACATCTGCCTCTTTGATACTCCTGCAGGGTACACCTCCCTGGGGAGCCTGTTTCAGTCTTTGAAAAACCTTTCAGTCAACAAGTTTCTTTCAATGCACAGTCTAAACCTTCCCTGGTATGACTTGAGTTCATTTCCTCCTACTGGTAGTTCCTTAAGAGAAGAGACCAACACTCACCTCACTACAACCTCCTTTCAGGGAATTGCGGAGAGTGAGGTTTCCCCTCAGCCTCCTTTTCTCCAGACTAAACAATCCGAGACCTGTTCTTTGGGCCCTTCACCAGCTTCATGCCCTTCTTGGATCCCACTCCAGCACCTCAATGTCTCTCTTGTAGAGAGGGCTTCAAAACTGAATGCAGTACTCAAGGTATGGCCCCACCAGTGCTCAGGTCAGAGGAACTCAAATCATCTATTGCAAAGTCTTGCAGTTATTCACCTCCAGTTTAAAAACATACATCATAAAGGCAGATAAAATTACCAATACATTGGTCCCTATATTATAGAATGCTCAAAACATCTTTATTCACGTTTTTAATGCAAAAGATCTCCAAGTTTGAAGTTATTCACGAAGACACAAGAGTATAAGTCCCATGAAGATCTCACTAAGACTGATTTTTTATTTCAAACTCTCAATCCTTTAAAAGCAAGTTTTATAATTACAGATAAACGACTATTCCCATTATCTGAAGAGATTTTTTTGTCCGTTTGATTATAGGGAACGAGCAGAAAGTAATTTTTGTACTGCAATTAGCTGAAGCTGCTAATTATGACTAAATAATTGGATAATCTTCAACTCTGGAAACCTGGGTATATCTTCCTTGTTATTCTGAAGTCTGGTTAAAGAGACAACCTGTCCTGATGTCTCAAGTACTCCAAGTTTCTCACAAACCTCCTGACAACTCTCTCAAAAAATGTCAGGTGTTAACCTTAGCTGCACACAGAATGTGTACTGTTAAAACATCACCTCTATAAAGAAAGCAGTGAATGCCTCCTGCTGCAGACAAATTAACATTTGATGTTTTAATGTATAATTACACAAACATTAACAGGTGAAGCTTGCTTGCTAGTGTTACATTTATTTGGGTTTTATCTTCATGTGTTCTCTTGCCTGATTAATTCAGTCATCTACCATGTACCATACCTAATCTCATGTACCTTAAAACAGCAACTTCCTTCTAGTCAAGGACATCTGTTGTTTTCTGTAACTTTTTACATCCCTTTACTCACTTTCAAAGGCGGCACACCATAGCTCACTCACCTATTCTTTATGAGACTGACAGGGACGGTGGAAGCATTACTGTGCCTCCTTGTGCTAGCAAGTAAGACACCAAAATAAGCCACTGCTGATCTCTCATGATAGCTCAGTCATAGAACTCATGTCTAGCTCCATTCACTCAGCTTTCCTTTTCACAAAATATACAAGGATTTAATACCTTTCAGACCTCTGCCCTCCTTATCAAATCTGATAAAACTATTTGAAAGACTTGTGGTCTGAGAAATGATGGAAAACAAAACTATCAATAGTGTAAATTATGGTCCCAAAATGCTATTAGAGATACCAGTGTAAATTTCACAAACCACGTGTAGACAAAGAATTCTGGAGAACCAGAGAGATTCAATAAAATTATCCTCTCAGCACTACACTAAATTGCTAGCACTGAAGTCCTATCACTACTTGAAAAAGACAATCATTATACTGACTTAACAAGAATAATTTTATTATGCTGAAATTAGGGAACAGGTCATTTTCCACTTGGATGCAAAGCCAACTATAAGACTACTGCAATAAAAGCTTCTGAAACTTGCAAGGCTTTAGTCACAAGAATTGCATTTCAAAGCCTGAATATTAGGAACACCACCCAGAAACAAACAAAAAAGCACCACACTGATCAAAGTGAGAGCACTGTAAGGAAAAAAAAAATGCAGATGAGGAGGGTTCCTTTTTTTCTAAAAAGAAGAAAAAAAAACCCACAAAAAAAAATAAATCCCAAACCACAATCAAAACACCCTTAAGTTATATCAAAATGGAAGTCTTCAAATGTCTCAAATGGGCTTGGTCACTGGACCATGTAAAAGCTTCCTGCTTTACATGCGACAAGTTGGATGCTTCATGAAAAAAAAACCAAACCAGTCAGTCCTTCATGGGACCCCAGGAATGTCATCATTCCACCTCCACAAATAAAATAAATCACAATGCATGACTCCAAACAGAAAGAGCTCTAAACATCTGAAAGGATGTACTTTTGTTTTCTTTCAGCCAATACAGAAATAGCTGCATTCACTAAATATCTTACATTTGAACTCCATTAGACTGACACAAAAATAAATTTCAAAAGCCATTACAACCTCAGTGAAATTTAGTTTCTATCTGTCTGAATAGAAATGTCTAGTACAATCTTTTTCTGTTCATATTCCCCTCTACTCATGCTCCTATTGCAATATTAAAAACAAACAACCAAACCAACCTTAAATCCTGTGCTGTAACTTCAAAAGATTAGTACTTAAAAAATGACATATATGCTCATCTAAAAATCTGGCAATGCTACCACTGAACACAAAAAGAAATACCTGGAGGCCTTGCCTACAAATCATCAAATACATACCATTATAAGATTTCTTAAGAAGCAGACAAAGTTAAGTTGAGTAATTAACAAGTTACACAATAGGAATTCAAGACTCTTACTGAGCAGTGTATATATTTCTCAGAATTAAAGGGTTTTGCAGAAAACTCTTCTACAAGGTTTTAAACAAGCTGGTGTTAAGAATATTAGCAGTGACAGGAAGTTAATGAAAATAACAAACATAATGATGGCTCTTTAAAATTACCATTTCATTCATCTAACTGCACCAAGTACAATGTCAGTTTTACGTGAAACTACACACTACAGCTTCAACGTTATGGATGCTGTAGTAACTGTGTCCTGATGATAAGCTGTTTTTTTCATTAAAAGACTAATCATTTACAGTTTCCATAGTATTTCTGACAAAACTCAGTTATTAGAATACTAAATTCTGGTCTTTAATAGCTCCCTAAAATCCACTAATTACTTTTATTTTCATTCACTTGAGTTTTCTAATATCTGCAAACTGACTCAAAACTTACTTTATAGGCAAGTAACTGCTTACTGCTTAACAACCCCTTCAGACACGAGAAACAGTCAAGAGTAAGGAATTTGGCAGGTTCATTACCCTGCATACTGATCTCTACAGAAAAAATGCCTGTACAAAACACAGCCAGACTACAAAACAAAGAGTTTAATATCAAGAGTTAAAACTCCAAGCAAGCAAAAGGCCCAATTCAGACACCAAGCCATCATTAGGTGAGGATGAAGATCATACAGGCATTCTGAGAAGTTAACGAGGTGGATTAATAAAGAATTTATTTTATGGTGCACCAATTATAAAAATGAAGAACTGTGCTTTAATTATTTTAATTCATAGTTGTGCTGGTTTGAGGCTAATTGGAATATTTTAATAGACAAAATTACACTATAGGCTATGAAAGGAAAACATCATGATGTCTACTTCACTCATACGCTTGCTGGAGAATTGTTTGGGAACACTAACCAAGACAATAGATAAGTTAGTCTCTCTCTGTCGCTTGCTTGAGCAGGAGCTGCTGGTGGGATCTAGCAGCTTCTGGGCTCTGGTTCCTCTGCTGATTAATCCTCGCTAACCACTTTTCTTCTACCCCCCTTGGCCGATCCTCCTAATTTACCTTGCACGTAAGGCAAACCTTGGGGTAAGGTACAGGGGTGGGGAAAAGGTGGAAGGGTGGTTGGGAGCCCCTCCTGGGGTCTCTGATTTCTGGGAGGGGAGTTGTGTTGCTGTATTACCTTTTACTTGTATATTTCTGTAAATATTGTGTATATAGTGTAAATATCTGCTGTACATTGTGCAAAGCTGTAAATATAGCTTCATCATTTAACTTCCAGCCGACTGAGTGCTAGTCTGGGTCATTTTACAAAGTGTGGGGGGGTGGGTAACTCCCAAACCTTCACAATAGTGTAGTCTCAACACCTCTTCATCTAAAAAGCAAATCAGTATTTTGTGAATTTAACTTTATTTAATCCTTGTTTTTCAGACTCGAATTTCACTGGTCCAATCTTGTCTAATCAGCCTCAAGACCCAGTTGTTCGAACGCCTGTCTGCCTGCCTACTACTTTTAAGTTGATTAACAGTTATGAAGTACTCTCACCCTCAGAGGGTAGTTTTCTGCCCTTACTCACGCACGTTTGACAGAACCCAGGCCTGGAGGTGCCTTGGCCTCCAGAGCATTCCCGAAACGCCATGAATCAGAAGCTCCAACACCCAGCATACCCCAATTCGCGAATAAAAAGCGGAGACCCTCTCCCTCGCTCCTTTAACGAGACCGGGCGAGCCTGCGTCTTCTTACAAGTTAACTCTGCACCTAGCGGCGGGGGCCTGGAGGCGGAACGCGCGTTTCCCAGGAGGCTCCAATGAGGTCCGACACCTTAGAGAAAAGGCTTCACTACGTTCCGGCCCCGCCGGGGCCCACCTAACCCTCCGCTGGACCCACGCCCACGCAGCCTTCCATAGCGGTCGCCTCGGTGCCCCGCACCTCCCGCCACCCCAGGACATGGGAAAAGCGAGCAGTTTTCTCCCGATACTCCCCAGCCCCTAGCTCCCGCTGGGCCCCCAGCGTGGAAGCAACATAGCTCTCCCCGGGTTCCACGCACGCGGCCTCTCCCCGCCGTCACCAGCGTTAGGCCCCGCGCAGGCCGCCAGCCCCTCACCGTTCTGGTAGCGAGACGCGCCGCTCTGAGGGACCGCGGCCTCCCGAGTGGCGCCGGGCCCGTCCGGGTAAACGGCGGCGCCGGCACTACCGGCGGGCCGCGGCGGCAGGCCGGCGGGCGCGGACATGGCTTTTCGCAGCGCTTCCTCACTCCGACCGGTTCCTCTTCCTCCTTCTTCTCCGCCCCGACCGCAGCCAGCTTTCGAGAGGGTCGCCAGCTAGGCGTGAACCGGGAGGCCGTGGCCGCCCCTCGGGCGCGGGGAGGGCGGGAGCACGCAGGCGGAGGCGGAGGCGGACGCGGACGCGGAGGCGGAGGCGGACGCGGACGCGAACGCCGCGAAAGAGTCTGCATGCAGCGCCCCCCGGCGGCGCCTCCGTGGCACCGTCCTTGCTCCGCCTCCCGCAGCTGTTGGGGTAGCCAGAGGAGACTGGGACTGATAGAGTCCTAGAGTCGGTAAGTTTAGACCAACACCGACCTGCCCATTAAACCATGTTCCGAAGTGCCATGTCTACACGGGTTTTTAACACCTCGAGGGATGGTGACTCCACTACCTCACCGCTCTTGCAGGAAAGAAATTTTTCCTAGTATCCATTCTAAGCCTCCCCTCCTGCAGCTTGAGCCCATATCTTCTCGTCCTATCACTTCTTACTAGGGAGAAGAGACAGACCCCAGTCTCACTTCAGCCTCCTTTCGGGGAGCCGTAGAGACCAATAAGTCTCTTCTCAGCTTCCAGACTAAACAACCCCAGAGCCCTCAGCTTCTCCTCACAGTACCTTTCCTCCAGGGTCTTCGCTAGATTCGTTGCACATCTCTGGAAATGCTCCAGCACCTCAATGCCATTCTTGTACAGAGGGCCCGAAAACTGAACCCAGGTGTCGCCCTACTAGTGCTGAGTACAGGGGGACAGGACAATCACTTTCCTGGTCCACTTTGTTTCTGGTAGAGGTCAGGATGCCATTTGCCTTCTTGGCCACCTGGGGGCGCTGCGAGCTATCAATCAGCACTACCTCGGCGCCTAGACATGAACCTACGCTATGCAGACACCTCCTAGTTGATGTTTTTCTGTCTGTGTGGGTACTAGACGCTGTCTATGTCTTAGGAATACCCGGGAAGGCACAGAGGTAATGTGTGTGTTCTGCGCGGGGGGGAAATGTGTCACGAGGTGAGGTGCTGTGAAGTGACAACTTTCCCTCTGTAATTATTCCATATACAGGCAGAAGAGCCTTAGTGAGGCAGGGTGAGCTCAGGCAAGGCTCTTCTGTCTGTACTAGGAGTGCATGCTGCGTATTCTCTCTCTCTCTCTAATGTGCATACACTGTGAACAGAAAGGCCTTGACAAGGAAGAATGAGGCAAGATAAGGCAATGTTTCTCACTCTTTAATTTACCATCTCCTGCAGTCAATCACAATTAAATCATATTAATTTTGGCTGTTTGTGTGTCCATCTCTACCACATCATGTCATTTGCTCAGACACTATTCAAGACTGAATTAATTGCTCAGATCTTTTTATTAATTATGTGCAGAAGTCAAAGGCTTCAATAGCATATACTGCTGATCGTATTGTCAAGTCTGTCAAATCATGCTGTTACCTTTAGTTACGTGCATTTTATAGAATCATAGAATGACAAGGTTGGAAGGGACCTCAAGGATCACCTAGTTCCAACCCCCTGCCATAGGCAGGGACACCTCCCACTAGTACAGGTTACTCAAGGCCTCATCCAATCTGGCCTTGAACACATCCAGGGAGGGAGCAGCCACAACCTCCCTGGGCAATCTGTTCCAGTGTCTCACCACCCTCACTGGAAAGAACTTCCTCCTAACATCCAGTCTAAATCTCCCCTCTGCCAGTTTAAACCCATTACCCGTTGTCCTGTCATTGCAAGACCTTGTAAATAATCCCTCCCCAGCCTTCCTGTAGGCCCCCTTCAGATACTGGAAGGCTACTATCAAGTCCCCTCGAAGCCTTCTCTTCTCCAGGCTGCAGAGCCCCAACTCTCTCAGCCTGTCCTCATAGGAGAGCTGCTCCAGCCCTCTGATCATCTTCATGGCCCTCCTCTGGACCCACTCCAACACTTCCATGATCAGTTCCTTCCCTGTTTGTATGCTGCTTTTTCTGCTAGTTATTATGCATGTGTATCATTCAATACTTTTAAATTTCTTTGTTACTGTCACTATGAAGCGTGCAGACCATCTTTAAATATTGGATAAACTGACTGTATATTAAATTTTCTCAGCCTTCATACTCTATAATACTATGTAGAGGTTTCTTGAACCATTCTTTATTAGCTTTTTAATTAGACCATAGGCCCATATCTGAAAGAAATAGTTTCCTCCCCATGTCCTCATAAAGCTTTAAATGAAGCAAAGTTCAGGTGAGCTATTAAAAACAACCAATAATCACCTTAAGATACTGAAAGACTGGGTGACATGGGAATGGTATGATATTGTCACAGCTGAAGGACTCTTAACAGAGGTTACACAAGCATATCAAGAGTCAGATTGTCATCCAGCTTTGGTGCAAGTGCCCTCATCAAAGTATCTTCTGGGGCTATTGTGATAAGAGTGTCCTGGGTTCATCTAAGGACATAGGATTAACAAATTCTGCTATTAAAGCCTACCTTCCTTCTTCACAATCCGTTCTCCATCCCACACAAAGTACTTGTGTGAAAATAACACACGACAGCAAAATAATTCAGAAATATGGACAACCATATTTTCAGTTTTGGTGCTGTTTTTAGAAGCTGTATAACTGTTTCCTTGTGCTACAACTATATTTTGTCACAGCATGCAACGTATGTAAATTTCTGTTTCAACAAGGTTTTTTCCTTTCCAGAGTTCTGTTTCTCTAACTCTTTGTGCTGTGAGACCATGAGTATATCCTGTATCAAAACCTGTCAAAATTATGCATCTATTTATGGTCAAGCTGAAAGCAGGAAGAGGCAACTGGGAACTTTCCCATTGTCTGAGTGCTTTTACAAAACCTTTTAAATGACTTAATTAATTATTTTCTACAAACAATGATTACACTGTGGTTAAAATCTTTCATTCGTGGGAAATCAAAATGTGCTGGCAGCTAAGAAAAACAAGCCCCTAATGAAAATCCACTGTAAACTCAATTCCATTGATGTGTGGTTTCTCATTTATAATGAATCTGAATGCATTAGGAAGGAATGAGTATTAATGTCTGCTGTTTATGAGATCGTGCAACAAACAATACATCAGCTTGCTCACCCAGGCCATGATGCCCATAACAAGCTTACAGAAGTAACACATTCTTTGGCCAGTTGGTGAGACTTAATTACCAATAGAGGTGTTTTGACCTTTGGTGCTGGAACTTTTGCAGTAACGTGGAAAGTTCCCCCTGCAATAAATCATCATAAACTGAGTTAGAAATGACTTTGAGCTCTAACATAACTAAACCAAGTCTCTTCCACTTTGCCATACATTGCAGAAGGAGAAAGCCAAATTGAGGTGTTTTTACAATCTCCATCAACAAAATATGGTTGTGGGTCACCCTAACCTACTGATACATTTCCAACCTTTTTCCTGCCTTTTTTTTTCTTTTCCTTTTTTTTTGTCCCTTTCAATGCAAAATAATAAAGTTTTCCATTTTCACGATCAGAAGTCCCAAACTGTGTTAACACTATTGTGTTTGGCTAAGTTGTCAGCACCCAGCATAGTGTGATTGCTTTCCAGAATGGAAAAGGCAAATCACGACTATTCTTGGGTGACCAGCAGAAATCCCTGAGTACACTGGATGAGATCTGTTCTATACTTGCTTTGCAGCTGACTAATTAGAAGAAGAGGCCCCAGGGCTGTCATGCCCCAGTTTGAATAAAAGTATTTCAAAGTTATGAAACCTACCAAAGAAATCAACTGTGGTGCAGCTCAGCTTTCTTATGGATTTACCTTCCATGTAGCTTATTTATCATCTGACTCCATAGGAATTCTGTGTCTCTGTAATGAGCAGGGCTTCTGTTTGTCCATGTGAAATATTTGGCACATATTCAGGCTGAGTATATGAGACTGAGTTGTGCTTAATTGTTGTGATTTCTTTTCTTTCCCTGTCTTTTTTTCTGCTTATACCTGTAATGTGAAAAACTCAGAAAAGAGAAGGATCAACCTGGCTGTAGTTTCACCAGCTTTAAGGAAAACTTGACACATGCTCTAGACAAACGTCATCTTTACCAGTGCCTATGAAGATTCTGGAGCCCTCAGCACAAGAAGGACACAGAACTGTTAGAGTGGGTCCAGAGTGGGCCAGGAAGATGATCAGAGGCCTGGAGCACCTCTCCTATGAAGACAGGCTGAAAGAGTTGGGATTGTTTAGCCTGGAGAAGAAAAGGCTGCAGGGAGACCTTAGAGTAGCCTTCCAACATTTGAAGGGGCTACAAGATAGCTGGAGAGGGATTTTCAACAAAGGCATGGAGTGGCAGGACAAGCAGTGACGGCTTCAAACTGGAGGAAGATCAATTTAACTTAGACATTAGGAAGAAATCCTTTCCCATAAGGGTAATGAGGCACTGGAAGAGGTTGCACAGAGAAGTTGTGGAGGCTTTAACCCTGGAGGTGTTCAAAGTGAGGCTGGATGGGGCCTTGAGCAACCTGGTCTAGTAGGAAGTGTCCTGCCCATGACAGGGAGCTTGGAACTAGATGATTTTAAGGCTACTTCCAACCCACATCATTCCATGATTCTAGGATAAAGGGGACTGTCACTGCCACTCCCAACCTAATGGTCGTGATGCAGCCACCTTTGACTAACTTGGCATCAACAGCAGTTTAATTGTCATCTTAGGGTGGCTCTAAGTGGTGTAAAAGCATGATTAATTCTCTGGACCAAGTTGATGAGCTATGCTAAGTGCTGCAGCTGGTAATTGCTGAATGTATCTGATGATTATGTCCTCTAAGACTGAAAGTCAGAGTAGCTGTTCCATTCTGTAACACCTAAAGGTGGGTGTCATCTGTTCTCAGTCTAGTCTAGAATTTCTGTGATCCCTCTTCAAATCCGGAAACAAGACATAAATTTCTACTTAAACTGGCACTGCTGATTGGCAATTATACCTGGTAAAGCCTCTGGAGTATGCAGCACAGATAAACATCTAAATCTGGGCTTGTAATCCTCTTGGGCGGTTTCATCAGCTGAAAACTTCAGTCTTCAGTGTGAGTACTTAAAAATCAGCAGGCAAGCTATGACTAAGGAAGAACCTCAGCTATATCCAGAGATCTAAATATTTTCATGAAATTGTGTTCAAAGGGAAGCTCTAACCACAAGCTTTCATATGACCTTGGAGGACAGCTAAACAAAAGGGAAGGAGTCTGGGGAATTTTTGCAGCTGGTGTGCCACATCCCAGCTGTAGAAGCATAGTGATGCTGTGATCCAAACAGGCTGAGCTTAAGCTCATGAAACCTTTTCAGTTTTCAGCTATTAAAGTTTTATGTTTTTCCAATAATTTTTATAAGACCTGTAAAACTAATAAACCTCTGAAAGATCTACAACTCTCTGGCAGTTTGGTGTTTTATAGGTTTTCCATTAAGGAAGAACAATGACTCATCTAAACCACCAGAGTTCCCTTCTTCCTTCTGTGGCTCCAGATGTGCCACTTGCCCCAGAAGCAAAGCCTGACATTACTTGCAAAAGAGAAACGTGCTGCAGACATAGGAGCTTGTGTCTAAAAATAGATTTTCAGGTTTTTTTGGGTGTCCACCTCACTGGTCCCCAATGTATCTTCACATGAGCAGTAAGAAGCCTACAGACCCAGTGCAAAAGGCACACTTCTTTCCTTACATTATATAGCTATGCAGGCTCTGCTGTTTCTGTAGGTCCTGAGGAGCTCAGTCACATGCTAGCAATATTGGCTTCAAAACCTTTCTCATATGAATGATGGCCATGAGATAGGCTCATGTGAACTGTAGATCAAACTATCAAAAACTAAAAGAGAAGATAATTAAACCACTGAACCACAACTAAAGCTTAAAAGTAACACACTGTGAATTAGCTTAATGCTCTAAACCTTAAGGACTTTGCATCAATGCTTTAAAAAAATCTGGATATTTGTGTACATTTGAAACAACATAAGAAGATGAAATTTCCTCTATCCTTATCTGAAGAGACTGCTGCCCTCTGAAACTAATTGAAAAATTCCTCTCTCAAGATGTTTTGGCAATATTTGGGAAGCTTATCACATCAATTAAATATTATGGACTTTGGCTTATCAGGTTAGATTCTGAACTGTCTGCCTTGCTCTCTTCAGGGGGACTAAGTCTGAGGGAGCACATGAAGCTGCATGCTGGTAGGAAAAACATTACTCAAAGGCATCATCTAGAGTGACATATTCTCCCTCTACAGCCATATAGTTGCAATACTCTATCAAGTACTACTTACATAAGGTAGATTTTTTTCACAAGTACCCTTCTTTTCAGCTGAGGGAACCTAGAGAGTGCAGTAGTATAAATCTAATGAATAAAAAGCTTAAAATTGATTCAAAGAGCATCGTAAGCATGAAAAAACTTTAAACTGTAGTGCCTAGCTTCATTTCCAGGCACAAACTAAGTAAAAGCATTCATGGATGAAGATATGTTTACTTAAAATCTTTCCAGACATGAGAACTGCCTATCTAAAAAATCCTTCTGTCTGTCCAGTTGTTCTGACAGATTTACCAGGCTCATCCCTACTTTGAGCTTGCTTAACTGTGACTTTTTACCTATCTGCAGCTTTTTCCCAGAGGTCCACTAATTTAATTTCAGTCTTCATAGTGGGTGAAGGTCTCTTCGAGGAGAGCTTATAGTAGCCTTCCAGTTTCTGAAGGGGACCTACAGGAATGCTGGGGAGGGACTATTTACAAGGTCTTGTGATGAAAGGACGAGGGGCAATGGGTTTAAATTGGTGGAGGGGAGATTTAGACTAGATGTTAGGAGGAAGTTCTTTACAGTAAGGGTGGTGAGGCACTGGAACAGGTTGCCCAGGGAGGTTGTGGATGCTCCCTCCCTGGATGTGTTCAAGGCCAGATTGGATGAGGCCTTGAGTAACCTGTACTAGTGGGAGGTGTCCCTGCCTATGGCAGGGGGGTGGAACTAGATGATCCTTGAGGTCCCTTCCAACCTTACCATTCTATAATTCTATAATTCTATGCACTAAGGCAGAACACTGCCAGAAGCATAGAGTACACTAAGAAGGAACAATGGCAGCAGCCAGCAGCAAGCAAGCAAGCAGCAAGCACATTGTCTCTACCTGCTCACCTCGTTTATCAATACAGCCTGAGACTAATGGGCCTTTGGACACAGAATAGCCGATCAGAATGGCAGTCAGACCCTGGAGCTTAACTGTATTAGGTGAAGCCATAGGCTTGCTTTACCCAAATCTGGGAAAACGTAGGTCTTGAACAAAGCAGGCACAAACCAAGTGTATATACCTTGTTTACCACAGGATGCAAACAAGTCTGGGCAAGCCAGGGTCCTTAGACTCCGTGGCTCCAGGTTCTTTGTCCTCCTTCCCACTGCTGCTTCTCCCATCAGCAGAAGGAGGGAGAATGGAAAACATGTCAGGGCAAGCCAGGATATGTTCTGGCCTATTTAGGCCTACCACGACAGCTACCTGCACATAAAGCAGCTCTGGCCTGACAACGTTTGGAAACATGATCAAATATTTACAGTTTCAAAAGTACTTTCATTAGCAATTTTTACTGCTAAAAATTTTACTTCTTCTGCTGTAGAATGCAAAATGAGAAAAGGTGATGAATGGACTGGTAGCAGCTGAAATGCACCTAAATGATTTGTTTTGGGCTCAGCTCCCATTACTTTTCTTCTTCTCCCTGATGTTAAAAAGTGTTTTGTTTTTATATCAGGCTGCCCCAAAATATCTGTCTATTTATTTTAATTTTGGCCAGAAAATCAACATGGCCATTTTCTTGTATGGCTTTTAGTGTCTAAACAAGTCTTCTGCAGAAACATGTAGCCAAAGTTAATAATGTGTTTAAGTGCTTCCTAAATTAAGGATGTTAAGCATATGTCTAAGTGTGTTCCTGTGTAGTTTCTGAGGACAAAATACTGCCAGAAAAATCAGCTGGACAGGCCCCACTCTCCCAGCCTGCTTGTTCATAAGAGTGGGGATTATGTTTACAGGAGATAAATTAACCTGAAGTGATCTGAGGTCTCTGAAACTGGGAACACTCAGCGTTCACCCCTGAGAGTCTGGAGTTGTTCAGGAAGCAGTGAACTCTGTCATGCGAGAGTGCTTTTTCTTTCCAGCTAATTTCTTTCCAGCTCCAGGCTACTCTTGAACAGGGCAATTGGGGTTAAACTCAGCCTTCCTGTTCCAAATGTCAAGCTGCTAACTTCCTATAGCTGTGACTGTTTGTGTCGCTTTTGTTGCATGGGGTTTACTTTTTATACACTGGGGTTGTGTCACAAGACCAAAACCTTTATGAGCTTCTGGGGTGGAGGAATCAGAGGAATGAAGGACTTTCTTTCCCATCTCTTTGGAGATCTGTTTGTGGTTGAGAATCCTATGCTTAAAGATTTTATTTTACTATTCTACAAGTAAGCATGTTCATGAGGAGAGATGGACAAGCAGAGGAGGCACCTTAAAGAAATTGCCCCCCAGGAATAGGGGCAAGCATTCATACTGCCCACCTGCAGGAGCTGTGACCATGAAGCATTCTGTTAGCATTGGAAATGAATCTATCCCCAGGATTCACATTTAATATGCTGAGGTCATTAGTTCTTCAGGATTTCAATTAGAGAAAGCACTAATTTTCAACAAATGCCAGGGAATTTTTTTTTTTTAAGTTCATGATCTATTTTCAGAATTTAAGAAAATAATGTGGGATTTACTGAATTTTTATTATTTTTTTTTCTTCTGTTGACGTATATCATGTCAGAAGCAGTGTGCGATACGGCAGCATTACTGGCAATCAAATAACAAGAGAATCAGTAGGATGTCTTGTACCTGAAACGATATTTGAACTAAAGCAACATTTCCAGAGATAGTGGTTACTGATAGTATAGAGGGGCTCCTACTTGCCTAGTTTGGTAGGGTGCACAATAGCTGAGAGAAAACTGATTGCTCTGCAGTCTCTGCAGCAGCTGCCTCCCACTTCATAAAGCCCCTAGAGATCATCCTCTGTGCTGCCTCTATGCTGCAGTACTTTCTTTGGGCTTTGAGGAAATAAAAGAGAATGAGTTTATATTTAGAAGGGATTTTCCTGCCTGAGAGAATACAACACAGGTTAAAAGAGGTTTGGTGGGGAGAGAGGTGGAGAGGATGAGGAGAAGAGTCCTACCTAATGAGGCACATCAGCATCCAGCTATTTTGGGGATTTCTTTGAATGTTACCTACTTTGGAATAGGTTTTTTTAGGGTTTCTTTAAATCCTGCCTATTGAGGAGCACCAGCATGCATCCTCTTGAAGATTTGATTCCTTGATTCTTCAAGGGTACTTAGTTTTTCTGGGTGCAACAAAAATAGCATTTTATTTGCCTTTTCTACTTTGTTGTAGAAGTATGCTGTGCTTCCCCCCAAATACTCATCTGTTCAGACTTTCTGTATTACTCCAGCAAAACAAAACAAAACAAAAAAACAACCAAAAAACCCACTTTAAATGTAAATGGTGAATTGTTTGAGGTTCACATATGTGGCTCTGATTGTCTGGCTAATGATTCTGAACAGTGTTGTTTTTCCAGGCTGTGTGACCCTTGAGACAGGGCCTGTGTCTCCCTCTGGGTACTGTAAATGTCAATCACACAGAGAGTGCCCAATAAATAAATAATGCAGGGTTTGTTACTGTTTTATGATGTTTTCCTCACCAGAGAAATGATAGTGGAGCAGAGATTACAATGCAAATGAAACAAAAAAAATTTAAGTACTCTGATTTAGTCCCTTCCAACCTTACCATTCTATGATTCTATGATTCTATGATTTACCTATGCAGAAGATGGGAAACTGTGAGAGCACACTCCTGCACAAGTTTGATGTTACTCTTTTGCTTTTTTTTTTTTTTTTTTTTTTTTTTTTT
>VWZE01008322.1:0-110389 GCA_013396675.1 Eubucco bourcierii
GGGAAGGGAAGGGAAGGGAAGGGAAGGGAAGGGAAGGGAAGGGAAGGAGAGGGTAAACTTGCTGAGCTCTTACAGAACTCTAATAGAGATCAGTGTGAAGGAGAGTGGGTTAGAAAGTTAAAGGTGGTATCCCCAAATTTCTTGGGTCTATAAATTGGTTGCCAAGGGTCTGTAAGAGTGGCCAACAGCATTCAGTGCTGGCACTTTCCCTGGTGGAGCAGAAGCTGGTCATTTTCAGATTTGAGCCAGGTCTTTTACCTAGCCTGGATAGAGCATGAACTCAAACCTTGAGGGATATTGAAGTCAGTATCCCCCAATTTTCCTGAGCCTATGAAATAGTTACCAAGGGAGTGCGAAGATGGACAGCGTTTAGTGTTGGACTTTCTCTCTTAAAGCTGGAGTTTGCCATTTTCAGTTTTGAGCCAGTTATTTTACAGAGCCCAGATAGAGCACAAAGTAAAGGACCATGGGTTATAGGCTAAAATAAAGGTGGTAGCCCTAGATTTTTGGGAGCTATGAAATGCATGCCAGGGGTTTTAAAGAACTGACAGGAGCATTTGGTGCTTGTACTTTCCCTGGTGGAGCAGGAGGTAGGCATTTTTATGATTCGGCTTCTGGGACCATGAAGACTTTATTCAACAAGGCAATGATCACTGTTATTACTTCAGCCTCCATAACTAGGCTGGACCTCCTCCTTGTCTCCTTGCAATCCTTCCCACAAGAATGAGTCTCCACTTTTGCCCAGCAGAAACAGAGAAAGACAAGCAAATATTTAGGTATCAGAGATAAGGTGAAACTCACAACTACAAATAATCATAACACTCTAAACTAGTGTCTAAGCATAGAAATATTTTACATTCTTTGAAGGTAGAGAGCTTTTAGCAGTGCCCTTTTCTGCCTTGGAACTTGAACAAAACTAAACAAAATGTAGAGTATGTGAGATCAAGTCCAACATGCAGACCAAAGAGGGTTAGTGTGGGAAAGCAAAATGTAGGCAATGTTTTCAATCAGAGTTGGAAGGCCAGGACACGGCACACAGGATGCAGAAAGATATTCACTTAACCTTAATGCAAGTTCAAAGTTTCAGCCTGTGTTGCTTTGCTGGCTGAGAGTGAGAGTCAAAGCACTCATATTTTGGTGAGGGCATTATGATCACAGCTCACATCTGAAATCTATTTTTAGACTGCAGCTCTTAAAGGCAAAAAAAAAAAAAAAAAGGCAAACTAAACCAGTTTTCCAACAAAGTCTTAGAATAATATCCTTTGCTGGTCTGAGAACTTTAATGGCCGGTTACGGGTGAGCTACGAACCCCAGAAAATGAGGCTTAGCGTGGAAAATGCAGTTCATCCATGTAATGACAGCATTGCAGATGGGATATAGTAACACAGAACCATTACCTGCCTGAGTGAACTGGCTGCCTCAGACTTCTGAGGAATTCACCCGCTCCATACCCATCTTCTCCCAGTTGGAAGGGAATCAGCAGACATCTCCCTCAGATGCTAAGCCGCAGAAATGTCAGCATATTGAGTAGCATCATGGATACTTTCAGGCCTGGAAATAAGATAAGGACATTTGAAGTAGACAGTAAAAAGTTGGCAAACTGGAGAGTAGGCCACTAGAAGAGAGGGGATAGGAAACAGTAATGAATCAGCACTTCAGTGGTTTAAACTGTGCCCATAAATAAGGGACAGATGTTTCCTATGGTAGAGCGTTCAATTAACACAGATCCATCTCTGCAAATCAGCATGCTGCAGCTTCATTACATAACTGCAACACAGCAGAACATAGCTGAGTGTTTATGGAATCTTGTTTATTTGGAAAACACTATGGGTGGGATCAGACAGGTAAGAGCAGGCAGGATGTCTCTTGTTAAGTACTGAAGAGCTCCATGCACAGCAGTACACTTTTCTTGTCTGCCTTTGCGGAAGATGCTGTTTCATTCCTGCCGCCAGTGCTGGTTGTCAATTTGAATGCTACTTTTTGCGTATGTGAAGACCTGAAAGCATCCAGAAGATTGAGATTTAGGCCATCCAAGGCCAGATAATTGAGGGCTAATGTACTCTCCATATCCTTAAGTCTGCTTCCATGCACAAGTGCATTATGGTGTTTCATTACCAGATCGTATAGCAGTGTGATGTGACAATGTGACATACTATTCAGCAAAACAGGAAATGTTGAGAAACCTTTTTGTGTTATTCACATCAGCAGCTTTCAATAATAAAAGTGACGTGCCCTCCGTGATGGAATGGGGTTGGATGCATTAGTGTTCTTCATAGAGCATCACTCTTGTCATTATGGTAATGACAGACTTTGCATGCTTAGCCTATCACTTCTAAAAAGAGCATGTTTGCTTCCATAGAACCAGATTGTTCTCCCCCCACATATACTCAAGAAAGTGAGACAATTCCGGGATTAAGGGTCTCGGCAATGTCAGTAGGATTAAAGCAAACATTTTTGCAGAAGTCAGTGGGATTTGTTAAAAGCTTCTTTCTTTCAAGTGTTATTGTTGATGCATTCCAGTAACTATGATTTGTACTGAGTTCATCATATACTGTAGTGCCTCAGCTACAAAGTCTGGCTCCAGATTCATGGCTGGGACAAAGTCTCAGGTCTTCTGCCCTTCACAGAGACAAAAAAACCCACAAACCCCTGTGGTTTATAACAACCAGACTCCCTAAAGAACGTGGTACCAGGAAATTTGGAATTTCTTTCCAGATGAGATCTTGGGCACATTATTTCACCTCTATTTCAATTTTACCATTTAGAAACACAGAACCATGGTATTGTTTTGGTTGGAAAAGACCTTTAGTATTATCAAGTCCAAACCACCACCACCATGCCCATTAAACCATGTCCCAAAGTGTCATGTCTACAGATTTTTTGAACACCATGAGGAATGGTGACTTCACTAGCTCCTTGGGCAGCATGTTCCAATGCCTGACCACTCTTTCAGTGAAGATATGTTCCTTAAAATCCAATCTAAACTTCCCTTGCTACAGTTTAAGGCTATTTCCTCTTGTGCTATTGCTTATTACTAGGGTGAAGAGACCAAAACCCACCTCACTACAACCTTCTTTCAGGTAGTTGCAGAAAGCAAGAAGTTCTCCTCTCAACCTCCTTTTCTCCAGACTAAACAACCCTAGTTCCCTCAGCCACTCTTCACCAGACCTGTTCTCCAGACCCTTCACCATCTTTGTTGCCTTCCTCTGGACATACTTTTAGCACCTCAATGTCCTTCTTGTGGTGAGGGCCCAACTCTTTCCAGCAAAGACGTAAATAAACTTTTGTATTGGGTGAAAGAGAACCATATCTATAGGACACATAAAGCTTATTAGCATGCATATATTCTGAGGGAGCTGGGATTGTTTAGCCTGGAGAAGAGGAGGCTCAGGGGGGATCTTATTGCTGTCTACAACTACCTGAAGGGTGGTTGTAGCCAGGGGGAGGTTACCTTCTTCTCTCAGGTAACCAGCACCAGAACAAGAGGACACAGTCTCAAGCTGTGCCAGGGGAAGTTTAGGCTGGAGGTGAGGAGAAAGTTCTTCACTGAGAGAGTCATTGGCTACTGGAATGGACTGCCCAGAGAGGTGGTGGAATCACCGTCCCTGGAGGTGTTCAAGGTGTGTTTGGACGTGGCACTTGGTGCCACAGTCTAGTCTTGAGGTCTGTGGTAACACGTTGGACTTGATGATCTTTGAGGTCTCTTCCAACCCTGGTGATACTGTGATACTGTGATACTGTGATTCAGAGACTTACTGGTATAAAACAGATCTGGGACACCTCAGGTAAAAAAAGTTTTTCCTTGAGGATACACCCTCAACCTTATCAAAAAGTCCAGACCTATTTGTTTCGCAAGCATCCCTGTTCAATCCTTGTTAATCATTTCTGTCCATGGAGTTGCACAGACAGCCTTAGTCCAATATGGCACAGCATTTGGAAATGCTTTTCCTGACGGCAGCTGGCTTGAAGTGCCCCTTGCTGAAAAAGCACTCCTATGTAATCAGCAGGGGCGGGCAGCATGGCGGTCACCAGGGTGTGAATTTGCAGCACATTAGCTGCTCCACATTAACTCCTGTAGTAAATGTGTCATTGTGCTCACAAAAGCATTCTTAGTACAGATTAAGGCTATCCACACAGGAAGCTAGTGCAGAGTAGCTAGGGCAGTATAAATTCACACCTTAGCTTAGGCGGGGCTGAATTTCCCCTGCAGACAAGCCCACCGTCTGTCTACCTATTTAGCCTGCGCGCCTCATAATGCTGCTTTTCCTCAATTGCCTAATTTCTAAATATACTGCCCGCCAGGCAGAGCTTTGGTTCCTGCAGCTGCTCTCATCACGTGCAGTATCTATGCAGCTGAGCTCTCAGCACTAGGCTTGGCTGCTGGAAAACGTGGATGCCGTAGGCCAATACTTCAGCTTACACTGCTTTATTTCCAACTGCAGTTAATATTCTCTCTATGGCTATCCTACTCCATCCTCCACATCCAGTTTCACCTTCCTCTGCCTACTCTGCAGCTCTTTGTAGATGTCTTGGATTAGAGTTGTGTGAGAAAACCGAAGTCTTAATGCAACTGACTTACTCCATATGCAGAGAGCGGCATGCTCAGGGGACCATATGGAACTATGCCTGAGCAGAGTTGTTATCATTTAATGACTCATTTTACAATAAGCTCAACACTTTAAAATTGTCTGAACACCTTTGGCTGGGTATAAAGCTGTCCATTGTAACCCAGAAACACTGTAAACTTCCCTTTATCACCTCCTGTGCCTCACTGCTTGCTTTGATGTTGCTCAGGCTTGTTGCCTGTTGGCTGGACGGTAAGCTCCTCAGAAGAGCGTTGATGTCTTTTATACTTCATCAAGGTCTAGGAGAATGGGAGACTCCTATCCTGTTACATAGGGGCACAGCCGCAGTACAAGTGGTGGTGATCATGATTACAGCTGACAACTGAAATAAGTGGTGCTCTGCAAGCCTCTTCCACTTCAGCTGCACTGACATGAAGGGCAGAGAGTACAACCATGATCCCAATGTTGAAAGCTAGGATCAAACCAGTAATGTTACAGTTGTGTTTTCCCTCCCCTTTTCTAAACTAGATTACAACCATTATTAAGAGTATTTCTCTGCATGCTTTGTATTATTCCTTTGCCCTCAACAGTGAAGGAATGCAAGAGCAAGCCTGGTTTTCTCTCTTCCCCTCTTGCTAAATTATGTGGGATTTGATGTCTAATCTGTTTCTAGGGCAAGCTACTCAAAGAGAATACACCATTATTAATAGAGGACATCACTGAGATGCTTGAGCAATGCCCCATTATGAGAATGGGGAGAAGTTGTTGATGGTTCAACTCCAAGCCTTGAATTATCCTCTGCTAACCCCACAGCTGACCCACAAGAACCTTTTCTCCTTGCCTGCTACCCCTCTCTCCTCCTGAAGAGTCTTTGTTGCCTTTCTGTTAATAGGAGTCCTTGGTGTTCTCATTTGCATGGCAGTTTGCACTTCCAACTCACGGATTATCTGTAGCCAGGATATTGCTTGATTCCTAGGAATAAACAGAAAAAATTAAGGTCCAGAGACCTTAAATATTTTATTCAAGGATGTGTTTTTCAGGGGAGAAAGAAGACCATTCCCCCTCTGCTTCTGCTCTGTACTTCCTTCAAACATTGGGATTACTAATGCAGTAAGTTGGAAATTCTGTTCAGAATCTCTCTGAAAATTGGGGGAGGTGTATGCCCACTTTGCCCTAACTCAGACAGGATGCTAACTTTTTATCATGAGGCCATCATAGATAACAAATTTTAGGGGAAGTTGGAACCCATTGCTCCATAATCACAGTTGGAAAACCTAGTGCTCCATAACCACAGACCGAAAGCTCTTTAGGATGGATCCCTTGTACTGATTTCCTTGCTGAAAACCTTAGCAAATGCAGATTTTAGCTTCCTACCCAGACCTTTGAAGAAATTTCTTTAATAAAATCTCTTTCCCCCCCCTCCCCAAGATGTTTTATTCCCCTCCCAGAGCTACCAGTGTCTCAGTGTAAGTAAATTTAACCAGGATGTTTATCAGAGCAGATATTCTGAATAGAGTGCACCTGATTCCCACTTTTGACTTCAGAAGCCTGCACTAAAGCACAAAAATTACAAGCTGCCTTCACTGAATGTGGCTTTTAAATATCCAAGTGAAAAGTGTGTCTGTCTGTGATGATAATTCCTAGTTTCTGCTTAGGTCAAAGTAGGTAAGATTTATGATGGTCTTAACTTTTAATATCCATGTTCCAAGTAAACACTTGTTACCAATTTTGTAAATGATGTGATAAATAAGTGTGCTTCTGAGCTCCAAGCAACTTCAATGACTCTGATAATCTTGGTGCTTTTACTATTATTTTAGAAGTAAGTATAAGCATATTAACTGCTGCTAATATGAATGCTGAGATTTATTGGTTTGACAGGTTAATATTGACCTCTTGTCTTGGTCAATATTTGCCTAAGAGTATATTAAGTCTTAGTACCTGTTACAAAACTCAGTACATATACTGTAAAATAGAACAGAAGAAAATTGTAATGTTGGAAATTTTATTGACCAGTAACGAAATTTTGGTAGAACTAATTATTTTCGGGTTAAAGTGAAATTGATCAAACCACTCAGCTGCTTCTTTAAGAGTGGTCAAGCATCTTGACCTGCAATTTGGAGGTGCTTAGTTTCAGTTTGTCCAAATTCAATAATGGAAGGTGGGGCGCAGAATAGCCAAGATATTTGAGTTATAGTTAAAGAAAACCTTTATTGTTAACCACAGATTAATAGGTTTGTTTTCACCTGGAAGAAAAAGCCCACCAAAGGAACAAACAGAAAACCACAGTCCTTTTCCTCTCACAGCAGCCAAGAAACAGCAAAAGCAATGCACTGGGCAGTGCTTGTTGCTGCAGTCGTTACCCATGCTTTCACTAGACGTATCAGGAAATTTCTCTCTGTTATGGCAATCTAATTTAGGTTTTAAGGAAACGAGGGGGGAAAAAAGGCAGACAAACAGTTATCTCTTGGGAGGAAACAACTGATTCAGCTGCAGCCGGCTGTTTCTTTACATTTACCAGAGTATGTTCCTCCAAGGCTCTCACACTGCTGACCTCTCAAAGGTGAGCACAAGGAGCTTCCTGATGTGTTATCTTTCCAGGTTAGATGCAAGGCTGTTAACAACATGAAAAAGGGAAGCAATTTCCCTTGTTCTCAAAGATGGAGGATACATTTTCCTTCTTCTAACAGGTTTCTCACAGTCCTGCCACTTAATAAAAAAGGAGGTGACACTGATCCCCATCACACATTCTTCCCATTTCTCTGGGAATAGGTATTTAACGAAAACGAATGTTCCTCCAAAGTTTTGCCTAACTTTCCTCTGAATTACTGTGGACGGCTGATGCCATTCCACAGCTGTTATCTTGTTTACATAGCACGGTTTAAATGGACATTCCCATCATGGGACATATGGAGCATGGATGTTACATATTGCATTCTACAATAAGGCTGGTTAAATCCCACTTTTATGGCTTGAGTTTTTCAGTCCCTGTGAGACTTTGCTGCAGGAGACTGACAGGAGGGACAGGTGTATCATGGCTTCAGCCTGGTGACAAGTTTTCACATTCAGCTGCATTCTTCCAGCAGCAAAGGGCCAAGCAGCTGGCAGCCCCTGAGCCTCCCTGCCTCTGCCGGAATGCCTGTGGCAGGGAGAAGAATGCAGGCGCATGGTAGCACAGGCACGACTGCTGATCCTGCTCATCAGGTGAGGCCCTCCCTTGGACACAGCTTCAGTCACTCTTATCAACCCTGAATGTCGTTATGAGCTCCTTGCCTTCAGCAATGGGAAGTGCTTTTTGAGCTGTGAGCAGATTTCCTAGCCAAGAATGTGCAAAGAGAAAAGCTTGCTGAATTCCCATCTCTTTTAGGACTTTTTTTTTTTTTTTTTTTTTTTTTTTTTTTTTTGGCAGTTTTGTCCAGTCTGTCTTATGGGGAGAGGCTGGAAGACCTGGGGCTGTTTAGCCTGTAGAAGAGCAGATTAAGAGGGACTCTTCCAAATGCTTATGAGTATCCAAAGGGTGGGAGTCAAGAGGATAGGGCTGGGTTCTTTTCAGAGGTGCCCAGTGACAGGACAAGGGACAACAGAGACAAACTATAACACAGGAGATTTTACTTGAACACCAGGAAAAACCTCTTTTCTTTGAGGGTGCTCGAGCAGCAGATCAGGCTGCCCAGAGAGATTGTGAAGTCTCCTTCTCTGCTAACTTTCCAAACCCACCTGGATGTGTTCCTGTGTAAACTGCTATAGGTAAATCTCCTCTAGCAGAGGGGTTGGACTAGATCTCCAGAAGTCACTCCCAACCTCTGCAATTCTGTGATTCTCTGTTTTGAAATTGAGTGGAAACCAGGCATAGCTCATCATGTTCCCTTGCTTGCTTAAACATAAATTTAAACAGGAATAAATTGTGCCTGTTTTTGCAGAATACAATTTTAAAAGGGCCTTTCTGACCCAAATTCATCCTGTGAGCAAGGTAACTCCATTAAACTAGCACTTCTAGATGCAGATGCCCTTTGTGTGCCTAGTTTAGGAAGCTCTTTTGAGGAATACGTGTATAACAATGACACCCTGGCCTGTATCAAAACCAGTGTGTGCAGCAGGAGTAGAGAAGTGATCATACCCCCTGGTACTCCACCCTGGTGAGGCTACAGCTTGAGTACTGTGTTCATCACAGTATAGGAAAGACAGTGAGGTCTTGGAGCATGTCCAGGGAAGAGCAATGAGTCTAGCGAGGGGTTTGGAGAGCATGTCGTACAAAGGGCAGCTGAGGGCATTGGGGTTGTTTAGTATGGAGAAGAGAAGGCTGAGGGGAGACCTTATTGCTGCTTATAGCTACCTGAAAGGAGGTTGTAATGAGGCTGGTGTGGGTCTCTTCTCCCAATTAACTAGTGATAAGATGAGAGGAAATGGGTTTAAGTTGTGCCAGGGGTGGTTTAGATTGGATATTAGGAAAAACTTCTTTACTGAAAAAATGATGAGGCATTGGAACAAGCTGCCTAGGGAGGTGGTGGAGTTGCTATCTCTAGGGGTGTTCAAGATGTGTGTAGATGTGGTGCTTTAGGATGTGGTTTAGTGGTCATGGTAGTTTGGTTACTGTTGGACTTGATGATCTTTTCCAACTGTAATGATTCTATGATTCTACAAATCTATGAACATAACAGAAAGCCAAACAGCAAATAAAGACTGTCTTCTTTTGGTTGCATTGCAACTAGATCTGAAGCAAGTGACTAAATTATGCTTTGTTCTATGTGGATGTGCTAGGGATGAGAGTACCTCCTCCCCACTCCATCTCCCTCCGTCGTGTCACGTTCTTCATGGTTTGCAGAAATCATAGAATGGCTTCAGTCAGAAGGGACCTCAAAAGATTGTCTAGTTCAAATCCTCCCGCCATTTGCAGGAATACCTCCTAATGGACCAGGTTATTCAAAGCCTTGTCCAGTCTGGTCTTAAATGCTTCCAAATATTTTCTCATAGCTCAAGAGGAGGAATTGGCACTGCTGGCCACAGCTGGGCATTTCTATGGGAGCATAAAGTAGGGTTCAGCAGGCTGGACGACTTATATACTGGTTATACCTACAGACTGGGCATAATGAGGGATCCCCACCCTACTCTTCCTGGGCAGCCCCTCTTCCTCCTCTTGTGTGTATTTGTGGTGCTGTGACAGTGAGAAGGATGAAGTGCAGCACCCGAGTCCTACCCTAACTATCCAGACTGCAAACCCAGTCACGGGAAAAATAGCTAAGAAAAAGCAGAAACCAGTCTCCTCCTTTGGTTGTAAAAGAGGAATGTTGTGAGAATTCAGGGTGAGGTCCCAGCCCCCTACCCCCTCACACACACTATAGCCATCAGGCAAGTGCTCTTCAGTCTTCTTGCAAGACGTGTTATAGGTATTTCTACACACAAGCTATTTCCTCTTTTCCCTTGTTTTCCCCTTTTGAAGGTCACGTTAAGGGTGAGCTGCATTGTTACACAACTCAGCAAAAGCAGGTGCTAAAATTACCTAGCCTGAAAAATCATACAAAAACGTTTGCTCTTTTTGTGAGGAGAGCAAGCACCTGGGATCTTTCCTTGCTCATGGTAATCTCATTTGCTGTGAAATGAATGCATTCAGAACCCTGATTTTTCATTGAAGAGTATCTCTAAGTCTGGTGCCAGCTGATCTGCAGCAATATAGAGGGCAGAAAGATGTAAATCTCCCTCATTTATAGCCACCCTTCCCCAAAATCATCTTCACTCTCTCCCAATAGCAGCCGCTTTGACTAATGTACCCATCCAGTGTCAGGGAGGAGAATGTGGGTCTGAAGCTGCAATGTTGCTTGATAACCACATGCTGAGAGCATCAAAGAGTGGGGTTCTGGAGCCCATGGCATCACATCGCTCAGACAAATGGGTGCCTTGCAGCTGGCCTGAGGATCAGCAGTGCTCTATGTGGACCCTTCCTGCGCAGCAGCCGTGGCGTAATGCACTGGGCCAGCTGCTCCTAGCACTTGAGAAGTTTGGCTCTTTTTCTCATCTCTGCAATTGATGTGCTCTACATATGTGGCTCTGGAGCACTCTAAGTCCATAAGCACAGTGCAAGCCTATTCTGGGCAAGTGGACCTGATCCTGCATATTCAGCATCAAGGCAGGATATGTTTGTGTAAAGAAGTAATTTATTTAGGAAGGCATTCTTATTTGGACATATTGATCATGTAACTTTTTGTGATGTTCTAGGACTTTGTCATGTGGGATACTGTCCCAGTTTAGGGCCACGAGCTACCCAGGACTGGAGGACAGCAATAACACTCATTGCTTTTGGAGAGTAATAATGAAGACTCTCCACACTGATTGGGATTTTAAAGGGAGGTTCTGTTTGCAGATGCATATATATAAAAGGCAGACAGATTGAACACATCCACAAGCTAGGCCAAGTCTGTCAGGCTAAAACCTTCTGGAATCCTCCAGCCCCTTCCAACTCCAGCAGGCCTGAGAGTAGGCCACAACTGCCCTCCTCAGCTTAGCCCTATGAGGCCTCAGCAGGCCACATGACGCAGCTCACAATTCCCTGACAACCAGGAGCCATCTGCCCCACACAAGCCATGAGATAAGCAGGGACTCTGCTCTGCCTGGAGAGAAGTGATGAAGGGAGGAAAGGCAGGAGGAAGAAGAGAGGAGAAGAGAGCCATATCAGCCAGTCACTGCCTTATAAGCTATGATACCAGAAAGCAGAATGGAATAACAATATTACAATATCCTGGGATGGCCAGGTCTGTCCCCTGGGATGGGACTTCTCCTCTGTGGTCTTCTTAAGGGAACCTGGACCCCCTCAAACTGTCACGGATACTTAAAATATATATTCTGAGATTCAGACATATTTGGATCTGGGTCAGATGTAGAGCTTGGCTCCAGATCAGAATCTCACTTACATTAAGTCTAGATGTGGCATGAAACCCTAGACTGGGATTTGTATTCAAATTAAACAATACTAGAATCCCGCAAGCTGTTCCTGTAAGAGCTCAGCTATATTTGGTGGCTACCTGAGCAGCTGAGGCTTTAAGTAAAGTCCGTAATGCTTGATTGACTTTTACTGGTGTGATCAGAAACATTGCTAAAAAGAAAATAAGCAGGGTTTTTTTTGTTTGTTTTGGTTTTTTAAATTTTTTTTTTAACCCTATCTGGAAATACAGGCTTTCCTCTAAAAAAAGAAATGCCAGATGTTTGGGTTCATATCAGGGAATCACATGATTTCTTTTTCTTTCTAAGACTTTCTTTTCTTTGTATTTTTTGTTTTTGCAATGAATGAACCAACACCTTAATGAAGGCAATAGGAATCATGACCAATGCAAGGCAGCTATGAAGTATCATGCACCTTGTACCTGGCGGTGTTGATCACTGATGTCAGATTTGTCAGTGAGAACTGCACTAGCTTAAAACTCAGGAGCAAAATCCAAACCAGAATCAGAATGCAATGGAACATTTATTTTGGCACATTAAATATGGAGGCACACATTGAGAACAGCTCTTGGAGGAAGAGTCACACCTTTAAAAACAAAACTCAGACCATTTTTGCACCTCACACATGAAAACTGGATCTAAAAATAATACAGTGGTTTCACTATGGTAAGCATATTACAGCACATGGAGCCATCAAGAACTTCCTGAATTCTTGGGACCTCCAGACCATTCAATACCTGCTCCTCACCACGACCCCTCTGTCTCATAATTTTCTTCTTGTATTGTCCCATTTTAGGCTCTTCAAGAGGTTGTGGTGGTTTGGCCCTGGCTGGGGGCCAGATGCCTACCAAAACCACCTTTTACTCCTCTTCTTAGATGGACAAGGGAAAGGGAACATGTAACAGGAATTCCATAGTTCAAGATAGAAGCAATTTAATGGGGTAAAAGTAAAAGTAAATGACTGTGTGCAGAAGCCAGAGCAAACACACATATTACTCTCTACTTCCTATCAGCAGGCGATGTCAGGCTGCTGCCTGTGAAGCAGGGCGTAGCAGTTGTTCTGGAGGACAGATACCATTAAGACATGTCCCCCATGCTTCCTTCTTTCACTTAGCTTTTGTATCTGAGCTGATGTCATGTGGTTCAGAATACTCCTTTGGTCAGTCTGGGCCTGCCTGCCTGGCCGTGTTCCCTCCCAAGGTCTTGCCCATTCTTCAAACTACACTTATAGGGGAATGTTAGAAAAGCACAGCCTTGGTGCTGTGTGAGCACTGCTCAGCAATAGCCAAATTGCTGGTGCATTACAGAACTAATTCTACCTCAGCCAAAGCAAATACAGAGGTGTACAGAGGTTGTGGCCTTCTGGCAAGCCATGTGGACAAGAGGAGCACAGGCTTCAGGGGCCTCACCCTCAACCACATCATCCTGTGGGAAGTCATCCACCCTTACATACCCAGGCTACCAACATGAGGGTGGTAATGGGGAGTAATTCACTTGAGGAGCACCCTCCTGGTTTGAGCTAGAGCAGTCGTGTATGTCCAGCCTGATGCAGTGTCAGCTGCCAAGCATCTCTTATTGTTGCTGTAGGCACGGGCAGTGCCTGACAGTGCTCCTCTCCCTTTTTAGCTTCTCTGCTGGTGAGCTGGTAACACAGAAAAACATGTTCTCCCTCTGTGTCCTGTGCTCTCAAGGCCACCACTGTACATAGTGACAGGGTATTAGTGAAGCTCTGTGTGTCCTTGTGAAGCACAGCTGGCAGAACAGATGTGCTCTGTGTTGGTTTTGACATTACACCATTTTATCTGTTAGTCTTTAACTAAAGGCTCCCCTGCTCCAGAGCTAGTGATCCAGAAGGCAAGTAAAGACACGAAGGAAGTCCAAAAAGACAGATCATGTCTTTGACTTAGAATCGTAGAATCATTAAGGTAGCAAAAGACCTCTAAGATCTTCAAGTCCAACTGTCAATTCAACACCACCATGCCCACTAAACCATGTCCTGAAGTGCCATGT
This sequence comes from Eubucco bourcierii, assembly GCA_013396675.1. Lineage (NCBI taxonomy): Eukaryota > Metazoa > Chordata > Aves > Piciformes > Ramphastidae > Eubucco > Eubucco bourcierii. The sequence continues at coordinate 13,503 of VWZE01008322.1, forward strand.
CTACATGGTTTTTCGAGCACCTCCAGGGACGGTGACCACTGGGTGCTTGACCGCTCTTGCAAGAACAGAAAATCCTCCTACTATCCAATGTGGTACAACTTCAGACCATTTCCTCTTGTTCTATCACTGACTACTAGGAGCAAGAGAGAGACCAACACCCACCTCAATACAACCCCCTTTCAGGTATTTGTAGAGAGGGAGAATGTCTGCCCTCCACCTTCTCTTTCCCAAGCTAAACAAGCCTAGTTCTCCCAGCTGCTCCTCACCAGACCTGCTCTCCAGATCCTTCACCAGCTTAGTTGCCCTTCTCTGGATCTCCACCAGCACTCGATATCCTTCTTGTAGGGAGGGGAGGACTTCAGGAAGATTAGCACAGGTCAGAGACAAGTCAGCATGCCAGCGATGACTCAGAAAGCTACTTCCACCATCAGTTTTCTGCCATGCCGTGCGTGTGAGTGGCTGAGGTGCCTGTGTGCTGCTGTGCCCTGTTTGCAGCCGAGGAGCCGCCTCCGGCAGAGCAACCAGCCAAGGGCAGCCCTGCAGCAAACAGCTGTGGCAGCTTGAAAGCAAACGCAAGCCAAAGCTCCTAGTTTGTGCTGCTCACAAGGCCACTGTTAACAGGAGAGGAGGTGGAGAAAAAAGAGCAAAAAGCAAACAGTTATGTAGACAGTTTCCTCTTAACACAGGAGCTGTTACTGGAGTCACTCTGTATGGCTCACACAGCCCTTTCACTATGCACACCTAAGAGCTACCTCACATCATAGGGACCTTGTTCTCTCCCTCCTGCTGCAAGTTTTCCAAACGGAATGATGCTTTCTTTAAGCATGTCCTTATTACACTGTCAGCTACCTTTCTCACCCGGGAAGTAAAGTTTAGTTGGCTCTGTGTAATTACAGATTCATATCACAGGCACTTGAGATAGACAAGATTAGCTAACAATCATTGAAAAAATGGTAATGACTAAGCTTGAGATACCTTGAAATCATCACCCAAAGCTAAAAATTATGGCTGGCATATTACCCACATAATAGCAAACTACCAAGTCATATAGACATCTTTGGAAACTATTTACAAGCAATTAAAACAGAAGTCATATACTGCAATGTCCTCAAAGGCTCAAGTGTTAAGTGCATTCATTCTAAGATTTCTATATTATGTCTAATATATATTTTTTAAAGTATGTTGTTTTAAAGAAAATTAAATTGCCTGCAAGTGGTCTTCTATTTTCCATGCTGATATTCTATTTCACTTTGTTAACAATTAGTACTGCGGAAAAGACATATTTAGCTCAGAACAGATTTTCAACTCATTTAACGGTTCATTGTTGGATGATGGAAAAACAGTTGAATCAGAGATTGGAGCTAAATTGGTTCATCTGAGCACAAAAATGCTGTTTTCTTATATCTGAGATCCATAGAAATGGCACTTGCTGTCTCGGGCCATCATTTCAAGAAGGAAACAGCACATGAAACTGGATACTAACTTCTAATTCTGTCCATCATAATGCTTGCCACAAGCCAGCGTTGCTGCCTATGGACTGAGACTGAACTTCATGTGAAAGCACTTGCCCACCAAAATGGACCTGCACTAAGCCATCTACTCCAGGAAGGCTGCCCAACCCCCACAACCCACAGCAGGTCAGTACTTGAGCCATAACTTGTGAAGTACTTAAGGATGAAAGATACAGTAAGAATACTTTTCTATTTTTAAAGCTGAAAGAAGGCTAATAAATAAATGAGTCTTCATGGTAGTCTTAGAACATCACAGAATCATAGAATCATAGAATGGTAAGGTTGGAAGGGACCTCAAGGATCATCTAGTTCCAACCCCCTGAGATAGGCAGAGACATCTCCCACTAGTACAGGTTACTCAAGGCTTCGTCCAACCTGGCCTTGAATGCCTCCAGGGACGGAGCAGACACAACCTGCCTGGGCAACCTGTTCCAGTGCCTCACCACCCTCACTGAAAAGAACTTCCTCCTAACATCCAGTCTAAATCTCCCCTCTGTCAGTTTAAACCCATTGTCCCTTGTCCTGTCATTGCAGGACCTTGTAAATAATCCTTCCCCAGCCTTCCTGTAGGCCCCCTTCAGATACTGGAAGGCTACTATCAGGTCCCCTCGAAGCCTTCTCTTCTCCAGGCTGAAGAACCCCAACTCTCTCAGCCTGTCCTCATAGGAGAGCTGTTCCAGCCCTCTGATCATCTTCATGGCCCTCCTCTGGACCCGCTCCAACACTTCCATGTCCTTCCTGTGCTGAGGGCTCCAGAACTGCACATAGTACTCCAGGTGGGGTCTGACAAGAGCAGAGCATCCTATGGCTTCAGATAAGTATGTTCTCCTTTTCAGGGCAAACCAGAGAAATAGTATTGGTCTCTGATGGAAATGGGTTTAGACAGAAAGCAAACTGTGTCTCTTAAATGGAAGTGAAAAAGAAAACAGTGCAAAGAGTTCTGTGCCTGGCTTCCTTCAGAATCCTGAACAGGAGAAAGGAGGGAGTCTTATTAGAAGGGTGAGATGTGTTCTGTGCTTGTATAGACATGGAAATAAACAAATAGCTTCAAGAGGTGAGAAATGCCAAAGAAATAAAATAAGTATGGTAAAAGAGGTGTTTAAAATGCTTATTCTCCCTAAATGTATTCCCTGAAATCCTGTTTAATATTAATAGGACTTGAATGCACAGCATGTAGGGAAAGAAGTGTGACCTTTGTGGGCTTAAATGGGATCCTACTAAATTCAAACAGCACAAGAGGTAGCCGAAAGAAGCTGCTTAATTTCTAAAAAAAAAAATTGTGAGTACAGATTCTTGGAACAAGCCACTTGAAATACAAAATAAGACCAGTAAAACAGAGGAAATAAAGAGATTATAGAATCATAGATCATTGTCTAGAGAAGGGCAACCCAGCTGGTGAAGGGCCTGGAATACAAGCCCTATGAGGAGAAGCTGAAGGAGCTGGGGTTGTTTAGCCTAGAAAAGAGGAGGCTCAGGGGTGACCTCATTGCTGTCTACAACTACGTGAAAGGCTACGTTGTAGCCAGGTAGGGGTCAGTCTCTTCTCCCAGGCAACCAGTGACAGAATGAGGGGACACAGTTTCAAGTGTGCCAGGGGAGATATAGGCTGGATATTAGGAGGAAGTTCTTTACAGAGGGAGTAATTGGCATTGGAGTGGGCTGCCCAGGGAGGTGGTGGAGTCACCACCCCTGACGGTGTTCAAGAAAAGACTGGATGAGGCACTTAGTGCCATGGTCTATTTGATTGGATAGGGCTGGGTGATAGGTTTGACTGGATGATCTTGGAAGTCTCTTCCAACCTGGCTGATTCTGTGATTCTATGAATGAAGTCAATCGTTGACCTAACACCATCATGGCCATTAAACCATGTTCTGAAGTGTTATGTCCACATATTTCTCGAACACCTTCATAGATGGTGACTCCTGGGCAGCCTATTTCAATGCCTGAACACTCCTTCAGTAAAGAAATGTATCCTTATATCCAATCTAAATCTTCCCTGGCACAATTTCAGACTATTTCCTCTCATTCTATTACCTGATACTAGGGAGAAGAGACCAAACTTTACCTTGTTACAACCTGCTTTCAGGGAGTTGTAGAGAGCAAACAAGTCTCCTTTCAGCCTCTTCTCCAGGTTGAACAACCTCAGTTCTCTCAGCTGCTCTTCATAGGACTTGTTCTCCAGACCTCTCACCAGGTAGTTGATGTGAGAGCCATACCCCTAAACTCAGGTAACTACCTTGCCTCTGGTAGACCTCATTGACCTGTAGTAATGGTATTAGACATGTAACCTATAATAAGGAGCTAACAGTCACTCCAGCCAGCAGATAGTTGCAAAGATGTACACATTTTTGGCAGCACATTACTGTAAAGAGTGTTCTTTCACCTTTCTACTATGCCATGTAAGAAATCCTATGATCAAATCACAGTATCACAGTGTCACCAGGGTTGGAAGAGACCTCAAAGATCATCAAGTCCAACCCATCACCACAGACCTCAAGACTGGACCATGGCACCAAGTGCCACATCCAAACATGCCTTGAACACCTCCAGGGACGGTGACTCCACCACCTCCCTGGGCAACCCATTCCAGCAGTCAATGACTCTCTCAGTGAAGAACTTTCTCCTCACGTCCAGCCTAAACTTCCCCTGGTGTAGCTTGAGACTGTGTCCTCTTATTCTGAGGTACACCTCCTTGGATGATTTTTCTTAGAGGCAACATTGCTGAAGTTTGTACTGAGCTACGGTTCTTCTGAGGCCATTCAGAAGGGTGTAGCAGGTCTGCCTCCAATAGGTGTTTGACAGCAGAGCTCTGCAGAAAGCGACAGAGCTGGGATGGGGTGGTGGTGCAACCACAGCTGGAAAGGGGACAAACTCTGATGGAAGGAAAGATGCTGTCTCTGAACTAACTCTTTAACTAGGGGGGATCACTGGAACCTCAGGAAGAAACAACAAAGATGGAGCATAAACACAGGGTGTGATTAATTTTGACGAGTCCCATCCCCTGACTGCAGAAAATCAATACATGTTAGCCTCAAATACAGAAGAAGCGACGTCCTGGCAGATGCCTCTGAGAAACCAATTGCTCCAATGCACCCTGATTTACAAGGGCAGTGATGGGAGGGCTACAGCAGTAAACCTGCCCATGGCTTATCTGCCTTTCTTGGGCAATATATCTTTTCAAATCAGCATAGTGAAAATAAACAGGGCCTAAACAAACCAGCCTCCAGATGAAACTGCTAAGGCAATAGGCAACTGCCCTAAGAAACAGAGCAGGGATTTGGTTCTGGTGAGTGCTAAGGAGCGACCAGCCTGCAGCACAGCTAACTAAGAGGCTGCAAAGACCCTTAGGCTCCCACACAAGGTCCAGGAAGCTTTGCACCAGAGTTGTAGTTCGTGAAGTTTTACAGTTGATCTATGGTATTGATTTCAGAACTCTTTTGTAAGTGTACAGGACTTTTCCTATAACCACAGATTGAGGAGAGAAGGCTTTGGAGTATTTTTGGTACATTGTAATCATATACAGACATACTATTGCTTAGAAAAAAAATTATTTATATGTGTATATATATATTCTCTATATAATATATATATAGATATATATTCCCCCCATATTCTATTTCTCCCCCCCATATTCTCTCTTTGTATGTGTATGTATACATATATAGATCTCCTCCATTTTATTTTAAATGTATGGCTGGTATTCCTGTGGGTAAACCACCTAAAAATTAGTTCCAGAACAGACACATTAATGGAGGCTGAAGTAACTAAACCATAAAGTACAGCTGATGAAATCTTGGCAGCAAATTGAGAAAAAAAAAAAAAAAAAAGGGGGATTCCCACCTTATGACTAAATGTCATTACCATTTTATGACCATTATTACCTGTTTGCTTCAGTTTTTTTAAGTTTTAAGCATCTCTTACATTCTGGAGATGAATGTGTTGTTACCTGCAGTCATAACATCCAGTAAGGTTTCTTTGGCTAAGTCAGGATTGGCCATCAGCTTGATGCCTGAATGGAGCATTCTCAGACACCTGTGGGTGACACTGCTGAGCCCCCATGGAGCAGCACAGCACTCCAGCTTGGCAGCACTGTTTCTGAGCTCAGCTCCAGTACCCTCTTCCCACGTGGCAGAAAGCTGACAGGCACTTGCTCACACCCACTAAAGAGGCATTTATAAAATGCCAGGAGGCATTTTATAGCTGAGTGAGTTATAGATGCCTATATTCTGGCTTCCTGAGGGGAGCTGCTCTGATGCTGGGTTTTATATTCATCACAGAGTTCATTGCAAAAGGTATCTTCACTTCCTTCCCAAGCTGTTTTGAGGAGCATCTGCTGTTTCAGGCAGGCTATGGCTGATTTCTGTAGAAGAGAACAATTCCTACATAGGATTTACACAAGACAGCAGCAGACAGAGCACTGAGGGACAGGCTTAATCCTCAGCTGTGCTCCAGCTGATATCAAAGAGCTTTTATATTTAATAAGTTTCAAACACTTAATGATCACAGAGGACAGAAAAAATATGGTAGAACCAAACTATCCTCCAGGGCAAGATGAAACAGAAAATTAAGACCACAAGATTTCTTAAATGAGTGGAAGTTCACATTCAATAATAATGAAGAACCATTAAAACAAATCATCCTGCTGTTCCAGAAGGATAGTTTATCTAAATGTGATGTCAGGCAAAACCCACTGGAGCTCTGATGCTGGGTAGGTATGTGTCGGAAAGCAGACAAATGAGTAAGTACCCTGAGAGAGGACTTCTCCCCAAACCTTTTCCTCTTTCTTTCATCCAGGAACTCCAAACATAACAGACCCCTCTCCAGAGAGCCTTTCTGTGCTCTGCATCTCTGCTCACCCACCTGGCCTTCCACATCAATCACAAAATGCTTCAGCTGCAGTGATCAAAAATATTCCCTTTCCTGCCCCACTGGGGGAACGCTGCTCCCAAAGCCCGCTGGGGTCTGTTTCTGTCCCCTAACACAAGGACTGTTTTAATTTTAGACCTAAACTGTCCTTAACTATAAACATCAGAAATATCTCTTTTTAGAGGTTTTAACCAACCCAGAACAAAACTCTCAGCTGGAGAACACTCTTCCTTTTGTCTGTTGCACATTTTTTTGCTGCAAGACTTTCCCAGTGCCATGCAGAGGGCAACCTCTCCAAGTGGAATAGGCCACCTTCTTGATCTTAAGGTCTGTTGAACCCAGATAAGATGGCTTCATCCTGTCCCACAGCTAGCTGGCAAAATACAAGCTTGAAAGTTCCTGTATCTCCTCCTGGTCCCTGTATGTATAAATATCAAGTGGTTTGTGTCACCATGATGGATCTTTACTGCTCTTTTTCATCCATAGTGCTATTATCCCCCACCATCAAAGCTTGCCCATTCTTTTCTCTCAGTGCTACTTCTATTTTATCAAGACAGAGCCCTTAGGAGCGTTCCCCTCCACTGTCAAAGGGCATAATAAATTCTCTTTCTTCATATTTCTCTCTAAACATTACTGCTTTTTGCTGTGTTTAAAGTAGGGCTTCCCTTCTCCTCCAATTTTGTCCTTTATCAGCCTCAACTGTTACTGACACTCACTGTTGATCTCGTATGACTGGTTGCCAGTATATTCCTGCTCACCTAGAAAGACGGTGTCTCTCCCAGCTCCCTGAGAGACTGAAACAGAGAGAGCATTTAGCACACAAAGAACGTTCAGCTGAATGTTTCTGACAGTGCAGTCCTGGAAAAATAAAGGAACAGGAAAGCTTATGCTGATGTCTAAGCAGACATTTATAATGCAGTAGTGCAATATTCTGCAAAGCACACATGCAGAAGACTCTAGGTGAAGAAGTACAGCAGGGCTGTGGAAAATGGAAGCCCTGCAGAAGAGCTCTGGGACTAAGGAGCATGACTGCTACCATGGATGATAAATTGAGGGATTACTCAGTGGTCCCTTTCTCCCTTAAGTCAGTACTCAGTGGTTTAGACATCCATAGCCAGCATTATCTTTAAAGACTTACATTTTCTCACAGGCACAGCAAATGGGGAAGATGAAAACAGCTTGACTTTACCTTTGGCATAAAAATAATAAAAATAGTGTAAAGAATATGACAGCTACAAGAAGTCTATGACAGTAATTTGAAGAATCTGTGCCCCTGTAAGATGAAGTAAAGTCTCTGGCAGCTGGCGGCCTGATGGAGTTGAGATGATGCAGACACAAGGCTGGGACCTGTAATCCCAAGCAGCCGGGCTATTTTATTGTGCTTATTCACGTGAATACTTGTGAAATCTACAGGAGATCTATGGATTCTTTAGCTGATAATATCTCCTGACTGGCCTCCTTTATCTCTCTACTCCTGCCAAGGAAAGATGTCCTAAGCGTTCATGATCAGGTTTCAGACATTTTTCTGACCACCAGCTTCCTTTTTTATCTCTGTGATTCTCCAGAGGCTGTGCTCAGTGACACCTTAGTTTCATGACTTTTGTGATAACAACTTAATATTTTCCCCAGATATCACAGACGTCTTACCCCATCCTTCTTCCCCAAAAATTTCACACAGGAGTTACAGTGTTGGTCACAGATGTAGAGATACATGAAAGAGATTTCTGAAGTAGCCTTAGTGGTTGACCGTTCTGTGCCCTATAAGCCACCCTTCCAAAGCTTTTGCATTTATGCAGCCTTAAAGGAATTGATTGGGATTTCTGCCTCTTTTCCCTCTGCAGAGAGAAAGACAATCATAGAATCACCCTGGCCACTAATGGTCATCTAGTCCACCCGCCCTGCAGCGAGCAGGGACATCCTCCACTAGATCAGACTACCCAAAGCCCTGTTGAGCCTCACTTTGAATATCTACAGGGATAGGGTCTCAACCATCTCCCTGGGCAACTTGTTCCAGTGCTCAACCACCCTCACGGTAAAGAAATTTTTCCTAACATCCAATCTAAACCTACTTTTCTTTAACTTAAAACCATTGCTCTTTGTCCTATCACTGCAGGTCTTCATAAGCAGTCCTTCTCCAGCCTTCTTGTAGCTCTCTTCAGGTACTGTAGGGTTGTTATTAGGTCTTTTCGGAACCTTCTCCAGACTGAACAACCTCAGCTCCCTCAGCCTGTCCTCATAGCAGAAAGCTAGAGAGTCACAAAGTCAGAAGCTCTGGAAACTCTGCTGACCGTCTTCATGTGCTCCTACTCTCCAGCACATGTGGCAGATCCAGACCAATTGCAAGGAGGAAAGTGTAAGTGTAAGCAAGGAGGAAAGTAATTTGACAGATGGCAGTTTGGTGGGGATAAGGAGTCTAAGAAAACCAGGGTGTCTTCTTAAAAGATCAGAAAGACATTAAATCAACAGCATACATTTCTTTTGCACCTTATAGTAACCCTGTTGAGAGTTTTGTCTTGTGCTTACAGGAAGCTTAAAATGTACTTTGTTCTGATTCAGAGAAAATAAACAGCTATTTTGCAGATGCAAATAAGACTTTTAGAGTAGGATTTCTGTTTGGGTTTGCTTTTGGTGGAGTTTTCCCCTCTTCCTAGGATGTGGTTCAATTGAGCATTTTAATCTTCTCTGTATAAGAATTGTTATAAACCCCTGATCTGAGCATGGTCAGGGAGGAAAAAAAATTCTTTGGGAATTTTGTAAGGACAAGCAACAGTTTCCCAGAAAATTTTATTCATATCCCTCAAAAGTGTGTTAAAATATTCTTTGTGTTAAAATATTCTTCTGCTAGTGTAACTGTCTTTGAAACTGTACTTGAATAACTGGAGAAAGGACTGGCTTTGGTAGAGGTAGTGAAACTAGAGTGAATGCAGAAAAAACCAAACCAAGAAGTAATAAAATTGGATAAAAATGTGATTTCTTTTGAATCCAAGTTTGAGATGTTCATATTTCTTAGTTGTATCCTGAATCTATCTACAGCAATGCCTGAATTCTGGTTGTCTTCAAAAGAGTGGCATAAATTTGGCTGAGAGAAATCATTCTTTATTAAAAATTGGGAAAAAAAAAAGAAAGAAGAAAAAAAAAGGTACATTTGATTTATGTTGTCATCACACTGAATTCTGTAACACAGAAAACCAAATCTGATATTAAATTACCTCTTCCTTTCCAACTACAAGATCTTTGGGAGTTATGACAGAGCACTTGAGCACTTTTTTCTAGTGCTAAGGAGATAATAGTAAGCATGTAGACATAAGTGCCCAGACCTCACTGAAATAATGATTCAACAACTGACTGGAAAAGGCAAATCTTCAGAGCCCACCATTGTCTTCTTCAGACCTTGTAACATAAAACATAAACCTTGAGAAGACCAAGGAATCACTGAGGGCATCAAGAATGGAAGATGAACATAACTGGGGGTACTGGACATCCTGATAAGGATTTTCAGTTGGTATCATCATAGTAGTTTGGCTGACTGGAGAGAAGAACATGGCCCTGAGCAGAGCTATGGAGGTCAGTTTATAATGAAGCACTGATATTCAAATATGCAGTGATTGTAAGAAGAGACTTTATTCCAGACAAATAACTTGGAATATACTCATTCCAAGCTGAGGAAAAATAAAAAAATCTCCAGACTTCATCTGTCTTGAAGTCAGTTGGAGGACACTATCCACTGAACTAAGAAAAGAATTCCTGCTGCAGTTAGCTCCCTCACCTTCTTAAAATCCATACAGAGATTTTTTATTCTATTTGCTTCCTAGATACTTCCTCTTAATTTGGTAGTCAAACATCCTTTTCTTCCACAACCATACTGCTAATTTTTTGTCTCACAATGTCTCTAGGTTTCAGATTTATCAGTCCATTTTATGGACATAAACCATTGAAGGTGCTTATAGAAATGTTCATTTATCTGGATTATAATGATTGTATGATGGTCAGTGTGCTGTACTCTCCACCTTTTCATTTTGTGTCACTTTTGTCTTTGTGTTGGTACATAAATATATCCTCAGAGTTACTGCTGCCATTTTCAGTGGTGGTTTTCACTGTGATGTTTCATGATTATTCTCTTTATTGTACTAACTTCTTTGACAAAAAAAAAAAAATCACTTCTTAAAAGTAACTGCTTTTGCATACAGAAATTATTTAGTGATGACCTCATGTGAAAAAAGGGGAAAAAAGCAGCCAGAAGTTTAGAATTAACAAGGTGTAATGAATTTCCTTGCTTGCTGTCCTTTTTGTGCTGGATCCTAAGCCTTGACCATCACCTTGGCATTTTTATATCCTCCAAATACTCCAGCACTCGTGAAGGTTTGCTGCCTTATCTAATCCTGTTGATTTGGATCAGACTACTCACATGAGTGAAGTTATGTATTAATATCAGACTTTGCAGGCTCAAAAACTCTTTATCCATGTCTTGTCCTCGCAGCCTTTCTCCTCAACCCATGAATTCCAATGGTGTTCATTCACACACAAATAAACAAAGCAGGGAACCAAGGGATATTAACTGGCCTGAAGCCAGGGCAAAGATGTATTTTTTCCAGTCTGAGGTTCTCAGGTCTGTTCCATTTTTGGTTATGGGTCTCCATTCAGTGGAATTCTTGCCAGGGCTTCCCAAGTGTTCCCTGCATTTTATAGCAAGTATGTGAAGCTATGACAAATGTGAGATAGTTGGTTTATCTCTTATGAAGTGTTTTATAATACATTCACAAGAAAAATGCTCATGAATCTTAGTAAAGAATGACACAGAGGGTCTTAATTTTGTCTTGAATCAGTCAGCTTGTAGGTCTAGGAGAGCTGCTTTCACCGTGCTGAAAAAGGAAATCCTGTGAAATATATTAAAATCCAGATGCAAGGTGGAGGGTTTTTACTTTTTTTTAAATGTTATTTATTTTTTTAAATACTATTATCAGGTTTGCCAAAATACCGGTAAGGTTATGGAACTAATAAACTAAATCCTATGCTCATGTGACCCAATTGCCTCTAGTCTGAAGATAAGTCTGACTTAAGGATTCTAATATATGAAGTGTTTGTACAGTGGATGTGAAATGAGTGTATCTAAGTTTTAAATCACAAGCAAGTGTTATCCATCTGCTAAGTATATTAATGTACTGCATCATGTATACTGTACTTTAATGTGCTTATATTTGATTTAAACTGACAGAAGGCAATTGGTTTGGATATGGGAAAGGGAAAGACTTTTCCTTTTTTTTTTTTTTCTTTTCTTTTTTTTTTCAAAACAGTGATGTAAATTGTTTTCTGCAGGCTTTTGGTGATTCTGTGTTATTTTGGCAGGTATTATGAGCAGCTTGATGAGAAATACCATACTACCTAACCTGCCAGGAAGCTGAGAAGTGAGGCAAGTAAGAGAAGTGCTGGATTCTGGGTTTACCTTATCTTTTACCCATGCAAGTATATAAAAGTCGAGTAAAATCTCTTTTAGGGTGCAAGATGAGCTCTAATTGAAAGGCTGGGTTAGCAAGAGGAATGAAGGAAGCAGCAGAATGTAGATACAATCCAAGACTATGTATAATGAATAATATATAAGACGCACCTGAAAGCAGGAACATTTGGAGTAGAAGGTTTTAACTCTATCCTGGAGCATGCATGGCTACTATTAACCATTCAGCCTTGTACCTTTGTAGGTGTCACCTCAGCTCTAACGCAGAGCCTCAGACTCAAATTTTTTGCTTGTATTTATTCTCTGCATTTTCCTTTTCTTGATCATGTATGCAAAATGTCTTACAAGCTGAATGTGGCTTCTGATTTCAGCATATGAGAGCTTATTTTTCACGGAGGTGTTTTTGCGTAATTCTATTCACAAGTTTTTGCCGTATCTGCTAAAGAAATCCAGTAGTGGGTTGTGGCTTGGTCAGCCAGAATCCGGCATGCTGTAGACATAAAAATATGGAAAGAACTCCAGACACTAGTCCTGTCTGGTGGAAAATTGTTATCTGCAAACACCATCCACATCTTCAAACACAGATCCATGAAACGCAAACAGTAGCATCTTGTGTCAATATCTTCAGCCTGGTCATGCAGGAGATCTGCTGAAATGTGGTGTTTAGAGATTCGAATCTTCAAAGCGAGAGCACGCCCCTCCTAGTGGGATGCATGACCCCCTCAGGTCTGCATGCACAAGCACTTCAGCAGACCTTACTTAAAGTTCTCTTCCTTTTTTTTTTTTTTTTTTTTTTTTTTTTTTTTTTTTTTTTTTTTGCTACTGTTTTAAGTTGGAGTACTGTGGATCTGCCATTTCTTCTAGTCCACCTGCATGTGTTAATGGCCAGCTCAGTGTATCTGGGGTTACAGTTCTTATTTCAAGCTGCTTTATTCCAGCTACCAGATACAAAATTGGCTTTTTAAGCATTTGAATTGCTTTTTAACGTGCCTTTGAATGGTATATCACCTTAGGTGTGACCAGCAATGTCTGAGATACTGTTTCTGGCTGCAAGTAATTAAACTGCTGCTTGCCCATGTGAAAAGCCACCTGGTTCATTCCTGAACTAGTTTGACATATTAGACCAAGTTGCTCTCTCTAATTGAAAACCTATAAATCTTCACCAATTTAAAAAAAAAAAATTAAAAAAAAATGTATAAAGTAATGGTTTTTGCTAAGAGAGGGAGGGGAAAAAAATAATTCCACTTCTTTCAGTGCTGGGATAGCCTTCTCAAAAGTGCTACAGCAATCTGGTTTCAATCTTAGCAATGATCCTAAGTAGATGCCTTCTTGACTCTGGCATCATGGCTGCAAAATAAGAAGCAGGCTCACTGCTGGCACTGAACATATGCACGTCCTGGATTCACTTTGCCTCCTGCTTGTGGAAAGCTGGCAAAACCAACAAGGCTGAGTCTGACACAGTTTTTTCCTGCTGTTTAGTGTGTTTGGATGGGGGTAAGTGTACTGCAAACCTGCTGGTTGTCCACTTGATGGTATCAAGTAACTGAGCACAGGATACAGTTGCCTAATGCTCTCTATTTGAGCAGATGCTATCTGATCATTTTATTGCAGGTGAACCAGCTGTGTTGTATTCCTCACCTACACAAATAACTCCTGTGATAGCTTTAATTAGACTGCTTAATTTAAGTTGCTGCTCAGATTTTGTAGTCCAGTGTAGTCTATTCTAGACCAGCCTTGCTGTGAGGTGGATAAATATGCTTCCTCTATTCCATATTTTTTTTTTTCTGTCAGACAGAACAGGACACTGCTAATTTGCATCATGGAAGACTTTCTAGTATCTCTTACTGTGTGAAAGTGAATTAGGGGAAAACAAACACACAAACAAACCACAAACCCCCTCAAAAAAAACCCCAAACAACAATTGGACATTATTTATTCTCAAATTTTATCATTATCAAATAAACCTTTTAACAAACTTCTAGATGAAAGCCTTCCTGGAGCCAAGCTCTGGCAAAAAGGAAAATGTAAATCGAAGCTGGAGCAAGGACGAAGGCATGGCACTGATCTTTCTGCAGCATGTTTCCCTTTGCCTGAGGATGTGTGTTAGTATATGCACACACAAGAAATGGATGAATGTCATCGTTTTCTGAGGTGAGACCAGGCAGGGCTAATATTTCTCCCAAGTCTAGTTACCCCTTGGGGAAAAAACCCCAACAAAACCAAAACCAAAAAACCAAACCAAAGCCAAAAGCAAGCATGAAAACACTTGGGTATTTCAAAGTTGTTTCTGACTGGCATGGGCTTTTATTCTAATTTAGCAGTTTTCTGTTTGTACAATTAGCAGTTTTCTATTTGTCCCAGACAGAAAAATAGTTTCTCATCGTGTATCTTCAGAATAGGAAATATCTGGCATGAGATTCGTTATTCAGTAGGAAAGTGGCTTTGCAATGTGTCCCACAGAAACGTGGTGATCTGGCTCATTTGGAGATCTTTATGATGTGTAAATCTAATACAAGGGAGTTTGTGCCTCAGGCTCTTTCATTTCTGATGTTGGACATGTCTTGTCCAAAACAAATGGTCACACTGATATATGGGTACACAGTTCTCTGTGCCCTATATGAGATACTGAAGCAGCAAGAAGACATCCATATCTGCATTGAAACAAGGAGAGCAGCCAGATGGTGCCCATCTCTACATTGAGACAAGAAAAACAGCTAGGGAATGTCCATATGGGCATTTAAACAAGAAGAGCTGATTTATCCTGGGACAAAATTTCACCCTAGCCTATTCAGGACAGCACCCAGCTGAGTACTGTGCAGGTGACTAGGTATGGGCAGCCATCCTCTCCCAGCAGCTCCTCAGTTCCCCCCTGCATAACCCCAAAATCATATTCCAAGGATTTGTAGCTTGCTTTGCTGCCTGTCAGCACGAGAAAGGGTGAATAATGGTGCTAGCTATTAACAGCAGGGGGTAATGTTAAGCGCTGGAGCTGGCGCCGATGACTCTCAAGAGCCTCATGGGCAAGCCAGCTGCTCCAAGGCAGCCTGGGTACCACTCATACCATGCTCAGGGAGACCAGGCTACACACCAAATAAGAGCATGTGGGTATTAGTTGTTTTCTTCGGTCAGATTATTCATTCCAAATACCATTTTGCCTTCTTATTGCCCACAGATAGCCAGTGAGCAAGTCTTTGTTTTGAAAAGAGCAGTTATTCACAAGTCCTGATCATAAGGTATGTGCCTCTTGGGGAATCTTGTTTGCAAACTCTCAACTGCAGCTATTAACTGTTTATTCTGAAGAAATTATCACTTAGGAACATGTAACCATATTTTCTTCTCCATGAATAGAGTTCACAGAACTTTTTTTTTTAAAAAAAAAAAAAAAATATAAAGGAGAAAGGCAAATTACAAAGAATAAATGACTAGCTATGAACTTCTGGTACAGTTTAGTCAAAGGCTAAGTAGTTACAGTGAAACCCACAAAGCTTTTTGGATCCATGTCATCATGGCAGTTGTGATTGCTTGAATGCTTGGGATACAATAGGTAATAAAACTGCACAAAGATGACACCATGAGGAAATTTGATCCATAGTACAAAGCAGCACTCTCAGTCTTATCCGAGAAGTGCCATAGCTGGACAAATTTCTTTTTTCACCCCACGAGTCTTTATATTCTTTAAGTAGTCAATATTCATGTGAAAAGGGTGTGTTATGTGTTCCTTCAGACTCTCAACCTGCTTTGAGACATTTCACTGGTTCAATTAGTTCACTGGGCACAAGCAATGTCACTTGAAATACTACACAAGAGATGCACCATGGTAATGCCAAGATGAGAAACAAACCATGACAAGTAAAGGTGGCATTTAGAATATAAGAGGCAGTGGGGAAAGGAGCAGAAACCAACAAGCTTTCTAACTGGCCACACATATGGTTCTTTGGATGTGGATGCTTTTCAGCCAATGAATACTGGTTGCATGCCTATAACAGTGAAGTACAGGCTAGGGGCTGACCTGCTGGAAAATGGGTCCATGGAGAAGGACCTTGGAGTCCTGGTGAACAATAAGTTATCCACGGGACAGTAAGTTATCCATTGCCCTTATAGCCAAGAAGACCAATGGTATCTTGGGCTGCATTAAGAAAATTGTGTTCAGCAGGTCAAAGGATGTTCTCATCCTCCTCTAGTCTGCCCTCATGACACTAAGTTTGGAGTGCTGTGTCCAGTTCTGGGCTCTACAGTTCAAGACAGACAGTGAAATACAAGAGCAAGTCCAATGGAGGACCACAGAGACAATGGGGAGACTGGAGCATCTGTCTGAGGAAAGGCCGACAGACTTGAGGCTGTTTAGCCTGTAGAAGAGCAGACTGAGAGGGGTTCTTCCAAATGCTTATGAGTATCTAAAGGGTGGGTGTCAAGAGGATAGGGCTGGGCTTTCAGTGGTGCCCACTGACACGACAAGGGGCAACAGGTACAAACTAGAACACAGGAGGTGTCACTTAAGCATAAGGAAAAACTTTTTTATTTCTTTTCTTTTTTTTCCTTGCTTTGAAAGTGCTGAAGCACGGGACCAGGCTGCCCAGAGAGGTTGTGGAGTCTCCTTGTCTGGAGGCACTCCAAATCCACTTGGACGTGTTTCTGTGGGATTTACTCCAGGTGATCCTGCTATGGCAGAGTGGTTGGACTAGATTCATGACCTCCAGAGATCCTTTCCAGCTGCTACCATTCACTGACTCTATAAGTGAAGCAACTTGGTAAACAACCAGAAAGAAAATTACTTGTATTGAATGAAAGTGACCCCCGTGCCGCCAGGACCCCATTCCTGCTGCCCCTTTGGAGCCCAGCCCTCTTTACCGGCGCTGGCCGGGTATCGGGTGCTTATTCTCCGCCCTTAGTAAAAGCGCTAGGACGGCAAAGCTGCGCCGGTACTGTACTTTATGTCCGGACCCGGGGCATGACAGCTCTGCTATAAACCCCCGTAAATCAGCACAGTTCCCCATAACTTCCCCCGCCAGTCAGGCCGCTTCGTGTGACCCCTTTCCCGCTACCTTCCGCCGGTGGCTGCACGTTGCCCGAAGCCGCGGCCCCTTCAGCCCCCCCCGACTCTACCAGCCCGCCGCCCGCTCTCCCTGCACACACCGCGCCCAGCCAGCTCCCCAGCCGGCTCCCCAGCCTAGGTGAATACATTATGCTAATGACAGCGGGGAGGTTGGGCCGGCGGGCGGGGGCTCGGCCGGGCGGGTGGCAGCGGCANCGGGCGGGTGGCAGCGGCGGGGGTTCGCCTGCCGGCTGGGGCGACGCGGCTGCCGGCCGCCTGCGGGCTGTCGCCGCCTGGCTGCTGCGCGCCGGGGCAGGCAGGTGGAGGGGGAGCAACAAGTCTGGCAGCGGCCGTGGGGAGGAGGAGAGCGGGAGGCGTGAGGTTGGTGCTGGGGGGGGGGGTCGAAGCGATTCCCGCCCCGCGCCTGAAAACCTCTCTGACAAGTGGTAAGCCGCTTGCAGAGCACGCTGCGCACTCCCAAAGAAGGGTGGAAGCCGCGGGGGCTCGGCCAGCACCCAGCCCGGCTGCCGGTTTTTGGCTGCTCACCTCCTTCTTCCCCCCACTATTCCCCTCCCTCCATCGCCGCAGGGCTGAGTCGCGACCCTCTGCCGGGCGGCGGGGTCGCTTCCCCTTCAAAGTGTGTGAGCGGGTGCCAGGATTTGCTCCCACTTACAGCGTTTTTCATAATTATTAAAAAAAATTTTTTTCTTTTTCTTTTTAATTTATTTTTCCTCCCCTCATACTTTATCGCTATTAATTTTTTTTTTTTTTTCCCCCGCTCTATGGGAGGCGGAGGAAAGGAGATGCCGGCAGCCGCAGCTGAAGGGTGCCGGAGCACGCCGGGGAAGAGCCGCGGAGCCGCAGGACAGGATGGCAGCGGGAAGCAGGGTTGCAGCGGGCAGCGCTGCCCACGGAGGGCCGGACCGTGCGGCTCTGCGCTGGCCGCTCTCCTCTCTACGTTGGCGGCTGCCTCCTGCCTCTACCTGGGGGTGCGGACCAGCGACCTCCAGGCGAGAGTCGCGGCCATCGAGGGAACCCGAGGGGGTTTCTCTGCTGCCGCTCCGCTGCCGCCGCTGCCCGGCTTTTCCCTGGAGCAGCTGAACGCAATGATGCAGGAGAAAGTGGAGCGACTTCTCGCCCAGGTGTGCGGGACGGGACTGGGAGGTGGCTGCGCTCATCCGGGCTGTGTGTGCGCTGGGACGGGACGATGGGAAGCAGGCAGAGGAGAGGAGCGACGTAGCCAGAGCAGCTAGGCGGTTGGGAGGCGGGGGAAAAAATGGGAAAGGGAGTCTGAATCCTCGGGTTTCTGAGAAGCAGGGCAGAGAGTGCCCCAGGCTACTAGGGGCGGGAGGACTGCGGAGGGTCGAGATGACCCTCGCATGGATGCCTACGATGCTTTTCTCCTTTGTAACTTCCCGCTGTGCCCGAGCCTCAGTCCCTGCGTTACTCAACCGTGCATGGAAGAAACAGACATACGAACCCCCTAAAACCCGCAAAAAACCCCGAATAACCCCACTGCACTCGAAACACAACCCCCCAAAACGCCCAAACCCCGAAAATCCAAAAAGACAAACAAAAAATCCCCTCTAACTACAAACAGAAACCCCCACAACAGCAACGAACCCACCCCCCCAAAAAAAACCCCAAAACAAAACAAAACGCAAACCCAACCAACCAACCAACCGAAAACTACAACTGAGGAAGAAATGTTAAAAAAAAAAAAAAATCCGAACAAACGACCACAACAAAAAAATCTAAAACACATACATAAAATTCCACAACTTCTCCCACCCACCAACCAACTGAGGAGGCACTTGTGGGAGAGAGCTAGTGGTGTCAGCTTGTTTTTGTTGTTGTGGGGGTGGAGGACAAGTCCGTGAGACACCTTGGACTGAAGCCAAGTTAAGAAGTCCTCACTGGTTGCGCAGCCTATAGAATAGCAGTAAATCCCAGTTTGCATCCGTTGCGGTTGGGAGCATTGGCTGGGACGCAGTGAGTTAGCTGTGTGAGTGCCCTCAAGTTGCTTCTCTTGCCTGCAGAAATCCTACGAGCACTTGGCAAAGCTACGAGTAGCGAGAGAAGCGCCTCCAGAGTGTAACTGCCCACCAGGTAATAGACACAGCTCTGAAATCATTTCTCTGAGCCTCGTCACTTCATGGAGTTTTGGTATCCCATGTTTTTTGAATACCTGTAAGTCAGGTCCAGGAGGTGCATCTTCAATCAACAGCTGTACCTTAAGCGGGAAAGGTGTAAAACCCAGTATAATCTGTCTCCACTGTGGTACTGCATTGGAATGAATGCTAGTTAAACATCATGGTTAGGCTGGGTGATGCCAAACTTATGAAGAAGTTAATTATGTGCTCTAGCAAGAAGAAATGTATTCTGCCTTAAATGGGATAACACTGAGTCAGGGTGGTGCTTGCTCTGCTTGGGTAGTAGATGAAAAATTCTTAGCAAAAATACCAAACAATTTATAATGTGGATTGAAGTAAGTGGAGAGTCCATTGCAAGTTAGCAGGAATGCAAGCAGGAGATTTTCAGTCTCAAGTCTCCAGTTTCGGATGAAAGGAATTCCCCTAGGAGGATTGCAGGCGTTATACTGAGGGTTCAAAAGTGAGTTTTCATGCAAACAGGGCATCCGATGAACACATGGGATCGGGTGTTTATACACACACTGCAGTGTTTTCTGTGGTTTTCCTGCTGCTTTTTGACAGTCTGATAACTGTCAATATTGCTTTAGCCTTAATAAACTTACTAACAGATATCCAAGTTCAAATGGTGTCTTGGGAACTAAGGAAATAATACCAGTGTTTCCCAGGGTGATGCAGGAATTCTAGCATCCTCTGTGTGATGAAGCATACTAGATGCACCGTATGTTTTATGTATCCTGCCACTCTGCATGAAAAAAACATCTTTACAGGTGGAATATTTGCTGTCAGCAAGACTTAGGGTGATGATGTTTGCAAATAGGATGTGTGGTAGTCCTGAAGCCGTTCTGGTTTGGGATTTAATGTCTGCTGAACTCATTGGCTTGAAAGTACTACCAAATTTTGGTGTTAAAACTGACTAGAGGGGTTCATGCAGCGTTTTGCTGGTGATATAACTGAGAGCAGAATATTTGCTGGCTGGTGTTGGAGTTACCAGGGATAGCATGAAAAGGACAGTGCAAGTGACAAGAACTGTGCGCAGAATTATTCTATGTGCATAGAATTACTCAGAGTACATAGAATTACTCAGCTTCCACCTAGTTTTGATGAAGAAGATTGATTTCATGCTGTACTATGTGTATTTTTTTCTTTTAAGTCTAGCATGAGTATATAGTGCTGATAATATTCTGTTGCTTAACTGCAATAAAAGATTCAAGCTGGGGTAATAAAAGTGAGGGTTGTTTATATGCAGAGGTGTATTCTGTAAGCCTGAAATGTTCAACTTGATGCTAAGCTCTCTGCCTTTCCCTTCTCCTTTTAAAATTCATCTGTTACAATGTTGAGTTTATTTTTTTTCCACTGTTTTCATACTAAAGGTCAGCATCTACTTTCTCACAGCTGGTGGTGTTCATTGCTTTACTTCCCCATTACCACTAGAGCTCCACATTATACCAATTTTTATCTGACCTTTTTTTCTTCAGAAGTGTGTTTTATCAAATAGATAATGAGCAACAGAATATTTTTTTTTGCATGCATTGTAAAAATCCTCACTAGATGAAAGTCAGAATTAAGTGATCTGGGAAATGCTGTCAGGAGAGCAAGATTCATGATTAGGAAAACTTAGATGAATTGTTACAATACATTAAAAAAAAAAAAAGAAAGCAGAGAGGACTATCTGGTTTGGGGATTAGAAATGTGATATGGAGCTTTTCACCTCTGGGTAGCTATTTCAGTTTGGAAGCAAGTTTTGTAGTGGCTGAAAGATGCTGCCATGTGATAGCCTTCTTTTGGACAGCTTAAAAGGAGTTGATGGTCTCATGCTTGTTGCCAGTGGACAGGTGTGTACCTCAAAATGGCATCGTCTTGGGAGCCTTGTCTGAGAGAACAAGGGCTGAGTGGCCCCGCCACTCAAGTACTACCCCTTCCTAACATCAAGCACTAGGCAAAGCAGCAGGGGGCAGAACAAATAAATTGCTCTTTCTTCATCTGGCTCACTTTGTTTGTTACAATTCCTTTTCAGCTGGACAGGATGAGCTTTTATTGTCATCCTTAATGTTGCTATTACAAATATGGATTACTGTGTTCAGAAAGGCATTTGGTTTAATAGGAAAAGTATCATGGAAACTCAGTGGTTTTCTATTGCCTGCTATTTGTGAAGCCAAAGAGTAAATTGCCTTTTTACCTCCCCACATGGTTCCCTTTTACTGCTTTATTCTGTTCAGCTTCTGCATTTCTTCCCTGGGTTTCTGTAATAATAAAACTCATGTCTATAGATGATTTTGGAAGGTCTTCATGGTACAGAGGTGATTTTTGAAACATCCCCGTGCTGTGAGAAAAAGTCTCAGCCAAATGACCACCAAGGCTGTTTCCATCATCCTGCTCTTTAAAGAGAAATAAAGATTATTTTAAAATAGATTTACATTGTTCTCTTAAAAAAAAAAAAAAAGTAGGAAACTCTGTCTGCAGATGGGAGTGTGAGAATGTGGCCTTGGCTTTAGGATTAGCATTATGCATTGAGTGTAGATCTCATTAGCTGGAGATGTTCATCCCCTTGTGACTCTCCATAGTAGGAACTTGCACGTTCAAAGGAAACTGGGTTTGAATGACTTGGATACCTAAGGCAGCCAGATTCACCACTGGCCACAGCTTGCTGAGCTGTCCACATATAGCTCCTCTTAATTCAACAGCATGCTTGAACTTTGTCTAGAGTGAAGAACAGTCACATTTCTATTCTAGAAACTTCGTTTTAACTAAATGTGGGTTTATTTTTTCCCTCTAATTATTATTTTACATTTTCATATGAAAGAAACACCACAAGTTTTGATTTTATTCCTGCAGCACTAAAACCAGACACTAAAGGCTTCATAAACATTTTTTAAATGACAATAGCAGGCATTCTTACTCTTCTTAAAGCAGAGTAATAAAGTTTGGAAAGTAGAAGCTTGCTGACATTCCTCTTAAATTACCTCAGCTCTAGCGAGAGTGCCAGCTTCAATCCCATGCTTGCAGCTTGTGCTGCCTTCTGCACACAGGACTGGGGACAAACAGAGGGACTAAAATTATTTCAAATGTAATAAATAAAGTTTCTGTTGCAAGATTTATGATATATTTTAAATCAATGTTTCTCTGTTGGACAAGATGAACAAAAAAAGTAGATAATTCTTTCAGGCATTTGGATCATCCTTTAACTGGCTGTGGTAGTGTGATCAGCTTTTATGAGCACAGTGCTGGATGCTCCTTACCAAATGCTGAGAAGTATACTGTTGTGGAAAGAGTAACACGTGCAGAAAGCACTGGGGTATTCCTAATCCTGTAGAGTTTTACGACATTAATAGGTTTTTCTAGATTCTTCAGACCTTCTTCTTCCAAAAGCAATCACCTATATACCTTGAACCTGTAGACATCAACAGAAATGGACATATAGAATCGTAGAATTGTTTTGTTTGGAAAACACCTTTAAGATCACTGAGTCCAAACATTATCTAATACTTTCAAGTCTGATGCTAAACCATATCCCTCAGCATCATGTCTCTGCGTCTTTTAAACTCCTCCAGGAATGGAGATTCAACCACTTTCCTGAGAATCCTGCTCCAGTGTTTGAGAACCTTTTCAGTGAATGTGTTGCATGTTTTAGTAAATTGATCTTTTATATATCACAAGGGTCAAGTTTTGACACTTTGTGGTCATGTGCCATGATGGCTCATTCTGTAAGTGGTCCTCACAGTCTACTACTGAATCAGATGATGCTGGTGGGACTAGGAGTCTTGTTAGTACAGGAAGTCCAAATCTGGTCAACAGAAAGACTAACAGGTGATTACGTACACTTCTGCATGACCCTTTTGGCCAGTTTTGGGAAGCAATTACTTCCCCCCATTTCTTTTAAGTTAATTAGAAGGTATTAGGTGATAGGTTGGACTTGATGATCACAAAGATCTTTTTCCAACCTGGTTAATTCTGTGATTCTGTGTATTCTTTTCTTTAAAAAAACCCAAAGAAATAACAACCTCAAGCTCCAGTATTACCTAAGTAGGAATGCCTGCATGCTTTAAATTTCTTTAATTCTGCATTGCCAAGGGGTGAGTTGCATAAGTGGTATGTAAAATTGGTGGGCATTTGTTCACATGCAAAATGGGATTTTGATTTTTTTTTTTTTGGGGGGGGGCATGTTTGTTCTTTTTTTTTTATTTAGTTTCTTCTTTTTCTCCCCGAAACATTAGCTAAACTTTGCTGGTGGGTACTTGGCAAAGTTGACCAAATAAACTTACTTTTGTTTTTCTTTTGTGTTGCAGGCAATATTTCTTCCTTTCCTCTTCCTCTTGTAATTTTTCTATTAACTGGTTTGCATTTTCATTCCCCTTGTGTTCAGATACCTGTGCCTTCAAACCTTTTCCAAGCAGGGACACCATCATCATCTTTCTTTCTTAGCCAGCTATTTTTGTGCTGGTTTTGTAATCATGTTATTTTGATTCTCTGTTTCAGTTTTTAAGAGTTTTATTGTTTGGTATTGGATGTACCTCCTGTTTCACTATGCAATTTGTTGTGATCAGACTCTACAGCTTGTTTCAGTGTAGTTGTGTGTATATACAAACCTGTGCAGTCAGGAGATGAAATACCATAAGCCAAGGGTTTTTTTGGAGGATAGAGAATACCAGTTGGTCTTATTCTGGCTATAGTAATATAGTGGAAAAACTGTGCTCTACAGCTCCAGTTCTTCAGTAAGAGGATGTCTGCTATGTGTATTGTGGTAGCAGCATAGATAGCAAATATAGATATATTTCCTTAGCATCACAGTTCTGTTTTCATCTTCTTAAACACATAATGTTTGTTGTGATGTGCTGTGGAAGCACGATTTAGGCTCTCTTTCTTATTTCCATGTGTTCCATCAGGAGTGTTTCCTGGAGCATTTCTATTACTGAGGCTGAAAGAATGGAGGATAAATCAATTTTGGGGATTAAAGGAATACTGAAATAGATATCAGTAGGGTCTGTCTTTAAAAAAAAAAAAAAAAAGAAAAAAAAAAAGGATTAGAGTGAAGCAGTTCTGTAGAGACTGACAAGGTAAGGAAAAGAGAAATTGACTGAAGTGTTTACTGGTGGAGAGACCCAAAAGAAAATACATATAAATACAAAAAGTATCCAAAGTGTTTTTCTCTGTTACTTAAAATTTGAGAGTGTGCTGTCTGAACCTAGCTCCCAGCACTACTTATTTCTGCCATGTCTGTATCATCTGTTTGCTGAATGCATTGCTCAGCTCTAATTTTGTAATTTTTCTGACAGGGCTTTGAGTTCCCCTTTCATACCTTCACTGGTCTGATATTTTTCATTTCAGTTCCAAGATAAAGATGTCTATTGATGTGCAGCAGCATGCAACCTTCTGGGTAGTGTGTTGTCTTGTTTGGATGACTGATTAGAGATACTGTTTACTCCCCACAGAGTAGCTAAATGTATTTTATTGGCTAAGATGTGACCTTTTTAATTCCCTTCCCTCTGGGTAAGGAGGTGCAACATGATGAATGAAACATAACGTAGCTGAAAGTAGAGCTGATTGACAGCAGGCTGCAGCAGATTTCTGTCTTAAGTAGTATTATTGATGTCAGTGGTGGTGTAACAAAGGTTGGTTTGACCACAAGGGTGTTTTTAATAAAAGGTTTGTCTATGACTTGAATTCACATTTATTGAACTTACACAGTTTTGTCAAACAAGGCATATTAAAAGGAAGGTTTGATTATTTGCATTAGCTGTGCTTTTATTGCAAGATTAATATAAGAACACAGATTATATGTTCTTATATACGTTCTCAGATTTCCCTTCATGTGGCAGCTGTCCATCTTGAACTGCTGAAGTGTCAAAGCAGTTCAAGTCCAGACAGTTTTGTAGTGAGAGAAGCGGATATGCAGCCCACTTCTGGAACAATACTTTGAGTGTGTGTGTTTTCCCTTCCCTCAAACTATTAAAAAGATGTAAGAAGGCACAGAATAATGCAGGCTGGAAGAAACTTTTCTGTCTTACTTCAAACTGCAGCTTTAATTGTATAGATAATACACACAATAGTGAAAAAGATGCCGCAGACTCATTTATATATGTTTTTACTAACTAGACTTTATTTAACCAGATCAGTGCCTGCTTAAACTCATCTGCTTTTTTTTTTTTTTTTCCATGAGATTATGTTAAGCAGAAGATGATCTTTGTGAGAGCTTAATAAAATAAATGTCAGGACAAATGTTCAGAACTGAGTGCCAAACTTGAAAGTGCAAGATTCATATATACCTTTCATGTAAATACAGCTAACTTTAATCCACACAGACTGGAATAACTTAAGAAATACAGGTCAGGTTGATACCTCAGGAGATCATCTTATTCATGCTTCTGGGCTCTGGAGCAAATGTATCTAGGCCATCACTATCAGGTATTTCCTTCCATGTAGTTCATGACTACAGTGTCTAGTCAGTCATGGCTCAAGAAGTTGTTGGATGTGCCTTGATTTTATGATGAAGAGCAGCAGCCTCACATAAATAGACCCCTCAATTAAAAATGTGTTGCTCTGCGAATAGGTAAATGTGTAGTGCAAGAAATTGTCAGTGCATAGGTGTCTCTCATTGAAAATGATCTACTATTTAAATATTTCTACAAGTTTCCTAGTTTTTAACAGGCAAGATACAATTTCCTTATTTGTAAGGAAAATAAAGGACAAGTGCTATAACAGTTCTATGATTCTCCAAGTAAACCATTTGTGCCATCCTCCGTGTTCATGATGAAAATCTAATCTCCTTGAAACAACTTTTATCAATGTAGGAAGACAGTCTTGTTTGTGATGAAGCGTATAAAACTGCTCCTCTCTGCAAGTTTGGTTGTTTTTTTTTTTTTGGGGTGAGTGGGATGTGGGCAGTGTGTTATATTAAGATTGATTCTCATGCATATATGCAGATATATGCAGGAACATACATAGGAGCAGGCATTTACATGCAGTTGAAAATATTGCATGCATGATTCTGGAGAATTGTTTCTTCTTGTGCTTGGAAAGATTTGAAACAGATGATGATGCCTGGAGAGCTTTTTGAAGACAAATGAAGTTAATATCCACCCATGTAAACCTAGAATTATATGTTCTTAGAGTTATCAAAGGTGTGATAATGACCCTTTGCAGCGGAAAGAAGCAATAAATGCAATGAAGAAGAGTGTAACAGTTTAATAAGAGATGATAAAACTGGGGTGTTTGTCTTTTAGAAGGTTCTGAAAACGAATGCAATGATTGCAGAGACTTGTGCTTAGGCATGGTCAGGCAAGAAACAACATAACTTTTAAGCAATGATAGTTTGTCCTACACTATCTTAAAAACTGAGCGGGAAATTGCCATATGTAAAGTTAGCATTCTTTAGAATGTGTACAGGTGATTTACATGAGGCCATAGATGGAAGTATGCTAAAATCGGTGCTTTTAGTTTAGTCTTGTTAGGTATAGGAATTAACCATCTTAGTTTTCATAGAATCATAGAATGGTAAGGTTGGAAGGGACCTCAAGGATCATCTAGTTCCAACCCCCTGCCATAGGCAGGGACACCTCCCACTAGTACAGGTTACTCAAGGCCTCATCCAATCTGGCCTTGAACACCTCCAGGGAGGGAGCATCCACAACTTCCCTGGGCAACCTGTTCCAGTGTCTCACCATCCTCACTTTGGTTGTGCATGAAGTTCACCTTGCAATTGTGTTAGGCAAGTGTATTAGAAAGTATCTTTAATGCCTTTTGTATTTTTTAAAAGTGCTTAGGTATTTAAATATAGGTTTTTAGGAATAGGGCAGATAGTTTGTTTTTTTTTTCATAGACATTTACCTTTGCTAGCAAGATGTCTAAGCTCACAATGAAGAGAGGATCACAAATTTACAGATTCTTGGCAAGCCTGAAAAGGAGACTGTACAGGCGATAAAGAGCAACAGGAGTTCCTCTAAGTAGCTTCCCTTGCCCTTCTGTGGCTCTTCAACAAGCTCAGCAGAAGAAATGTTGAAGAGAAGTGGCAGCACATCAAACGCTCTTTCACTTTGATCTTTGGTCCTCTTCTTAATGTGGTACACAGTATTGTATAAGATAACAGTAAGATGGTTTTGGTAATCTTTCAGACTCTGCCATAACTCAGACATGCAATGGGCTGCCAGTTGAGTCACAGTGACATAGCAAGGAATATAGCTCACTACAGCAGAGAAAACCTCCATAAAGCCAGGTGGCTGATCCACTGCTTTCCACTGACTGACACAGCTGGCTCATGCCACTCCAGTACCACTTGAGTCTGTTGGTACTTGGAGATGCTTTCTCTGAGCAGCAAAGATTTGCAAGAGAGAAGTGTTTTGTTTTCTTTTTTAAAAAGTAATGGCAGAACCAATTAGGTCATGAACTTGGCTCTTCCTGTCCTTTTCAAGGATACTCTCAGGAGGCTGTGGAGTAAAAGTTGTGTATATCACAGGAGAAAAAAATGTAGAAAACAAGTAGTTTTAAGGTCCCTGAGGTTCTGCCATTTTCAGTTTATGCTCTCTTAAGGAAAATGCATTTGTTTTGCCTTCCACTTGATATTTTCAATATCCCTTCTGTGAATATAATAGCACAGAAATAATTCCAGAAGTATGCATTGAAAGTTTAAATTATGAATGAAGCTCCTTCCATAACTATAAACTCATTCTTGGACATTGTGCTCAAGATGATGCTAAAACCCTGCTACTTAAAAGATCTCTTCTAAAAAATAAGGGGTGGAAGTAGGAGTTGGAAGAGGAGAGGGGGATAATATGTGGGTGGGAAGCAGAAAAGGAGTTTTGAACTAGGAAATTGTAGTGAAATTTGGAGTCCTCTTTTATTGAGGTAGTGGTTGCCATTGCAGGGATAGATTTGTGTGTGCATATCTGAAAGCAGAACAACTCACTGCAATTTGCAGGACACTAAATAAGCTCTAAAAAATCTGTTTCTGTGATAAAGATTATGTACAGTCTGTAAGAGCGAGAGCATAGTTGGCTACAGGTGGAATCCTAGCTTGTGCTGGTAGCACCAGTCATGTTGCTAGGAAATGATGTAAAGTTTCTTGCATATCATTGCTTCAGCTGGATGACAGTGGGGTTTTCATGGAGGACTGGAGTGTTGAAAGTCAGAGTGCATGCATCTTAAACTGAGGAGGTATTTCCTCTAGCTGGCACCTCTAATCTCAAGAATATGAGAATCGTCTGCTTGAAGGCACCTCCTCTTCCTCCCCATCCTGTGTCCATACCCTCTAAGTTCCTGTTCTGATTCCCTTGATGTTCTTAGGAGAAGCATGGGGGATGGCTACAGGGGATTAAAAGGATAAACTCCAAAGCCTGTATATTAATATTCTCTTCTCCACTCAGAGTTTACATCTGTGTAAGCTCTGTAAGGTACTGCTATGAAAAATACTCTTAAGTGTTGTCTGGAGAGTCTCTGTACTGAATTTTTACATTCTTCTGTTTTTTATCAAGTGTTCCTTTAATGTTTGCACCTCCATTACTACTACTACTGCTGCTTACTGCCAGTTGAAGGATGACAAGTGTTGAGAACTGTTACTTCAGCTTGATGCAAAAGTGATTATGGGCTGCCCAGGGAGGTGGTGGAGTCACCGTCCCTGGAGGCGTTCAAGGCATGTTTGGACATGGCACTTAGTGCCATGGTCTAATCTTGAGGGCTGTGGTGATGGGTTGGACTTGATGATCTCTGAGGTCTCTTCCAACCCTTGCGATACTGTGATACTGTGATTAATATCCTATTGATTTCACACCCTTCACATCTCAGATGGGATAGCTGTCTCAAACTTGCATAAAAAAGCTTCCTGACTCATAATTCAGTCTTTGTGTCAGGAGAAGTGCCCTGTGCAGACATACTCAAGTTCAGACCAAAATGAGGTCATTGTTAAGGTGCTACTTCTGGCAGTGCTGAGCTTGAACTTTGCTTTGCTTTGTTCCCTCTCCTGGTGGATACTTGATAGTTGTTTGTGTCAGTTAATAATAAGCAGCTTAGAGAATGACTTTTGTTGACACTTGGAAATGCAATGCTGTCACAGCTACTTGCTGTAACTTTCTGTGTGCTTATGAAGAAGCCACAGTTCGGTAAGGGTCATCTTGCATATGCTTCTCAAGCAGTTTCTGGGAGTAGGCACACTGAATACTGATGAACCAGAGTTCCTGAAAGACACAGTGATATGGCACCAGTTTAAAATGAACCAGAGCTTGGACAGCCATTGTCAATACTTACTTAGAGTTGATGTCTTTGTAAGGGTGACAGCGGTGTTTGGAGAAGGCTGGAAATGTTTCTCTATGTGAAGATGAAGTGTTTTTCCAATGCAGCAAGCATGTAAGTGCAATCCATTTCTTTATTGTGGGGAGACTAATCAGAGTGAAAAGAGATTAGTATTTAGATCTGACAGTTGTGGATTTCACTTTTGGACAGCTCTTCATAATTTCTTAGTCTGAATTTCAAGCTGAGCTACATCCTAATGTGTGGAAGGAGGAGTTTGTTTCATCATGTTCAGTTAAGAACCAGCACATAAACTGTTAGAATGGCCAGTTAAAAAGAAGCATGAGCCTTGAAAGCTGAAGCACCAGCAGTGAGGGAGGAACACAGCAAGACTGAATTCTCACTGTTTTCTTTTTCTTTTTTTTTTGTTGTTGCTTTTTTCTTTTTTGTTGTTGCTTTTTTCTTTTTTTGTTGTTGTTGCTTTTTTTCTTTATTTTTTTTCTCTCTTAAAATTGATTTGCTGCTACAAGGTGGCCTTTTGATATATTCTAAACAATTCCAGTCCATTTTAGGATAATAAGGAGAAATTAATCTGTTTTCAATGTGTATTATAACAGGAAAACTCTGGAAATAAATCCCCGCTCTCATAGCAAGTTGAAAGGAATGAGCTTTAGAGGAAACATTATGCTTAATGAATTACAGAAGGGGCAGCACAGTAACGGTTATGTATTGTCACTGTGTTTCCTTGCAGACTGTAAAGGTGTGGGGTAGAAAGTCTTCATATTTGAGTTCTTTCATCCAATGTAAATATATTAACCAAAGCGTGCCAAAGACAAGTACAAAGTTTTTAATGATCTAGAATAACGTCAGTGTCTTGAAGAAGTTTCTCTCCAGTGCAGTCCTCTCCTTTCCTTTTTAATTTGCTGATCACATTTTGTGCTCCATTTTGATCAAGATGTAATCAAATGGAATCTGTGGAAGCGCCATTGCTGGCAGAGTAGAAATGCATTTATGGGAAAGTTACACACTCTTATACCTCAGTCTTTAGTTTGCAGAACCAGTGAATACCATTTTAAGGACTGCATATTGTTTGAAAGTTGTTAGCTACAGTTACTAAAAATCTTGTAGAAGTACTCAAAACATCAGTTTGGAAGGATTAAAAAAAACCAAAACACCAAAAAACCCCCATATATACAGCTGGACCTTAATTTCTTTACCAATATGACTGAATTCTTGATATGCATGTGTTTTTCTACTCACATTTTCATACCTGCACAAGGGGTGATCCTTCTGTTCAATTCAGACTGTTCTTTTTAACTCTGTGAATTAACCCTCACATTCCCTGCTTTCCTGATGCTATGCTTGGAAAACCACTATGTGCTTAATTCAGATCATAGAATCATAGAATGGTTTAGGTTGGAGGGGACCTCAAAGATCATCTAGTTCCAACGCCCTGCCATAGGCTGGGACACCCTCCACTAGAACAGGTTTCTCAAGGCTTCATCCAACCTGGCCTTGAACACCTCCAGGGAGGGAGCATCCACAACTTCCCTGGGCAACCTGTGCCAGTGTCTCACCGCCCTCGCTGTAAATAACTTCTTCCTAACATCTAGTTTGAATCTCCCCTCTTCCATTACCCATCATCCTGTCATTACAAGACCTTGTAAATAGTCCATCCCCAGCCTTCCTGTAGGCCCCCTTCAGATATTGGAAGGCTACTATAAGGCCTCCTCGAAGCCTTCTCTTCTCCAGGCTGCAGAGCCCCAACTTTTGTAGCCTGCCCTCATAGCAGAGGTAATCCCACCCTTTGAGTGTCTTTGTGGCCCTCCTCTGGACCCGCTCCAACACTTCCATGTCCTTCCTGTGCTGAGGGCTCCAGAACTGCACACAGTACTCCAGGTGGGGTCTGACAAGAGCAGAGCAAAGGGGTAGAATCCCCTCCCTTGCCCTGCTGGCCACTNATTCAGCAGTGCTCCAACCATCCAGTCCATGTTTTTCCAGTTTGGTGACCAGGATGTCATGTGGGACAGAGTCAAATGCCTTACTCAGGTCCAGGTAGATGACATCAATTGCCTTTCCCTTGTCCACTGTCACTGTGACTTCATCATAATAAGCCACTAAATTTAGTCAGGCAAGATCTGCCCTTGGTGAAGCCATTGCTGGTTCCCACCAATCATCTCTGCTTCATTTCCCATTTGCCTTAGCAGAACTTTCAGCAGGATCTGCTCCATGATTATGCCAGGCACAGAGGTGAGGCTGACTAGTCTGTAGTTTCCAGGGTCATCCTTTTTTCCCTTCTTGAAGATGGGTGTTATGTTTGCCCTTCTCCAGTCAGCAGGAACTTCACCAGTCTGCCATCACCTTTCAAATACGATGGACAGTGGTTAGGCAACTTCATCTGTCAGTTCCCTCAGGAACTGTGGGTGGATATTTTCAGGCCTCATGGACTTGTGCACATTCAGATTCCTTAGATGCTTATGAACATGATCTTCAATTATAGTGGCAGATCTGCCACTATATCTCCATAATTTTACTGGGCATTGAAGTGAGACTGACAGGTTCTTCCTTCTCAGTCTTGAAAACTGGGAAAACATAAGCCAACTTCCAATCAGTTGGAACCTCTCCAAGCTCCCAAGATTGTTGAATTTCCCATTGGAGGTTTATGTGCCTCCAGCTGGAGTAGCAAGTGCTGAACAAGTTCAGAGTTGGCTGGGAGTTTATCGTCTCCCCAGTCACAGTCTTCTGGGTCACAGACACAGGCACCAGGGTCCCAGCGCCCATCACTAGTGTTAAAGACAGATATTAAACATCTCTGCTTTGTCTATGTCTGTGTTTGTGAGGTGACCAGCCTCATCAAGTAATGGGCCAATGTTATCCCTTTTCGTTGGCCTTCCACGGTGGCCAGCTAGAATGCTCACTAAGCTTTGGCTGCACATAATTTCTCCCTCCAGTGGCGAATGTCACCTTTTATCCTTCTGTGTTACCTGTACTTGTTTCCTATGTCTGTAAGTTTTCCCCCTAGAAGATCCCTGCTCATCCAAGCTGGTGTTTTGTCCTGCTTGCTTGACCTCTCACATTTTGGAATTGTCTTCTCCTGCATTCTTAAGAGATGGCTTTTAAAAAGTGACACATATTCATGGATCTCAGTACCTTCAAAAGAACATTCTCAAGGCACTTACTGAGTTTTTTCAGCAGCCTAAAGTCTGCTGTCTTCATATGCAGAGTTGAAGTTTTGCTGGCAGTTTTTCTTCTGTTGCCAGTGATTCAAAACTCAAGCACTTCATGGTTGTTGTGACCAAGACAAGTGCCAGTTACCACTTTGCCCGTAGGTCCCCTCTGTTTATCAACAACAGATCTAGAAGGGTACATTTCATAGTTGGCTTCCTTTATGCCTTCACCAAGAGGTTATCAGAGTGGAGAGCATCACAGTCTGTGTTGTTAAAGGGAACATCCATACTCAGGAGACAATCCAGTTAATAAAATCTGAGATAAGTGAGGAACAATACACCACAGCAGAGACAAGCTGCCTTGTTTGCTCACAGAGAGTCTTCCAAGATAGTCTTTCAAGACAGTCTGCCAAAATAGCCTGATGAAGAACTAAGGATTGATGAAGTCTTGAGAGGAAAAAGTAAAATAACCTTTGAACATTTTTTCACACAGGTCTTTTTTTGCTGCACCTGGGAAAGGTTAGCTCAGGGTGGATTTTCATATTGTAAAGGTTGTGTCAGTGCTTACTGCTCATCACTGCAGTGATGTCAAGAGGAAAAAAAAAAAAAGATGTCTGTGAGATGTCTTCTGCTGAACCACATTTTGTAGACATTAAGTACTCATCCAAGATGTCCAAATTCAATGGCTTAAGAGACAGATTGACTGGGAACTTATCAGTGCCACAAGATGGGATAAGTGATCTTTATTTCTGGGCTGTTTCCTGGATGATGTGTATAGGCAAGTAGGCATTGCACACCCTCATTTTCCCCTGAAAAATGATGAGCAGGGAGAGTGTATGACCTGAATGCTGCCCTCCTTACAGAGGGTGTTGTCCTGCTGCATGGAGCTGAAAAGAAAAGAATTTATAGCAGGATGGAAGCTAGTGTGAACTACTAGTAGGTTCTTCCCTAAGCAAGGGAGCGATCATAACTCTTTCCAGTTCTCTATCACTCTTTTCTTCCCTGGTAGTAATGCTACATGAGCAGATGTGTGGAAATGGTGCACGTGCTGGCTGCCTGTGCTGTAGAACTGCTTCTCAAAGCCAACCACACTCTGCATGTTATTTATCTCTATTAAAATGTCAAGACTAATGGTCTGTAGTAGAAGCTGATGTTGAAGTCCTTAAGGCACAGGGATGGATCTGATTTATTCCAAAAGCTGTTATCATCCCTTCTTGCTTGATCACGTTGCAATGAATCCTGTATCTCTCTTTGATTTTATTCTTTTTGTACAGCAAGGGGGACAACAGCTAGAACCTGAGTTCTGATCCTTCCTATGGATCAGTATTTTGCTAGAATTGGACTTCATAAATAGTCCCAGATTTCTTTTATTTTATTTTTTTCCCTGAAGCATGCCGTTCGTGCATTTCACTCAGTAGCCTAGGGACCATGTGTTCCCATCACGTGTATGTGTGTCTTGTAAAGTGTGAGACTTCACAGTAAAAAGATTCGTGGAGCACACTATGATTATGTTGCCATTAATCATACTTAAAGATGAACTGTAGTTGTTTAACTTAGTTACTAATAATAGCACTTGGGTAGGGATTAGGCCAGCCAATTTTTTTTTCCCCAGACTTTCTGAGAAAATTCCTGCTAGTTCTAAAGAACAGTTGTTTTCAAATGAAGACAGGCTTTCCCTCAGCTTAGGGGCTTGCTTTCAGGTACTCAAGTATTCTCTCTCTTTGATTGCTTTCGGCATTCTCTACGCTGTGCTGCCGGAGATAGCAAAGAGGGTTAGTAGCATCTGTTTTGCATAGTGTTCAGACATATCCATCTTTTTGTTCATAGAATCATAATATTGTCAGGGCTGGAAGGGACATCAAGAATCATCCAGTTCCAACCCTGCCATGAGCAGGGACATCTCCCACTAGATCAGGTTGTTCAGAGTCGCATCCAGCCTGACCTTAAAAACGTCCATGGATGGGGACCTCCACCACCTCCCTGGGCAACCTGTTCCAGTGTCTCACCACCCTCATGGTGAAGAACTTTTTCCTAACATTCAATATGAATCTATCCACTTCTAGTTTTGCTCCATTTCCCCTAGTCCTATCACTACCTGACATCTTAAAAAGTCCCTCACCAGCTCTTCTGTAGGCCCCCTTCAGATACTGGAAGGGCATAATCAAGTCTTCTAGGAACCTTCCCTCTCCAGACTGCACAGCCCCAGTTGTTAGGTCACTTTGGTTTAAACCGTATGAAGCTGCTGAAGAAAGTAGCTTGAGGAGGACTTTTGGAGACAGTTAACCATCACTTTAAAGCCTGAGAGGAATCTATAGTGAGGATTGGTTCATAGGGGTTCCTTGTCATGGCAAAGGGACAGTTAGTTTTCTGCCTTTAAACAGAATATACCATAGCACCAAGGCTTTCATTCCCACCAAGTGAGGTTGCATGACTGCTTTGTGATGGGACCATACGCATTTTATAGACACAGCAAGTGGGCATTTACTTACTCCTATCCTACATTCAGCTGCTTTATTGAGAGAATAAACCTGCTCTTTTATGAAGCAAAATAGGGTTCTTGATTTAAACACAGCTTCATGAAAGGTGTCATTGTAAACATTGTACCTTCTACAGAGCTGCCCCCCACTTTCTCTCTGAAACACAATTAAAAAGAAGGCTAAAACTAGTAGTTCCAAATCTCAGTTGTTTGTGTTATGGTAAAATACATTTTTAAATATTGTTTAATTGTGAAATGATTGAAATAAAAAAAAAAAAGTGGTGGTTTTTTTTTTTTTTTTTTTCTTCATAGAGGAAGTTAATTACATGCTGTTTGGTTAGCAAAAAAGGTACATTAAAAAAATAATTTCCCTAAAGATGCTGCAAAATGTAAGTACTAATGTATTGACCAGAGACAGGCAGATCATGACCATTTACATTCATTAAATATACTTCATTTTACCAATCAATTATTTTTCTTTTTTTCAGTTGTGTGCAAAATGTAATCTTATGACACTGGCCTTATCAGAGTCTAAAAATGTCCCTTGCCTTAACTATGGGGGGGAGGAATTTGCTTTCTTATTCTACTGTCAGCTAAGAACAGCTATAAAATAATGACAAAGAAGTTTAGACTCTTTTTATCCCTACATGACATACCAAGTATGATATTTTTTTCTCTCCCAAGTGAAATATGTCTTATTGTAGTCAGTTATAATATTTTATAGAGATAATATATTAATATCACTTTCATTTGCTATTCACTGTGTGCATCAGGAATAAGAGTAAATACGCAAGGATGATCAGAGGGCTGGATCACCTCTCCTATGAGGACGGACTGAGAGAGTTGGGGCTGTTCAGTCTAGAGAAGAGAAGGCTCTGAAGTGACCTTATTGTGGCCTTCCAGTATCTGAAGGGGGCCTACAAAAAAGCTGGTGAGGGACTTTTTAGTAGTCAGGACTTTTTAGTGACAGGACTAGGGGGAGTGGAGCAAAGCTGGAGGTGGGGAAATTCAGACTGGATTTGAGGAGGAAGTTCTTCAGCATGAGACTGGTGAGAGCCTGCAATGGATTGCCCAGGGAGGTAGTTGAGGCCCGATCCCTGGAGGTGTTTAAGGCCAGGCTGGATGAGGCCTTAGACAGCCTGATCTACGGTAGGGTGTCCCTGCCCATGGTAGGGGAGTTGGAACTAGATGATCCTTGTGGTCCCTTCCAACTCTGACTGGTTTTATGATCTTGCTGGTTGTTGACAGAGTCTTAGCTCTGCTGCAGGCCATTAGCAGGTCTGAGTCAGCCAGCACAGCTGACTGGAATTGGCTTCAGGTGTATCCCAGATCATGAGAATCACACTCAGTATAAAGGGGGAAAGAGAAAGAAGGAAGAGCTTTTTGTTAGAACCTGCTTCCTGGGCTGCTCTTCTTACCTCTCCTGCACTTGAGGGCTGCCTTCCTGGTTATTGTGACTGCTGCACTTTTGCTGGGCTGAGTATAGCTTTATATACTTTTTATTGATGTTGGTATTAAATTGGCTATTTCATTAAACACAATTTCATTTCAACCTGTGGGTCTTCTCTTCCTGATCCCCCTCTCTGCTGGAAGGGGCCCCTGGCTAATAGAGTAACTTCTAGAATTTAGCCCCAAATACAAGCTAAATGTGGATGTTGGTTTACTTGGTTGCCAATAATGAATACATTTAATGCAAACTGTGGTTCAACAATTTTGCCCCCAAAGGTGTACAGTATCCTTTAGTACTTAGTTGTGATGTTAGCAATAAGGTCTCTCTCTAACTTCCACTTAATTTTAGTGTTTTTTTTCAGTAATTGTTGTTGAAAACTTAGATTTTTGAACCAGGATATAATGCTTGCATATTCTAGGTAAACCAAATTTTTGTGTTTAAAATCACAAACCCAACCAACTAATCAAAACCCCCCCAAAAATCACTGAACAGATTACCAGTGGCATTTTTTTTATTTCCTTGGAAAACCAGCAAAACTCCTCTACCTTTGGGAGTTACAGTACTCTGACAAAAATCTAGAACTTGAAAATAAAAAAATATCTTGGGGCCTTATTTGCTAAGAAAGGTGATGGAAAACCAGAGAAAATCTGGCTGAGAATGAATGTCACTGCTGATTTTTATGAATTGAAACTTTAAAAAAAAAAAAGGCCAAAAAAATCAAAAGCAGTGAATTTCCTACTTTTACAAGAAACTCTTTTGTTAGAAGTTTAGTAAATGACTGAGCAGAGCAGGAGATCTACTATTGGCACAAAGGCGTCCCTTGGTGCTCTATGGCATTACTCCATGCTTTTGGCCTTATACAGGGTATCGAGGGAGTGGAAGAGGAGAATGCTCAAACTATTATTATTGCTTTCCAACCTTCTTACAGAATTCATTGCCCATTTTACCCAAGTGTGTCCCCTTAAAGTGAGAGGCGGAATTCACCTAAAGGTGAAATCTTCCATTAATACAAACACAAAACTGATTTTTTATGTTTTTTTTTTTTTTTTCCCTGGAGACTTGATCGTGTATTGCTTGACTTGGAAGAAATATTTTCATCTGACTTGAATAAGAGCTAGATGAAGTTGCAGTACTTTATAGAAGGAAGTATTTAATAGGATTCTTGAAATGCACCATGGTTATTGAAAAATATTGGCCTTTATTCATTGGTGTTTCATTGCTGGTTGGACACAGACTAGATCTATAGGAAGCATCTAGGTGATGAATCCAGTATTAGGGTTTTACATAATTAATAGTTGGTGATGAAGTGCTACTCATACTGAAATACTTCACTTTCAAGGGTTATGGATTTGTTTTGCATGATATACAAGATCTGAGTTATTGCTGACCTTGGATTTTCAATGCGTTGCACTTAATCTGAACCACTTACAGTACTTCACTGAACAACTTAAAATAGTTTAGTGTGTTCTTCCTGCTGGACTTGTGATGCTCTACCACAACTGAATGTGTTAGGGTGACCTTGTTTTTGAATTGGAAACTGTATCCAAACCACTTGTAGTAGATGGAAGTGACTTTGAAAAAGCTATTCAAATGTTTTCCATACATATGTTTTGTGTGGTTTTTTTTTCTGGTTGTTGTTGTTCCCCCCCCACACCACCACCCCCTTCTGTTTGGCAGTGTTGTAGCTCATGCTGATAAATGAAAACCAAAACTGTATTCAGTGTCAAGTTCCCTTCTCTCTGCTTCCCACCAGGAATCACTTACAGAATCACTAAGAAAGCTTTTGAGGTAACCTTTCTGGTGAATTAGGAGGAAGAACCTGCCTTTTGCATTTGAGTTGTTTGATTTCTAGGAAGATTCTTCATTGTGTGTGGAGGTGGCTGCTGGGATGTAAGGATATATTAGAATCACAGAATGTACGGATTAGAAGTGACCTTTGGAGTTCGTCTAGTCCAATCCACCTGTCAAAGCAGAATCGCCTAGAGTAAATTACATAGGCACATGTCCAGAGGTGTCTTGAAAGTCTCCAGGGAAGGAGACTTCCTAAACTCTCTGGGCAGCCTGTTCCTGTACTCTGTCACTCTTACCATAAAGAAATTTTTCCTGATGTTGGGGTGAAACTTCTTGTGTTTCAGTTTGTACCTGTTGCCCCTCACCCTGTCACAAGATGCCATTGAAATAAGACTGGCCTCTTCTTGACACCCATCTTTCAGATACTTGTAAGCTTTCATAAGATCCCCTCTCAGTCTTCTGCTCTCCAGGGTAAACAACTCCAAATCTCTCAGCCTCTCCTCATAAGAAAAATGATCCAGTCCCTTAACCGTCCTTGTAGCCCTCAGCTGGACTCTCTAGTATTTCCCTGTCTCTGGGGAGCCCAGAACTGGATGCAGGATTGCAGAGTGGCTGGAGTATACTCCAGTACAGGCTGGAAAGAAAACCTTGGTTAACAAGGTGAGACATTGCCAAGTTTCTTGTCTTCTTGCCTATTAAAATAATGATTGGACTGCATTTTATAGAAAGAAGATGCAAGTTTCCCAGATGTATGGATGTCACTGTTGGCTGGATGTGTTAGTAGGGTAGGTATTGCATTTATATGAGTTGTTAGGTCCTCAGCTACTTGTTTGCATGGACAGTTAGGTTGGTGTGCTCTTGGCCATACGTGCACTCTTATAGATCTCCTTCTGAAATTTCTAGCTTTAAGAATTTAGATTAGCACTTAACTCTCCAGTTGACACATCCAAATGTACAGATTTTCCCTGTCTGCCATTAGCCTTGAAGCAAAAAAACCCAACAACCCATCCCCAAAACAACAACCACTGCCAACCAAAAAAACCCAACTCCAAAAGTCTCATGTAAGAAACGTAGCCTAGATTGTCTTACTTATTGCAGATGTCTATCAGTTAGATTTTTATTTATTTGTTTGTTTACTTTTTTTCTGCTTAAGTGAATAAAAAATTAGCAGGTTGGGTCTGCATGATCCTTTATTGTCCACTGGATTTCTTAAATTATTCCAAATACCTAGAACTGGAACTTTATTTTGTGTCAAAATTTCTAATTTTTTTTTTTTTGGAGGTCTGATGGGTTCTTGTAAGCAAATCATGACAGTGTGTAACTTTCTATTTTATGGTAATATTGTGGATGTTTACAACTAGTTAATAAAAGGACTTACTTAAAAATTTATTTTCTGTAGGCCAATAGTACTGCAAAAACTGTGTTTTCCCCCTCTTTTCAGGAATTCTTTTTTTGTCTATGGTATAGTACCAAAAAATAGAAGACTATACCCTGTCCTTAAATCAAACTTTTCACTTTTACACACCATGTTCTCACTGGAATAATTCATGCCACAATTTGCATATTTTAACTTATATATTCATTCTTTTCAGTTGTCTAGCACTGCTTTGAGTGTTGCTTTAGCAAGAGAGCTAGTGAGAAATGTTTTGATTTCACATTTAAGGAATGAAATTGAAAAACATTTTGTCTTTCAGTCTTCCACCATTGCTTTCTGTATGGTTTAGTTTTTATGAGAGCCTGGAAGGACCCGCAGGTGTATTTTGAGGAGAGAACCAGAATCTGAATCAGGAAGAGTGTGGCCAGCAGGAGCAGGGAGGTCATTTTTCCCCTGTACTCTGCACTGGTTAGGCCACACCTTGAGTACTGTGTCCAGTCCTGGGCCCCTCAATTTAAGAAGGACGTTGAGGTACTTTAATGTGTCCAGAGAAGGGCAACGAGGCTGGTGAGAAGCCTCGAGCACAAGCCCTGTGAAGAGAGGCTGAGGGAGCTGGGATTGTTTAACCTGGAGAAGAGGAGGCTCAGGGGAGACCTTCTTGCTGTCTACAACTCCCTGAAGGGTGGTTGTAGCCAGGAGGAGGTTGCTTGCTTCTGTCAGGCAACCAGCACCAGAACAAGAGGACACAGTCTCAAGCTGTGCCAGGGGAAGTTTAGACTGGAGGTGAGGAGAAAGTTCTTCACTGAGAGAGTCATTCGAAACTGGAACGGGTTGCCCAGGGAGGTGGTGGACTCACTGTCCCTGGCGGTGTTCAAGGTGTGTTTGGACGTGGCACTTGGTGCCATGGTCTAGTCTTGAGGTCTGTGGTTTGGGGTTGGACTTGATGATCTTTGAGGTCTCTTCCAACCTTGGTGATACTGTGATACAATCAAAAGGTTTACAAGAATTGTGATGTGGAGGAATAATCTGGAAAAACAGGGTATAGTTGAGTGA
Source organism: Eubucco bourcierii (assembly GCA_013396675.1). NCBI lineage: Eukaryota > Metazoa > Chordata > Aves > Piciformes > Ramphastidae > Eubucco > Eubucco bourcierii. Next base: position 54,038 of record VWZE01008322.1, read on the forward strand.
GGTTGAGTACTGAATTCTTTGGGTGTAAATCAGCTTGCTGCAAAGGCATCTTGTGTGCTGTAGATGACCCAATTTGTTACAGTAGTGCTTGGAGAAACTGTGAAATTGTTTGTTTGTTTGTTTTCTTTTGCCACAGCACTTACTGGAATTGTCATCACTGGTGCTGTAGATGCACTTCTGTTTCTAAAATAAACAGTAACATGCATTAAGAATTAGGATAGAGTAGAGCTTGCAAAATCCTCAGTAATTCTGAAATTGGTAGGAAATCAGTTAAGGGAACACTTGGAAAAAATGTCTCTTTACATATGCGTATATCTATATACACCCCAGAACATGTTGGCTTGTTGCATTTCTTTATTTCTTCTCCCACAAACCTTCCTTTTTTTTTTTTTTTTTTTTTAATTAATTTACTTGAGTGGTAACTCCCTGCAAGATTTAATAGAATCTGAGTCTGATGTGTTTTTTTCCCTGCTTCTTTCCATGTCTTCCTTCAACCTTTGAGAAGTTGGTGTAGCTAGCTAAATGCTGGGATGGTGGATGAATGCCCCTTAGGTTCAGAAAAAAAACAAGGGCCTCACAGTAAGGGGAGAGTCTATTTGATTTGAGTTGGTTTGATCAAGCTTGGTACTTTCTGTGCCTTTCATGAGAAGAAGGTTGCAGTCAAAACCATAGTGCTGTTGGCATGGGCTCTGTATATACGAGGTGGCAGTAGTGATTAAACAAACATAACTTTAAAGCGTGACTGAATTCTAAAAACTGACTTGTAAAAATTAACACCTTCACTGACTGTCTGCTCTGTGTGTGTATGAAGACATGAAGTATAAGTGACAAAAATTGTAATTATTCCGAGTCTTGTCAACAGCAGGGTGAACTGACTATGCTCCCTAGGCATCATCAGAATCATTGCACGAACCACAAAGCTAATCAGTCTCACCCACATAAACTCGCGTTGCAGAGGTCTCTGCCAGTGAAAGGATTGATATGTTTTGACTTAAGCAAGCTTTATGGCAGTAGTGTAATACTGTGCATGAACATAAGAATGATCTTGTTTGGTGCTGTGGATTTCCTTTTAAAATAGATGACGGTGTTGGCATTTTTCTTAAGAGTGTTTGTACATTTACTGCTATGTTTTGGCCAGCAGCAGATCTGCAGAAGTCCAAACTGGATGCAAATATATCTGAGGGTAAATCAGGAACACAAACCTGAAAAGAAACCTGTCAACTGTGAACATACAGCAGTTTTTCACCAAAACACTTGCAAACTTCAGTAACTTGCTTCTTGGAGTGGTGCTGAGGTAGAGATGACACCTTTTGTGGTGGGGACTTAGAGCTACTATCTGAAATTCTGCTTTAAAATTACTTTCACCTAAAAACCTATTCAGAGGCAGTTGCTGTCTGCTAAAATGTGCTCTTTGTCAGCCAGCAATCATGTGTATGGCTGCTGTAAGCTCAAGGGCTCAGGATATCACTGTGAACCCAATAAGGACTGTTATGTGCACATACAAAAGGAAGGAATAAGTCTAGTGTTTAACAGTACTAAGTACATCTAGGAGTTTCACTACCAATCTGCATTTTGAAAGCTCCATGTGAATTTGTAGATTAGCCTTTCAGTTTTGAGAGTTGTCAAGAATAACAGCAAGTTCTTGATGTAGTTCAAGCTTTTGTTGCTGCTAATGATTATGCTGTTGTTATTTCTGCCTGTAAATGAAGGTCTTAAACATGAAAAGAAATTAAGCTTTAGAGGCAACTTCTGGGACTCCATCCTCGGAGGAGTAAGTCCAAGATGGTGGGTGGGTCCTTGCAGGACCCTGCTGTTTCTCTCATGAGTTCAGTGTGCTTTTCAAAGAAACAACTGTATATATTACACTAATTAGGATATTTTAATAAGAGGAACTGTATTCCCACTAGTACCACTGAATTAAATCTCTGCATGGTAACCTTGGACAAAAGAAGTGCTGTAAATGTTTTAATTACAAGTGGTTTTGTACAGGTACAGGTTTTATGGGGTTCTCTTTATCTCTCTGTTTCTCTTAGGGGTAAGCTTAACATTTCTGCAGGAGAATGCCTCTGTTTGGCCTCATTAATTTTGCTTTTTGGCCTTTGCACCCCTGTGGTGATGGGAAACGTTTCTGTAGTCTTTGGGGGATTTGTTAGCGTGAAGGGGAAAAGAGGAAATGTCTTTGTGATATAGATTAATGCAAATGGGGAGTGTGTGTGTGTGATTATTTCTCTTTTATGGAAGTGCAAAGGTGCATAAAAATCGTGTGAATATGTCAGCTGGGGACTGTTTCTTGGAAGCTATGTATTCCAGACTCTCCTTAAGATTAAAGCAATTTAGCTTCTTAAATGAGTGATAGAAAGGCACATCTTAGAACAACATGCTCATCGTTTTATATGAGCTTAGAAATGTGAGTCTAAAACAACAAACATCTCAGTTACTGAAAATTGTAAGTATTGGTTTTCCTCAAACTAGTTTGAGAGTGTTTTGTAACTATCAGCATTTTTAGTATGGCTTTCTTTTCTTCTTCTTTTTATATGGAGCAGAATGTTGGTGATATTTCACGGATGTTAAATAATGCAGCACTTACCTGATCACTCAAAAGTGAAGTAGTTTTTCCACAAAATACCTGTGAACAACCAAGGGAGTATTCAGATGTTATCAGCAACTTTTTTGAATTAGGAAATCTTGGTTACTTAAACATCTTTGCCATTTCCCAAAAAGAGGACAATTCTCTAGTTTCAACAGAACCCTAAAAACGTTACGATAATACTGTGTAGCATTGACATCTGTTGACTGGAGAATTTGTTACTTTCTGTATATGCTATGTTAAATGCCAAAAATGAAACTGATATGGGAAAAAACCCTACCCCATGCAAAAGCACTGTTACAAAACTCAAGAGCTGCTTCACTTGTGACTGTATCATTATGATACCAATCTTCTAATCCTACTAAGTATAGTTGGCAATAAACTGCTAAGAGGAGGAGTTTTGAAGTCCTAGCTCCTTGTGAAAGCAGGAGTATTGGCTTGATAGAGAAATGGAGTATTTCTACATACAGTGCTGAATTGTGCTACCATTTCAAACTCAGTTTACAGTACTAGAAAGTTCTTACAGTGCCATTTCCTATATGGAAATAGTGATCAAGAAGTGACACATAGGTACAGTCTTATATATAAGGTGTTTGTTCTTTCCAGTATTGCCGTAGTGCTTAGAAGCTCTGCCAGGATCAAGATTTTGTTTCCCTAAATATTGTGTAAACAAAGAGGAGTGTTGGGAGAAATATCAAGGTTTTGTTGCCCTGAGTATTGTATAAGTGAGAAGGTAGGGGCAGTCTCTACTTTGGACAGCTTACAACTGAAGTGAGAGGGAACAGGAAAAGGTAAATTCAGTAACCAGGAAGTATGTAAACAGTGAGGCCGTACCTGTTGTTATAGTGAGCAATCATTTGATCAAATCAGGGTCATATGTGCTGTGAAGTTGTTTTATTGGATTACCTTGTCTCATAGCAGGAAAATAGAGGGCTTGTGCTTTTAAGTGAGACCCTAAAGCTTTGTGGGTCTTTGAAAAGTCCTATGAAATGCAAAGGGTATGACGGGGAAAGCTGTTTTGAAAGCTAGAAAAAGTGGGCAGACACTTTTTTGCTGCTTAGGCATCAAGACTGATGTTTTGGAGAGGAGATTACTGCAAATATGGAAAAACTTGAAGGTGAGCATTGATCCATTAGAGAAATGAATGCCAGTGAAGATGGAGAGAGATTTAGGCATAGGATTCCATACAGGTTCTCCAAGATGGTGTACAGACTGTATTCCTGAGTGACCAGGAATCTGTTCACACCTTTGGGGTTGGAAGACATGGTGACAAGACTTGCAATAGAAGGATCAGGATATCTGGTTTTGGTTGGACATGATGATGAGCTGCCCTTAAAACTCAGTGTTCAGTTGAGAAACAAGAGATAGCTAGGCAGATACTAGATGTTATTACTGGACTCTAAAATTACTTCAAGATGGACTTCTTGATTATGCTTTTGAACTGGAAAAGTTGGAGGAAATCAGAAATGCATGGAAGTAGATATCAGTAAGGACCAAAGAAAGAAAACAGTGACCCCCTCAACCAGTTTGGCTTTAGATGGTATAAATATTTCAGTATCATTGAATGGGACCTTGTTCTTCAGCTTTGCCATAACAGATGAATGCTTTACTTAATCCAATTTTATGGTTTTGGTCTGCACAAATTTTGTTTTCATAATAGTCCTGTATTTTAACTGGATACAATAAAACTATTACTTTTGATATGGTTCTTAAGTCTCCTGAAGTACCATGTGGCAAATAATTTTAATGCAAACAAGATACCTGGAATCTTAAATATTGAGAGGGTTTGTTTTCTGAAGCTGCTCTGGAATCTGCTTCTCACTGACAATTAAGACACTAGATGCTGAAAGTGCAAACCCTGGCTATAGAATCATAGAATAGTAAAGTTGGAAAGCACCTCAAGGATCATCTAGTTCCAACCCCCTGCCATAGGCAGGGACACCTCCCACTAGTACAGATCACACAAGGCCTCGTCCAGCTTGGCCTTGAACACCTCCAAGGAGGGAGCAGTCACAACCTTCCTGGGCAATCTGTGCCAGTGCCTCACCTCCCTCACTGTAAAGAACTTCCTCCTAACATCTAGTCTAAATCTTCCCTCTAGCAGTTTAAACCCATTGCCCCTTGTCCTGTCATTGCAAGACCTTGTCAATAGTCCCTCCCCAGCATTCCTGTAGACCCTCTTCAGATACTGGAAGGCTACTATCAGGTCCCCTCGAAACCTTCTCTTCTCCAGGCTGAAGAGACTCAACTCTCAGCCTGTCCTCACAGGAGAGCTACTCCAGCCCTCTGATCATCTTCATGGCCCTCCTCTGGACCTACTCCAACACTTCAATGTCCTTCCTGTGCTGAGGGCTCCAGAACTGCACACAGTTGATGTGTCATACATCTTGCCTTTTGAAAACACACACACACAATCTCAAATATTTTGTTACACCAGAGCCAAGACGTAATATACTAAGAGCCAAATGTCTATTTTTCATCAAGTATGTGAAGAATACACTCTCAGTTATCCTCAGCAGTCTCATGCATGACTGAAAATTGCTATTCCATTGGCAATGTTGCTGTGCCTGTAGTGCAGCCCAGTTGTACCAGACTTAATGACCGAAGCATCAAGCCAAGAGCATTTAGTCTAGACTGAGCACTTTGAATTCTGTCATTTTCAAAATATTAGAACTGGTCAATGGTCTGTGAAGAGAAACAAAAAGTAGCTGCACAGAGAGCATGGTTAAACCTTAAAAATTCTGGTTGTTTAGAGTAGGTAGTGGCATGTAACAAGGCTCTTCTGAAATAAGTAAATCTCAGATCTCTCCATCTTGGTGACATTGCAGAAATTGAAAATGTCAGAAATGTCACAATTTAAGCATGATGCATGAACATGAAAAGTTAATTATTTTATAAAAAAAGATTTTACAAATTATCAGACTTGCTTAGAATGATGATGGAGTATTTTTGGTGTTCCAGACCCTAATGAATCATATGTTTGCTGAATATTCACACATCCTTCATGCAACACAGATAACACAATTTGCTCTAAAACAAAGACCCTATGTGGACCTCTGCTACAAAAACAGGCTGAGGGAACTGGGGTTGTTCAGCCTGGAGAAGAGAAGGCTCCAGGGAGGCATAATAATGATCTTCCAGTACTTGAAACTAGCTACAAGAAGGCTGGAGAGAGACTGTTTTCAAAGGTCTGCAGTGATAGTACAAGGGGCAGTGGCTTTCAACTAGTGAAGAGTAGATTTAGATTGGATGTTAGGAACAAGCTCTTTACCATGAGGGTGGTAGAACTTTAAAATGGGTTACCCAGGGAGGTGGTTGAGGTCCCATCCCTGGAGATATTCATGGTGAGACTCAGCAGGGCTCTGGGCAACCTGATCTAGTGGAGGATGTCCCTGCAGACTTGCAGGGGAGTTGGACTAGATGACCTTTGGAGGTCCCTTCCAGCTCCAACCATTCTATGATCACAAACTTCAAAGGCACAGTGTTTCCCAGGCTTATGGCTTCAAACTAGTGTTTTGAGACCTGAATCTGTAGATCAATTGTAAAAGAAAGGTTTGGGTCTCTTGGTTAGCGGGGCTTTTATGGGAGTTGCAAATATGGCTGAGCTTTGCGGTGGAACTGCAGCACTTTTACTCGTTAAACTTGGGTTATAAAGTTCTCAGAATAGGTGGAATTAAGAGGATTTGAGAAAACTATAAAGACCTATCCACCCCCTGCAGACTTCAGATCCTGCATTTATTGCAAGCAGTATTAAAAGCCTCTGAAAAGCACTTTTTGTAGGCAGGTGAAGTTACTGTAAGACCTTTTGTGAAGATGCACATTAGCATGTTGGTTTACTCCTGGCTAGGAAAGAGTCTGACAGTTTAACAAACCTTCTTTGATGGAGAATGTGATTTGATTTCTGAGATGGCTTTTGTGAGAATCTAAGTAAATGTATCTTTCAGCACAAGATGGTAGTTGCAGCTGAGATCTGTTTAAACTGAACTATGACTCTAAACCCTGGGATTTTGGCAAATTAACTTTGCTCAATCTGAAACACATAGGCATGATTTTAAGAAACCAAATATGTTATTAAAAAACCCACAATCCTGCACCAGCACAGAATTTCCAGAAAGTGCTACTAGCATTTCATGACACCTGAAGTTTGTGGCAGCTTCTGATAATGAGTTGGGATCATTGATCTGACAGTTGTTTTACAAGAAGATTTCAACCCGCCCAAGCAAAATGTCTCTAAGATTTATTCTCACTCTATGAGATAAGAAGTTGATGATGACAGCAACATCTTGTGGAAAAAAAAACCAAATAAACAAAACAACAAATGAAGAAAAGCTGAAGGGCAAGGACTGTGTCAAAGACATTTTGTCTTGTCATTTGTGAATGTTCAACGTCTTTCTGCCTCTGAGCAAAAGGTACTCAAAATTTATAGATTCATAGGATGGTTTAGATTGGAAAGGACCTTGATCTTCCAGTTCTACCTGCCATGCCATGGGTGGGGACACCTTCCAATAAACCACGCTGCTCAAAGCCTCATCCACCCTGGCCTTGAACATCTCCAGGGAGAGGACATCCACAACCTCCCTGGGCAACCTGTTGCAGCATCTCACCACCCTCACTGTAAAGATCTTTTTTTTTTCCCCTAATATCTGATCTAAATCTACCCTTCTCTAGCTTCAATCCATTGTTCCTCATCCTATCACTACAAGCCCTTGTAAAAAGTCCCTTCCCAGCCTTCTTCTGTACTGGAACACATGATGGCAAGAAAACTTATTAATCACAATGATAAGGAGGTTTAAGAGGTTTGTTCTGATGTTTAATGTTTTCCTAGGTGTAATGACAATTCCAGTTCTGGGGTCATCCCAGATTTCTTGTATCTCTTGGAATGTCTCAACACAATGTGTTTGAGTATGTTCCTTCACAGCTTGTGGACTTCTTTTAAAGCAACTCAGTGTATTGCAGGAAAACTGATTGCCTTTTGATTTCACTCTTCAGAAGTTGATAAAAGGTACTGCAAAAGTATCTGACCGTAAGGAAATAAAAGTCTTCACTTTGAGGGTGGCAGGGTGTCGAAACAGGCTGCCCAGAAAGGTTGTGGAATCTACATTTCTGGAGAAGTTCAAAACCCACTTGGACATATCCCTGTGTGATCCTGCTCTAGCAGGGCCCTCAAGATAATCTTCAGAGAACCCTTCCAACCCCTACTATTTTGTGATTGTGTGAAAACCTCCTTCAGCTAATTCAGTTATCCTCAAACTGAAGGATACACTTGGGAGTAGTGTTGCAGTGAACCAGACAAATTCCATAGGCTTATGTCATTGATCCCAATTCTGGAACCAACTAGGGAGTAGTGCTGCAGTGAACCAGACAAGTTCCATGTAGGACTATGTCATTGATCCCAATTATGGAACTATAGAATCTTTTTTTGAAAGTAGGATGTTGCAAAGATAAGTCCCCGTGTGTGTTTGCCTGATGTGGTTCTTAAACTTGAGATTGTTTATAGACAAAAGTCTTACTTGTGAAGGTAAGAAAGAAAACTGTTGTTACTGGCTGCAATTCCACATGGATCTCACAGGCTGTAACACATATCAACAAGCAGGCATTCTGTGTATTGATCTGGTGTCATCACTACCAGTTTGTACCTCTTAGAATATGAATTGCAAGAATTACCCAGATGCATGGGATTTCCAGGCATCTGTTGCTTTTTTTCTGAAAGATGATAAAAAGCAGGCAAGCTTACCTCTCTGTTCAGCAAAGGTTATTCAAAGGAGTCCTTTGGTTGGAAAGAAAAAACTTAAAACTGAACCTTGTATATAACTGTGGGTATGATTTGGGGACGTTCAAAGCTTCAAGTGGGAGATTGAACACAATATCTGCTTAGAAATAAAACAAAAATGAACCAAAGAAAACCTTCTTTTTAAAATATTGTGTGTGTGTGTGTATATACACGCACACACACACACATATGTATGTATATACACACACACATACGTATATATACATTTTTTTTTTCCCCATTTAGCATAAGTGCTCCTGAGCACTGAACACAGAACTGCTACTGACTGATGTGATCATAGAATTATAGAATAGTAAGGTTGGAAGGGACCTCGAGGATCATCTAGTTCCAATTTCCTGTCATAGGCAGGGACATCTCCCACTAGGACAGGTCACTCAAAGCCTCGTCCAACTTGGCCTTGAACACCTCCAGGGAGGGAGCAGCCACAGCCTCCCTGGGCAACCTATTCCAGTGCCTCACCACCCTCACTGTAAAGAACTTCCTCCTAACATCCAGTCTAAATCTTCCCTCTAGCAGTTTAAACCCATTGCCCCTTGTCTTGTCATTGCAAGACCTTGTAAATAGCCCTTCCGCAGCCTTCTTGTAGGCCCCCTTCAGATACTGGAAGGCTACTATCAGGTCTTCCGGAAACCTTCTCTTCTCCAGGCTGAAGAGCCCCAACTCTCTCAGTCTGTCCTCATAGGAGAGCTGCTCCAGCCCTCTGATCATCTTTGTGGCCCTCCTCTGGACCCGCTCCAACACTTCCATGTCCTTCCTGTGCTGGGGGCTTCAGTACTGCACACAGTACTCCAGGTGGGGTCTGACAAGGGGCAGAATCCCCTCCCTTGCCCTGCTGGCCACGGTTCTCTTAATGCACCCCAGGACTCAGTTGCTGTCTGGGCTGCATGCACACACTGCAGGCTCATGTTGAGCTTTTCATCAACCCAGACTCCAAGGTCCTTTTCCTCAGGGCTGCTCTCCAGTCATTCACCACCCAGCTTGCATTTGTGCTCGGGATTGTGTCGAAGTGCTCTGATTTTGTTGAAATGCCCAATAATCAAGAGGTGTTAAAACCTTCTGTCTGTGCCCATATGATTTTTCTATTGCCTGCTAGCAAAAATAGTTGTGTTTGTTCCACAGAAGTTATGAGAACTTTGGAGGGGGAACAGTGCATCTATAAATGGATTTGCTGTGATTCTTATTGCCTGTACTACTACTGTAGTTTTTCTACTGGTTCCAGATGTTAAGATGCAAGATGGAGTGGGAGGAGGGAAAAGTGTAATGGGAAACTTCCGCATTTCCATATCACAGACTATTGCTGTAATTTAGCAAACGAAGTTTACAGCAGTGCATATGATACTTAAGGGGAATGCAGTTATTTGATAAGGTTCCTGGAAGGAATATAGAGTAAAAAAGATGATCTATAAGGATAGTCCAGAATTATAACAGCAACTTGCCTCATATATTTTCATATATATAAAGAGATAGGCTGTAGGCTGGAAGTTGTATTGAAGGTCAGAAATTATTGTAGCTAGAAATGTGCCTCAGAGGATTCTTGAACTATGGAACCAAGGAGAAATAACGATGGTGGTTGAGGTCCTTCTCTCTACCCCAACTTCTCTTTGTGAAACTGAAGTTCTCTGGATGTGCTACCTGTTTGTATCCAAAAGCTTTGATCTTGGATACTTGTTGGAGATATTTTGAAGTTCACTGGAGATTGGCAGAACTGGCTGAATTTTCTGGTACTAATGAATATAAGCTTCCAAGCAATTTGAAAGATGCCTTAATGTTCTCTGGGTTGCAGGTGCAGACCAAAATTTCTCAGCTTTTTTCCTGTAAACCCATAATTGCATAATTGAGTTAGCCACTGAATGGATGTTTGATATCATCAATTAACATTTTGTGTTATTAATTGGCTGAGGGGAGAAAGTGTCTTTTTGCTTTGTGTAGCTGCAGGGCACTTCAATAGATTTCAAAATGCTAAAACAGGACTTGAAAGCATGCTGAATGGCTTGCCCATTTACTTTTTAATTGCATTTTAGACAGAGGGCAAAAGTTTGTCTTTGAATTCAACTGTGTGGCAGCTTTCAAGTTAAGCTTAAAAAAAAGGTTCACTTCAGAAATGACAGACTGCAGGAATCTGATCATCATCATTATTGAGGCAAATGAGAGTGTTTTAGATTACACCACTCTTTATATTGGTTTTAAAGAGGATAGTGCAAAAAGCAAGGGATGCTATGAAAAAAAAATATATGGCAAAGAGTGTATAAGCCTACAAAAGTTGCTTGCTTAGGAAATGATTTGTCTGTAAGTGGAATTCTTATTTTTTGTTGTGGTTTTTTTTCTTTCTTTTCTTTTCTTGAAATATCTGTCCTGAGATGTTTCAGTGATCAAACAGACTTTCAAAAGCCTAGCAAATGAAGAAACTGGATATAGGGTGATTTTCAGATCAGTTTGGGTGAGATGCTTCCCACCTTGGACAAAAAGAGGGGTCTGTAGGAGACAATGCTTTCATCACTTCAAACACAGGTTATTATTCCAAGTATCTCAGGTGGTTTGTGTGCTCTTAAAACTGAGTCTTCAGAAACAAAACCTACTTATAAGACTTTTTTTTTTTTAATGATGTGGTATGCAGTAAAATAACTGTAGTTCGTCTTCATTAGCATTCCGTGTGTTAAGCATAAAACTCACTGTATTGACTAACATGACTGTGGGGAATTGCCTTTATACTTTTTGGTTTTACACTTCAAAAGTGATTGGAGTCAAAACTATTTCAGAAAGCAAATTGTTTGTCAGAGTTCTCCCTGGAGAGAAGAAATGGATCTCTTTGTTGCAGGAGGTGGCGTGGGGCTGCAGAGGAGGTGCAAGATAAAAAACACATCAGAAGTTCCCTTAATATCACAGATTGGACATTTTGAATGCTTTGGGTAATGTCAAGCAGTCACTTCAAAACATTTTTGATGTTGATGGTAGCATGCATCATTGTAAGTATTGTGATGTGTGAATTTTCTTTCTGAAACTATGTGCACAAATATTTCTAATCCAAGTAGAACTTGCATGAGGTGGGATGCTTGTGATAGAGGAGGAGGCTGTGAATAACACTCAAAGCAGCCAGTGGAGTAGGTACCACCTTTGATCTACTGCAGTACTAGACTGGTAGTGCTGTATTATTGGTCTTGTTTGGCCCAAGTGTGAGACAGAGTGATTCTATCAAACTGTAAGCAGTTTGTGACTTACCAAATGCCAGTGAGAATGGCCTTCTGAAACCATCAGGGTTCCATCATGTAGGTTTTGTAAGAAATGTTTTTAGGGATGTAGTTAAAGGATACTGAATTCTGTTGGTATGGTCAGGCCCTTTATTGTCTCTTTGTAAATGGTAACATTTCAATCCTGATAATGAAAAACATATATATCTACAAAAAGGACTCCTCATACCATGGCTAACAAATGTGCTTATTTTTTAATGTTTTAAGGCAGCTTCTTCATCAACTGTCTCTTGCTTGCTTTCTGTATGTTTTGTGAGTTTGGAAAGAAGGGTTACTTCTGCAGTTTGTTGCATAACCTTTCCATCAAAAAGAATTTTCCCAGTCTGTTCCTTGCCCTTACAGAAAATTCTGCTAGAGAGAAAAAAAGAGGCTTCAGCTCTTGAAAAGAAATGGGCAGCCTGAACCATGAAGGAATGAAAGTGTTTGAGTCATCAAAGGGTACATAAGACAGTCTCTAAATCACCAGCAAAACAAAGTGATTCTTTGAATCTTGGGGGTTATGTGAGTCCAAATTTCAGGTGCCACTGTTCAGGGTCTCAAGTGGGAAAGTTTTCTGCTTTTAAGAAAGAGGGGGAAATTTTAAACAAAGTTTACACTGTAGTTAGGTTTTAAGGGTTGCATTGAATTCCTTTGTAAAAGATCATCATGCTTCCATGAAAAGTCAGTGGCTAATATATAGGCTGTGTATGTTTGGTAATTGCAAATGTTCTAATTGCTTGGATTTCATTATGACTAAATTAATTGGCATGAAAGTGCAGTGATCAGAAGCATCCAAACAGCACTAAATTGTATTTATTCTAACAATGGTTAAAAACACTGATCTACCATTTATTTTTTTTCATGGGAAGAAAGATTGAGGAGAAAATAATTAAGTAGAACAATTGTTCTTCTCTGATAAATAATACTGAATTATCAGGCATGTTAATATTTGAGGGCAATTCTCCACTTCCAGTAAGTAAACACATCCAAAAGCTGAGTAAGTTTTTGGTAAGTAAACAAAAACCAGTTCATTTTGGTTATGTGTTTTGAGATTTTAGTGGGGGTAGCTATGTATCAGAAAAAGCTTGACTATTGACAGGATGAAAATGGAGGGATGAATTTCATGCAAGTTCATGTGGGAAAGCAGTTTGTTGCTTGTAAGCGTGTTTTGGGCATGAGGAGAATGGAGGTGTTTGGTAGATTTACAAGTTGTCTGTGTTTATTTTCATGCTCCAAAAGCACCATAAATGACTGTATTCTTAGTGTGGTTGTGTGTAGTCTTTTCTTGACTTCTGTAGAAGGAAGAAATGGGAGATATTTTTCTTACCTATACATGTATGTGTTATTGTGGCAGTTACCTTCTAGTCCCTTCTCTTGAACTTTTTCCCTTTCACCTTCTGCTTGCATGCGCATGATTATGAAAGGAAGCTCTAGAAACAGGGGCATGCCACTGTATACTAGTTTTGTTAGCTTGTTTATGCTAAAAGAAGATGCTGATGAAGCAGAGTTCAGTTTCTGACTGGTTGATGGACTTTTCCTTTTTTTTGACTACAGTTTCAAAATTGAACATCAGAGAAATGATTTAGGAAACATCACGTTACCTTCTCACGTATAGTAATACCTTAAAAAGATATGAACAGGGATTAAGCAAATGCAATAAGAGACTCTAAGAGGCACATGGGAATGGTAGAATGGAGGAAACCTAGAAGTAGAAATCTGGCAAGAAGGTAGGAGAGTGGTAAAGAGGGTGGCTTGAAGAGATTGGCAGAGGAGGAAAGATAAATCTGAGGAGCCCAAAACTAGAGACATTACTCCAGCTGTAATCTCACCAGGGCAGAGGAGGACAATCAAATACACTGAGCTTTCCCAAGCTTTCTGGTGTGGTAAATAACCAATTTCTCCTTACTATATGATATACTTAGTGTATGCTTATGTAATGTGTTAATAACATTGTTCTGCTGTTCTTCTAGGTACTTATGCCTTTTGATGTAAGGGGCAAATATCACACATGGCATAACTGTAATCCAGTGGATCTGGGTGATTACTTAGTTTCCAATTAATGTATAATTTTACAACAAACAAACAAACAAAACCCACAAAAAAGAAAAAAAACACAAACTGGTTTTAGTTTTGATTGTAAACTATTACTAAATTTGTGCCTCTGCTTACACAAAGGTGAAGCACTACTTGTTGAAAAACCAAGCTAGAAATGAGATAAAATCTGCATCCAGCACTAGAAGGGTTATTAGTTGTTTATACTTTAAATTATTGAGCTGTACACGTAGCACTCTTCTTGGGCTGCTTGTTTACTAGAAAATCAGACTGATGGGATACCTGACAAGTGTTACAAAGACTAACAGCATCCTGCTTTAGGTGCTCTGGAACAGTGATGTCCCTTTTACAAAATGTGATGTGCTGGAGAGAAAAAGCAAGACTGCTGGTTATGCTCCACACAAAGTTTGCTGTCTCTGTGTGTTAGTTTTTAGCTGCAGAGCTGAAACAGCTCAAAGAAGGGGGATGAAAAAAAGGAAGGAAATAATAAATACTTCTGTATGTGTCAACATGTGAAGCTTCTTATTTATTTTTGTGAGTTAAGGTACTATGGAAGCACAGTACAATTGTTACAGCAAATAAGACTTACGAGCACAACAGGAACTTAAGCAGATAAATTTAAAATATTGATGTACCTGTCTGAGGGTGAGATCTGGGTTATTGAGGTTTCACTAACACTACTTCAGGAACAGTTTTCAAATGTCTCCTGTGCTGTAAATTAGAAACTATTTTATTTTAATTAAGACCATCTGGGAGCACAAAGGGGACTGAAGGCTGAGGAAAATGTCAGGGTGAAGGCTATATTTGTCTCTGCTTGTTTTCAAGAGAAAAAGAAGGCTCAAACTGCACCAGGGGGTATTTAGATTGGAGATTAGGAAATATTTCTTTAGTGCAAGAGTGGTCAGGCATTGGAACAGGCTGCCCAGGAAGGTGTTGGAGTCACCATCCCTGGAAATTTTCAACAAATGTGTAGTCCCAGCACTTTGGGACAAGGTTTAATTGAGCATTGTGGTGTTGGGTCAGTAGTTGAACTCTATGATCTTAGTGATCTTTACCAATTAAAACCATTCTCTGATCCTGTGAAGGAATCTTTCTTTACAAAGCAGCGTGCTGAGTAGAATGGAATGATTAATTTCTATTTTGTGGTCACTATTTTAAAAAATATATATATATTTCACATTTTATAGTGTAAGAAAACATACTCATTTTGATTTGGGGGGTGACTATTGCATATATATGCATATTCTTTTTAAATGGTGATTACTTGAAATTGAGATTTCCTTGTAAACAGTACTATATAGTACTATATAGAATGCACAGGTTAGTGCAAAAACCTGCACTTGAAAAAGCATAAAATGACAAAATGAAGTTGGTTCAGATTGAACCAAAGGTAGTGTTTCATTTTCCTATGTTTCACAAGGGTGAGGGGAAAGTGATAGAATCATAGAATGGTAAGGTTGGAAGGGACCTCAAGGATCATCTAGCCTCAACCCCCTGCCATAGGCAGGGACACCTCCCACTAGTACAGATCACACAAGGCCTCGTCCAACCTGGCCTTGAACACCTCCAGGGAGGGAGCAGCCACAACCTCCCTGGGCAACCTGTGCCAGTGTTTCACCATCCTCACTGTAAAGAACTTCCTCCTAACGTCCAGTCTAAATCTTCCCTCTGCCAGTTTAAACCCATTGCCCCTCACCCTGTCGTTGCAGGACCTTGTAAATAATCCCTCCCCAGCCTTCCTGTAGGCCCCCTTCAGATACTGGAAGGCTACTATCAGGTCCCCTCGAAGCCTTCTCTTCTCCAGGCTACAGAGCCCCAACTCTCTCAGTCTTTCCTCATAGGAGAGCTGCTCCAGCCCTCTAATCACCTTCATGGCCCTCCTCTGGACCTGCTCCAACACTTCCATGTCCTTCCTGTGCTGAGGGTTCCAGAACTGCTTCATTTGACATGAAATGGTTTGCCTAACCAGGGATGGAGTGCTTCATTTTGGGTGCTTGTAGTAGGTTGAAGAATTCCTCCCCATTGAAATTTACCAGACCAACTCAGAGGGCTTGGAAGTAAGAAAGCTATATTTACAGTGAAGCTAAGTTTACAAGCATATATATATAATTCCACAATATATTTGCAAGTATTTGCAACTACATACAATTTAGAAATAATGCAGAAATCCAAACTCTTCTCCTGGACAAAGAAAAAAAGACCAGAAGGGGCTCAAAGACACCCTCTTTGTCTCTGAGACAGAAAACAGTCAGCAAAGCTTGCTCATTATCTGGTCACTCAAAGTTAGTGGAAGATATTAGAGAGAAGAGATCTGAAGGGAACAAGCACTCAGAAGCAAAGAGAACAAATTGTTTATGCTTTGGCTTTTTATCCCTTTTAACAACTCATTGAAATGACTGTGCTGGTTTGAGGCTAATTGGAATATTTTAATAGAGAAAATTACACTATAGGCTGTGAAAGGAAAACATGGTGATGTCTACTTCACTCATAGGCTTGCTGAGATGTCTAAGAGAAGAAACCAAAACATAGATAAGTCAGTCTGTCTGTAGGGGCACAGTGTCTCGGGTGGTCTAGCTTCTGACTCCTTTCTGCTGATTAATCTTCGCTAACCACTTTTCTTCTAACCCCTCCCAGCCAACCATTCAAGCTCACCTTGTGAGTAAGGCAAACCTTGGGGTAAGGTACAGGGGTGGGGAGAAGGTGAAAGGGTGGTTGGGAGCCCCTCCTGGGATCTCTGATTTCTGGGAGGGGAGTTGTGTTTCTGTATTACCTTTAACTTGTGTATTTCTGTAACTATTCCTGTCTATAGTGTATATCTCTGCTTGTACATTGTGCTGAACTGTAAATAGAGCTTCAGTCCTTAACTTCCAGCTGGCTGAGTCCTAGTCTGGGTCATTTTACAAAGTGTGGGGGGCAGGGAACTCCCAAACCATGACAATGATATAGACTCTTTCTTTTTACAACCGATAATTTAGTTTTTCTTATTAGGATATTTCAATTAGCCTCAAACTAGCACAGTGCCCAGGTGCATAAAAAAATGGAAATTCAAACTACTGAGAAGGCATCTCCTTCCCTCTGACAGCTCAAGCTTTGTTAGCTGTCTGGATGTGCTAGGTGGAACCCAAATTTCCCACGTCCCCACAGTGCTCTGATTGAGCTGTTGGGTAAAGAGGGAACAATTCCAATCTTGGAAGGAGGTTTTATGGCACTAACTCTGTTTGTTTTTCCCCAGATGAAGTTAGTCTGTGAATTTGACCTGGATTCATTAATCCTTTCAAGTTGGCTGAAACTACATGTTTACTGAAGAAAACCCTGTCTGCTTGAGCCAAATTGTCTTGATTGCAAACAGAGAAAAAGAGAGAATAGCTCTATGAAATTGTCAGAGCTTTGTAAGATCAGATCCTGCACTGCTGCCATCCCTTTAGGAGGGGGAATTGAACTGGACAGGTTCTTATCTGAACTTGTCTCACAAATTCTCTAGTGTAGCACAGAATGTCTCTAATACTAAAGGCACTGTGCTGTTAAGAGCTAATTTTCTTTATGTAGGTTCAGTAGTTGTCTTATCCTTCTACAGATTATAACTTCACAGAAGCTTGAGCCTTGATAAGTAGAACAGGAAGTATTTTAAATCCTGTGGATATGAAGGATGATAGCCTTGCTCTGTTTCATGTTTAGTAATGGAGAATTTTTGGTTTTAAGTACTAATAACACCGAGTTTTCAGTTGTATTCTGTGGGGCTGTCTGTCTGCATGTGCACTTGATATGTGACATTAAAGCTTATTCCCTTTTTTACAGATTATATGCTGGAATCAAATTCTCAGCTAAGAGGGACTGAGATACATCCAGCTTTAGTGGTGCTATGCAGATTTACATGAGCTGAACTTTTGCCTCTCGAATCTCTGGCTATTTAGCTCATGTTCTCCTAATATTCAGTCAAAACTTACCTTTTGATTGATGCTGCCACAAAATCTGCAGGTGTCTTCGGGTGTTTGAATGTGTCAGTTTGATGGGTAGGTAGAAGGTCAGAAGCGCTGATGTGCAGATGTGTGGTTTCTGTGAGTGCATACAGCACGTATGTGCGTGTCCCTGGAGCAATACTGAAAATGAGTCTTTCTGTGACACGGGAAAAACCTAGAGAGGTAGAGGCTGACCATTACATCACATAACCAGACACATTCATGATGTAATACCTCATTCCTTTTAAAGTTGTAAAGACCATACATGTTTTTGTTCTTCCCCATTCATCTGAAATTAATTTTTGGACATTTGAAACCTTTTATACGTAGTCTAGTGCATATTTTCTGCTGCTACATCTATGGGAATCCAAGCTAAATCCACTGAAAGTTTGTGGCAAAAGTAGGAGCAGAGTACTGTTCTCTGGCACTGCAGTATACCGTCACCTCCCTTAAGAATGGCATCAGGTGCAGGAGGTGTAATATTTGAGGGAATCCTAGACCAAGAGAAAGGTGAAGCACCAGAAAAATCATGTAACTGTTATTAGACAGAAGCCAGAATTCCCACTGTCTTTCAGTAGTGCCTTCACTCTGGCAGTGCCTGGCTGGTTTTGTAGTTGAGACATTCTGTACTGTTTGCACCTTGTCACAGAGCACTTCTGCCAGTAGTGGTCTGTGCTGCTTCCATTACGACAGTAAGAATGCAGGTAAACTTT
Source organism: Eubucco bourcierii (assembly GCA_013396675.1). NCBI lineage: Eukaryota > Metazoa > Chordata > Aves > Piciformes > Ramphastidae > Eubucco > Eubucco bourcierii. Next base: position 72,361 of record VWZE01008322.1, read on the forward strand.
TCCCCTTGAGCACCTAGTGTGAGGCAGACCACTCTATCTGGACATTTATGTATGCAGTTAATTTTACAGCGTTCCCATTGACTTCAAAGGGAAAATGGTTCTTTTGATGCATGCTTAGATGCTTAACATTTGACATCTAAAATTTATCAAGGACTACATTGTCATTGACATCTATGAGGTATATATGTATGTAGGAACAAAGTTCCTACCTTCCAGCATCTGCCTACACAGATGCAAGACAGAAGTCAGAGTAGTTGAGTGTGGAAGGATGAAGCACCAGATTCTTTTACTAGCACTGTAATCTTTTATGGCAATGTGAGTCGAAGTTTCAGAAAGTTCTTTTTCAGAAGAGTCAAAAAAGGTAGGCATATGTTCTTGAGGTTGAAAGCCTGCTTGTGCTTTTAGTGCTGAGCTTTTTCAGGAGCAGTCTATCCATACATAAAGAATGCAATGCTGACAAGCTTAGTAAACTTTATCTTAACTGGTCTAAAAGAGATGATTGGGAAAAGAAAAGAAAGAAAAAAAAATGCAGGAACTATTTTTTCCTGACAAATAATTTAGGAGAACCTTCTCGTGGTGTTTTGTCTGCCACCAAATGATCTTTTTCCTCCCCTGCCTTTATTTTACTTTGACTGTATAACACTTGTGCAATAAATTTCTGTTGCAGTGAATTCCATTTGACTAAGCCCTGCAAATGCTTGTATGATACATTCTCTGGAAGGGAGCCTCATTAAATTTAATAAATCAGTTTCTCTGCTGTAGCTAAGGTATACAGGAACTGAGACCTGAATAGAGAGTGATGGCTGAAAGGTCATCTTGTTTTGTAGACCTATTTGATATGGCAATACAATGTGACTGCAGCTTTTCGTGTCTATTGTACTGAGTGTATTTTTATCTTACAACTCTTACCTGGTCAGAAAATTGAATGAAAAACATAAATGTTTAAGCAAAAGTTGATTTGTAGCATAGAAATCTGTTACAAAATGCATGCTGTATAAAAATAGGCTTAATCGCATTTCATTGTTGAATTAAGTCTTCTAGAACTCTTTTAACTGTTTAATTATGATGTAAGCATTCAGTGCTCATCATCACTCAAGATTGCTACTACACCTCATGATTTGGAGTGAACTTGGAAGTACTTTGGAAAACTTTTCTGATGCATTACATATGTATGTGCTGGTGCACTTGTTTTCATTCCCAATATGAAATGGATGAATGGGGTTGAACTCACACATAATAAATAACAGGAGGAGGTAGAGGAATGTGACTATAATATATTTTGATATTGACCAGTTTGGTTGAAAGGGACCTACAACAATCATCTAGCCCAACTGCCTGACCAGTTCATGGCTTACCAAGTATTAAAACATTGCCTAAATGCATCAGAAACACTACCAGGTTTGGGGCATTGACCAGCCCTCTAGAAAGCCAGTTTCAGAGTGTGACCATCCTCTCAGTAAAGAAATGTTTCCAAGTGAATCCTGAATCTCTCCTGAAGCATCTTTGAGCTTTTTCCATGTGTTCTGTCACTGGATATCATCAGAAGAGAGCAGCAACTATCTCTCCACTTTTCCTCCTCAGGAAGCTGTAGAAAGTCATGAGGTCAACCTTCAGCTTCCTTGTTTCTGTGTTTGGCAACCCAAAGTCCTCAGCCACTCCTCACAGGGCATGTCTTCCAGTTCTTTCACCTGCTTTGCTGCTTTCTTTTGGATGCATTCAAGGACCTTCATATCCCTCTTAAATTGTGGGGCCTGGAACTGCACACACCACTCCAGATGAGGCTGCACTGAGGCTGAATACTGAATACTCTTGAATGGCTGAATATGCTGTCTTTGACCCACAGGATGCTGTTTGCACTCTGCAAAGGACACACTGGTATCTCATAATGAGGCTACTGTCAACCAACACCTCCAGATCCCTTTCTGCAGGACTGCTCTCCAGCCACCCTTCTCCCAACTTATGCTTGTGTCTGGCATTACTCTGTCCTACATACAGGATCCAGAGTTTGGTCTTGTTAAATTTCATCCCACCTGTGAAGGTTTGGGAGTTCCCTGCCCCCCCACACTTTCAAAAATGACCCAGACTAGAACTCAGTCGTCTGGAAGTTAAATGATGAAGCTCTATTTACAGCTTTGCACAATGTACAGCAGATATTTACACTATATACAGAATATTTACAGAAACATACAAGTAAAAGGTAATACAGCAACACAACTCCCCTCCCAGAAATCAGAGACCCCAGGAGGGGCTCCCAACCACCCTTCCACCTTCTCCCCACCCCTGTACCTCACCCCAAGGTTTGCCTTACGTGCAAGGTAAATTAGGAGGATTGGCCAAGGAGGTTAGAAGAAAAGTGGTTAGTGAGGATTAATCAGTAGAGGAGCCAGAGCCCAGAAGCTGCTAGATCCCACCAGCAACTCCTGCTCCAGCAAGCGACAGAGAGAGACTGACTTATCAATTGTTTTGGTTAGTGTTCCCAAACAATTCTCCAGCAAGCCTATGAGTGAAGTAGACATCATGCTGTTTTCCTTTCACAACCTATAGTGTAAGTTTCTCTATTAAAATATTCTAATTAGCCTCAAACCAGCACACCAGTGCTCCAATTTGTTTAGATACCCCCCCATAAGGACTCTCAGTTCATGAATCAACAGCACCTCCCGGTTTGCTATCCTCAGCAAACTTGCCAGTTGTTCAGTTAGCTCCTTCATTCATGAGGAAGAACTTTAATTTAAAGGTGATGGAGCACTGGAACAGGCTACCCAGAGAGGTGATGGAGTCTCCATCTCCCGAGGCATTCAAAACCTCTGCTTGGACATGTTCCTGTGAGACCATCTTTAGATGAATGGGCCTTAGAACTGTGTTGTTGGCACAAATATTAACCAAGGTGGCCCTAGAACTGAACCTGAAGATCTCTTCTGGTGACTGGCCAACAGCCAACTGTAGTGTCAAATATCAGGTATTGCTATAGTCATGTTTATTGAACAACTTTGTCAGCTCTGATATTTGCTGTGGGGAATAAAATACAAAAAAAGGAAAAGAAAGAAAGTAACTGAAGAGGTGAGTGTGGGTTTTTTTTTGCTTTTGTTTTTTATTTCAACTCTATAGCTATTGCAGAGTTTAAATTACACCCGAATTCCTAACCTAACAAATGGCAACCTTACCACCTGTGTAGTCTGCCTGCAGGCCATGCTGTAGAATGGCTGTAGTATGAGCTGTGAAACATCAGTGTCAGCACTTGTAGCTCTCTGGATACTCTGAAGAAGTAATAACCCAGAGGAGCTGTTTGTGAGGTCTGAGGAAATTATGTGTCTCAGTCTACAGAGAGCTCTTTCATGTAAGGAAAGATTATGTTTTTTTCAGTGTTAGGCTGTTAAGAAGCTACATTTTCTTTTCTAATTGACTATAATATCAAGGGATTACCTGAAGCCTTGAAATGAAGAACACAAGAAAAAATTTTGACAGCTTGTTTTCATAATGTACTGTCAGAAGTTTGATCTGCTGTTCATCCTTACTTCGGAGACAAGCTATGACGATGTGTCCCTCCAGTTTTTCTGCTGCAGTAATGTTCATCTGAATAGTTACCTCCAGCAAACCAAACTTCTTATTCTATTAAGTGTATCATGTTTAAAATATTTTTATATGCAACTCTCTGGTTACCAATTCAAGAACCAAATACTGTTATCATACTCCCAGGACCGTGATAAGAGTTGTAAGTTAAACAGTGTAAGATGTTCCTTTTTCATAATGGATTTGGATCATAGTGATATGAGCTGCTATTCTCCTGAATGACAAGAGTAGGTCATATGGTAGCTCTTGCCATGGTTTCATTTGTCTGGACCAAGATTTCTAAGGATCTGAAGCAACATCAAGTTACCTTTCTGCCTGGTGAAAATGTGTACGTGCAACAGTCTTGGCATTCATTCATTTCATGGCTGTCTGACAGTAGAATTGGAATGGCAGAAACAAACTGTTTTCAGTTCTTTCCTAGGGCTGAGGATATTAAACAGCAAGGATATTAAATGTCATGAGTTAGATTATCACTTAGCACAAACTGGAGTAATGTCACTGAAGTCAAAGCACTGATTTACACCTGCTGAATGTGTTTCCATAGCCTCAGTACTGTGCAAAAGGGCACCAGGTCCTCCAGTTCATTGCTGTTAGTTCTTAATACGTTTTGATTTGCAGATATTGGCAAGGGGAATTTCTGCTTGACATTAAACTAATTCTCTTGAGCGATAACTTGTTTTGAACAGTCTTTCTATTGCCAAGAAAGTTGTGATAGTTCAGGGCTAACAACCTCTAGAGGCCATCTGTGGTCAAGGTTTGATGCAAACAGGTTCATTTGGTTCACTTTATAGGATATGTGCAGCTTTTTAGTATCCTCTAACCTTCTGAATTTATGAAATGTGGAGGTTCAGTGGGCAGGAATGACTTGGCAGAGGCTCTTAAAAACATCTGGGAAGTTACAGCTGTACTGGGAGTTTTAAATCTCAGTTGAAAGTACCCTTCTAGCCTTAGGTTTTCATCAGTCAGGGGACTACACATCTCTTTTTGAAAGAAAATCAGATTTAGATCTCTCTTATGCAATTTATTCAAACATTGCACTAAACAGTTTTTTGTTGACAACAAAAAATGCAGCTGCTTTTGGAGGCATCAGGTACAACTGACAAGATGAAAAGTGCGTGAAATGCCAGAAGTTTGATTTCTTTGGGAAGACTAATCCCTTTTTGAGTGTGCTTTCAAAACAGTTGCTGGCAATTTTTGATGTATAATTCTACAATGACACCTTTTCTTTTGAAATTCAAACTGTTCAAGAATTGAAGTGCATTAATAGTTTTTAGATGACTGAAAAGGTTGGTGGTTGATGGTTTTTACTAACTTGTGTCAAATGAAACACCCTGACTTTTTCATTTAGATTAACCTGTGGCTGTGGGTTATAATGTCACTACTTTTGTGTGCCTGGGTTACAGTATCACAGTATCACCAAGGTTGGAAGAGACCTCAAAGATCAAGTCCAACCCATCACCACAGACCTCAAGACTAGACCATGGCGCCAAGTGCCATGTCCAAACCCACCTTGAACACCTCCAGGGACGGTGACTCCACCACCTCCCTGGGCAGCCCATTCCAGTAGCCAATGACTCTCTCAGTCAAGAACTTTCTCCTCACCTCCAGCCTAAACTTCCCCTGGTGTAGCTTGAGACTGTGTCCTCTTGTTCTGGTGCTGGTTGCCAGAGAGAAGAAAGCAACCTCCTCCTGGCTACAACCACCCTTCAGGTAGTTATAGACAGCAAGAAGGTGTCCCCTGAGCCTCCTCTTCTCCAGACTAAACAATCCCAGCTCCCTCAGCCTCTCTTCACAGGGCTTGTGCTCAAGACCTCTCACCAGCCTTGTTGCCCTTCTCTGGACGTGTTCAAGCACCTCAATGTCCTTCTTATATTGAGGGTCTCAGAACTGGATACAGTACTGAAGGTGTGGCCTAAGCAGTGCAGAGTACAGGGGGAGAATGACCTCCCTGCTCCTGCTGGCCACACTATTCCTGATGCAGGCCAGGATGCCATTGACCTTCTTGGCCATCTAGGCACACTGCTGGCTCATGTTCAGGCGGGTGTCAATCAGCACCCCCAGATCGCTTTCTGTTTGGCTGCTCTCCAGCCACTCCCACCCCAGCCTGTAGCTCTGTATGGGGTTGTTGTGACCAAAGTGCAGCACCTGGTACTTGGATTTCTTGAACACCATCCCCTTGGACTCTGCCCATCTCTCCAGGCAGTTGAGGTCCTGATGCAGAACCCTTCTGCCCTCCAACCCAGCAACATCTGCCTGCAGCTTGGTGTCATCTGCAAATTTCACAGTATCACAAGGGTTGGAAGAGACCTCAGAGATCATCAAGTCCAACCCATCACCACAGCCCTCAAGACTAGACCATGGCACTAAGTGCCATGTCCAAACGTGCCTTGAACGCCTCCAGGGACGGTGACTCCACCACCTCCCTGGGCAGCCCATTCCAGTGACAAATTACTCTCTCAGTGAAGAACTTCCTCCTCACCTCCAGCCTAAACTTGCCTTGGCGCAGCCTGAGACTGTGTCCTCTTGTTCTGTCACTGGTTGCCTGAGAGAAGAAGGTAACCTCCTCCTGGCCACAACCACCCTTCAGGTAGTTGTAGACAGCAATAAGGTCCCCCCTGAGCCTCCTCTTCTCCAGGCTAAACAGTCCCAGCTCCCTCAGCCTCTCCTCATAGGGCTTGTGCTCCAGGCCTCTCACCAGCCTCGTTGCCCTTCTCTGGACACGTTCAAGCACCTCAATGTCCTTCCTAAATTGAGGGGCCCAGAACTGGACACAGTACTCGAGGTGTGGCCTGACCAGTGCAGAGTACAAGGGGAGAATGACCTCCCTGCTCCTGCTGGCCACACTATTCCTGATGCAGGCCAGGATGCCATTGGCCTTCTTGGCCACCTGGGCACACTGCTGGCTCATGTTCAGGCGGGTGTCAATCAGCACCCCCAGATCTCTCTCTGTTTGGCTGCTCTCCAGCCACTCCGACCCCAGCCTGTAGCTCTGCATGGGGTTGTTGTGGCCAAAGTGCAGCACCCGGCACTTGGACTTGTTGAATGCCATCCCGTTGGACTCTGCCCATCTGTCCAGGCGGTCTAGGTCCTGCTGCAGAGCCCTTCTGCCCTCCAACCCAGCAACATCAGCCCCCAGCTTGGTGTCATCTGCGAACTTGCTGATGACTGACTCAATGCCCTCGTCCAGATCATCAATGAAGATGTTAAAGAGGATGGGGCCCAGCACTGATCCCTGGGGCACTCCACTAGTGACTGGCCTCCAGCTGGATGTGGCACCATTCACCACCACTCTCTGGGCTCGGCCCTCCAGCCAGTTCCTAACCCAGCGCAGAGTGTTGGCATCCAAGCCACGAGCTGACAGCTTAGCCAGCAGTTTGCTGTGGGGGACAGTGTCAAAGGCCCTGCTGAAGTCCAGGTAGACCACATCCACAGGCCTCCCCACATCCACCAGGTGGGTCACCCGATCATAGAAGGAGATCAGGTTGGAGAGGCAGGATCTGCCCTGCCTGAATCCATGCTGGCTGGACCTGAGCCCTTGGGCATCCTTCAGGTGTGCAGTTATTGCCCCCAAGATAAACTGCTCCATCATTTTCCCTGGCACTGAGGTCAGACTGACAGGCCTGTAGTTCCCAGGTTCCTCCATCCGTCCCTTCTTGTGGATGGGGATCACATTGGCCAGTTTCCAATCGTCAGGGACCTCTCCTGTGAGCCAGGACTGGTGGAAGATGATGGAGAGTGGCTTGGCCAGCTCATCTGCCAGCTCTCTCAGCACCCTAGGAAATTTGTTGGTGACTGACTTGATGCCCTCGTCCAGATCATCAATGAAGATGTTAAAGAGGATGGGGCCCAGTACTGATCCCTGGGATTGAATGGGTAGGGCACAGAGGAAGCTTGGGCAAGACAGTGATATTCCAGAGGCATAATATGTCTTTGGTGCCCTGCTGCTGTGAGATGTATCTTAAAGACGTGCAAAGTACTTAGACAAGTTCAAGTTGGTGGTAACCTGTACTGCAGCTGTGCAACACAGTACTTTTTTTTCCCCCTCATGCAGACACACACATGTCATTCTGCAACAGCAAGATCTGGAGAGAGGTCTTGCTGCAAAATCCAAGTATTCAGGTAAGTCAGACAGGCACAGAAAGAAAGGATGAAGCAATATTCTACTGACAGAGTAACCAGAACTAATCGTAGAATACATTGGGTTGGAGGGGACCTTTAGCAGTCATCTTACCTGTCCTTCCTTGCAGATTGCTCAAGGACCAATTGAGTTTGACCTTGAATATCTCCAGGGATGGAACTTCCACCATGTCTCTGGGCAACTTAATCCAGTATTTCACTATCCTCACTGAAAAACTTCTTCCCAACGTCCAACCTAAACGTACCCTGCTCTAGTTTAAAAGCATTGCCTTTGGCTAGACAGGGTTGGTTTCACAGCAGGGAGAGGAAATGGCCTCAAGTTGAAGCGGGAGAAGTTTAGGATGGATATTAGGAAATATTTCTGCCCCAAAAGAGTTGTCAAACATTGGACCAGGCTGCCCAGAGAGGTGGTAGTGTTTCCATCCCTTGTGTGGTTTAAATCTGCGTAATTGTGGTGCTGCAGGATACAGTTCAGCGGTGACCCAGCAGTGCTGGATTAATGGTTGATCATCTGAAAGGTCTTTTCCAACCATAAGTCTATGTTTCTATGAATATGCCATGCTTTCTAACAGGTTCCTGAACACTAGACTAAATCAGGTTCTGGGATCTATTTTGTAGGTTGTGGTATGTATTGTGTTTGAGATCCTGTACGTCCTGGTCAAATTCAGTACTTTAGTTGGTGCTTGTGTTGTACAGAGTCTCAATTGTCTTCCCTTACACTGGTGTGGTGAAGGATGGATTTACAATGTACTCAAGTGCTTGCATCTCTACTAAATACCATGGCTGTCTGAGAGATGTTTGTGAACAATGTGAAGTGACTTCTGTGTACTTCAGATTCTGTTACTGGTGGCTGTGGTTTCTTTAATTCACAGTTTAGGTGGTTTCAAAATAGGTTCTCCATGCATCCATATCTGTATCAAGAGTGGAGTTACTCTTAGAACCATAGAATCATAGAATGGTGGGAGTTGGAAAACCTCTGCAGATCATCTAGTCTAACCCACCTGCTAACTTAGATGTCTAGATCAAGTTGTACAAGAAAACATCCAGGTGGGTTTTTGAAAGTCTCATGAGAAGGAGACTCCAAAACCTCTCTGGGTAACCATTTCTGTCCTCTAAGTAAAGAAGCTTTTCCTTACGAGTCATTAGTTGTAATTACTGCATACTGTCCAGAGTTCTGAAGTAGTGTCCAGAGTTGTGAAGAATCTAAGATTCTGGTTGAGGTATTTATTAACCAAGAAGAGTTTACACCAGTAACTTCTCTTTTAGTTTTTATGGACAGTCACAAACTTCTCCATACTTTTGGAGAGGATAATGTCCTCACCCACCCCCCACAAAAAAGAAAAACCCGCAAAACCAAAACAATGCAAACAAGCAAGAACCCCCAAACCCCGAATAAACCAAACCAAAACCCAACACAAAACACACACCCAAACCAACCAACCAACCAAACCCACCATAATAGCTTTTTGCATTGATGCTGAGCAATCTACTGTACACACCTGATGCATGCATAAGTATGTTCTGCTCAGCCTTTGTGCGATTCTGGGCAGAGTGCATGCTGGATACCTTCCTTTTCTCCTGTAGGGTAAGCAGTATGTTAAATCCTGAGAAACCAGTTCCCAAAGGCTGTTATGGGTTTGGAAGAGAGCTGAAAAAGTCAGGAGAGGAAAAACCTGTCATTTGGAGAGACTGAAACAAATAAATCTCTGTTTCAGTACATCTTCTTAATTACCTGAAGCTAGAAACCTGAACCCAAAGATCTGAATATCTCCTTGTACTGTGTCCTATTCCCCGCACCCTCAATTCTGTATCAAGCTGTTAAATCTGTATATGTATGTGGGAGAACACCCGAGAGAGCTGAAGGTAGACAGTTGCCTCAGAAGACCAGAGGACTGAATGCTGGCTCTATTTCTGGAGGTTTTAGCAAGACCTGTGAAGAACTGTGAGCTGTTGGGTTCACTCTCTGTCTCTCTGGACTTCTGCTAACTCAGCAAATCTGTGACATTGGCAGTGTCCTGGAGGCAGAAGGCACATCTGTCTGCGTTTGGACGGCTCCATACCTTCTCTCATTCCAGCAGTCTACTACTTCCTCTTTCTCATGGAGACTGCACTTAGCACTTTATTATGACTTTGAAATATTAGAAGGGGGAACCATGATGGATGGTAATGTAGATGCTTGAACTTTGGGGGAACATTCTTCTCACATAGTGGTGGTGCCAGCTGCTTCTTTGACTCTCCCCGATTAATACTATTTTCTCAATGGTTTTTAAAATGAGTTCATGCTGTGAAACCAAGACATCAAGACTATTTTAAACCTAACCAGCAGTAGAATAAGTGGTTTAGTTCAAGTGCTTTATTCAGGAGGGCAGAAGTTTTAAGGTTTTGCCTTTTACTACTGATTACCCAACTGGGTAACTGAGTAATATCTATATAATACATTTTAAAAAAAAATCATGTTTTGTGTTTTTTAACTCTTGTATCTAAAACAATTTAAAATGTATTTAAGAGGATCTTCTGAGTGATAGTTTCATGAAGGATGTGGTTCCTCAGGCTTCAGATTTGTCCACCTAGCATTTCTTGATAGTCTCTCTAATTGTGTGCATATCATTTTGGTTCACTGTATATAATATGCTGTTGTATATGTTCTGATACAAGCATCAGACCTACTGAAATTTTTTTATATATATATATTTTTTTTTTTTGCCCTCACAGTTAAGATTTCCAGTTTCATTCAAACATGTTAAACAACACCCCTCCACATTTTTATTTAAGAAAAATTATTTTAAAAGATCTTGGCTTTTAAAAATCAAGTTTGCATGTAACAAATCAACTTAAGATATGGGCAAGGTGATCTGCTGTAGAATTCTGACTTGAGGTGCTGGAAGCTGTGATTATCTAGCCTTGAAGAGCTGAGGATTGTACTGTGGGTGCTTGTACTAAAGAAGTGCTTCTGATGTTTGAGGCACAAAACTTAATGAGAAACTTTTATAGAAATTGTATAAAACTTAATTTTTCTCATTAAGAAGGCTCAGGGTGAGAGTGGTGATGAGAGAGAAAAATCAGTAGGGTCTAATGAGTTGTACTTGGTGCTGAGAAATTTGAAAGACATGAAAAGACATCTGATGAATCATAGATCAGAAATAAACTGATATTGTACAGTCATATTTTGATTTAAGTACTAATGTCATGTCTAATTTTTTTGGTAGTGTAACCTTAAACCTTTTAAAAGCAATTTACAATATGAAAATGCTTTGACGTGGGAGGTGTTAAAATAAGTTTTTATGGTGAGAGAGCTTTGTTAATGCAATGACATTGTAGCAAGAGAATATACTGATGCCAGATAAAGGTTGCTTCAGGCCATAAAGATGATCAGAGGGCTGGAGCAGCTCTCCTATGAGGACAGGCTGAAAGAGTTGAGGCTCTGCAGCCTGGAGAAGAGAAGGCTTCCAGGAGACCTTATAGTAGCTTTCCAGTATCTGAGGGGAGCTTACAGGAAGGCTGGGCAGGGAATATTGACAAGGTCTTGTAATGACAAGACAAGGGGCAATGGGTTTAAACTGGCAGAGGGAAGATTTAGACTAGATGTCAGGAGAAACTTTTTTACAGTGAGGGTGGTGAGACACTGGCACAGGTTGCCTGGGGAGGTTGTGACTGCTCCCTCCCTGGAGATGTTGAAGGCCAGGTTGGACAAGGCCTTGAGTGACCTGTACTACTGGGAGGTGTCCTTGCCTATGGCAGGGGGTTGGAACTAGATGATCCTTGAGGTCCCTTCCAACCTTACCATTCTATGGTTCCACTGATCTGTGGCAATAACAACTGTAGCTGCAGAAAAATGCAGTCCTTCAATATGATTCCCAGTAATCATGTGGAAGAATTCATATACAGTAATGTATCTTAGACTGAGACTACTCCATATGTGTAGAAAAAGACCTACTAGAAATTTCACTGTGCATAGATATCAATGGGATCTGGTTACTGTCCTTGCAGCAGTGCATAGTAGTATTATGGTTGAAGAAATTGGATCCCAAACTTCCAGGACAGTAGATATTTACAGCTTAATGTTGATGACATCAGTTAAGATCGTAGCTCAGGAAAAACAAAACAAACAAACAAACAAATGATCAAAAAAATTAAGCAAAAATAACCCCAAACAAACAAGCAAAAAACCCTCCACATGATCAAAAAACAAACAAAAACAGAAGAACCCCAAACCCACAGCCCAACCTTCTACGTGGATCTGAATCATCTTAATCTAATTGCTTTTGGCAGAACTAAATGTCAGTGATGTTATTTGAGAAGTGTCTGATGTCTAAATAGTAGTAGTAACAACAACAAAAACTTAGTTTGAAGGGAATAAATGGATGTTTTGCCTTGAAGACTTGTATCGATAAGGGATTTGCCCAATTTTATTTATTATCTATTAAAACTCAGAAAGATTAGCTATTCAGCCACATAAATATTTTATTAATATAGCCTCTCCTGCAGTTGTTTTGTGTGTAGTACAGATAAAAAGGAAAATAAAACCGACCCAAAACATATTGTGGCTTAAAAAAAAACCACAACAGAAAACCCAAATCCAAATGAACAAAAAACAAACCAAACCAACGACAAAATAAACCAAAAACAACCCAGGTGTGACCATGTTCCAGAAGGCTCAAGAAGGTCTTTGATTCTTCAGTCTCAGCCTGTTTGCCTTTCTCTTACAGACACACAGGATTTTTCCCATTGGTTTTATGTTTACAGAACCTGTCAGGAGAACCTATCATTAGAAGGCTGTTACTTTCCATGCTGGAAAAATTACTGCTGTTTATCAACTGGTATAATGATGTTGTAACATTGAGGAGTTACATGGGAAAAGAGTAAAGTTCCTCACGCTATCGTAGCATAATTCCTTGGTGGTGCCCATATCAAGAGTGTGGTTGGAACAACAAAGGTCATAAGAAGGGATGAAAGGCTGAATCTATGGCATTTCTTTTGTGTAAGGAATGACTGAGAGTCTTTGCATTGGAAGAGGTGCACACTCTGCTGTACAATCGCAGCTGATCCAGAGAAGGTGACCAGATAATGACAGTTCACTAATTGTGGTAGTCTGGGGGGCCCCAGGTTCCCTTAAGAGAACTACAGAGACCAAGTCCCACCCCAGGGGACTGACTTGGTCATCCCAGGATATTGTAATGTTGTTGTTCTATTCCACTTCGCAGTATCACAGCTTATAAGACAGTGCCTGCCTGATATGGCTCTCTTCTCCTCTCTTCTTCCCCCTGCCTTTCCTCCCTTCACTTCTTTTCTCCAGGCAGAGCAGAGTCCCTGCTTATCTCATGGTATACGTGGGGCAGATTGCTCCTTGCTGGAAGGGAATTGTGAGCTGTGTTATGTAGCCTGCTGAGGCCTCGTAGGGCTAAGTTGGGGAGGGCAGTTCTGGACGAGTCTCAGGCATGCTGGGGGTGGAAGGGGCTGGAGGATTCTATAAGGTTTTAGTGTGATAGACTTGCCCTAACTTGTGTATGTGTTTATTTTACGTGATTGCCTCATGTATATGCATTGTAGTCTATGAATAGAACCTCCCTTTAAACTCCCAATCAGTGTGCAGTGTCTTCATTGTTACTCTCCAAAAGCAGTGAGCGTCATTGCTGTCCTCCAGTTCTGGGTACCTCACGGCCCTGAACTGGGACAGTATGACGAGATGAAGTGACAATCACACAGCTGGCTTGCTCACAGTAAGCAGAGTTAAATGAATTCTGGGCAATGCATGCTTAGTTTGTGGAAGTCCCCACCACAGAAGATGGATGCTTATAGTCTACATGGCTTCAGGAAGGATCTAGGATCTCTTTGAATTTGAACCAAGTGTTCACACCTGTTAGGCATAAACCTGTGCTTCACAAGATGCCTGAGCTGCAAAATCATTGGGATAGGTCTCTGAGAAAATATAATATATGCTACTGTCCTGCAATGACTAATCCACCTTTGGTCTCATAAATTATTGTAGTGGCTTGAAATTAGTTAAGTGACTTCAGAATTGTGTGGCGGATTTAAATTTGCCCCAGATTTTTAGAGAAGGCATCTGTAACACTGAAAAAAAATCTTCCCAGTCAAATTTGAAAAGCTGCATTCTACAAATGGGCTGATAAACTTACACTTGATGTGGTGATTTTTCATTGGTATTTGAAGAGCCTTACACAGATAGGTGAGAAATGTTAACACAGGTTGCAGAGTTCCTAAAAGAGAAAAGGATCAAACTTCCGGTTTCTACCTTGCCCTGTTGACACAGGTTGCATAAGATTTATGCAATAGATGCAAACATTGTAAAGGATGCCTTAGTTTTATCTGTGTAGATGTCTCTTTCTCCACTTGAGGCCAATTTGGTCAAGAGCAGCATGTTAGTGATATCAGCTGTTGAATTAAAAAAAAAAGAAGGCAGGCAAATTTCTTGTTTATGCCTCTATTTTTTTATATTTATTAAAGCAGTTGTCACTTTAGAATAGGAGTTCTACTTCTCTCCCATGCAGAGAACCTGCTAGGTACCAGTTGTAGGTGGTAAATAAAGTCAATAATTGGCATAAGAGTTGCATATCTGTATAATTTTGTATATCTAGGGGTGCATCTTGGTGAGAGTTGAACTGCTTGAGTCTGTGGTGGATTGGAGAAGTGTTGGACTTGTAAGCTTCGTGTTTGGTCTTAGTATTAGGAACTGTGTGAACCTGTGTTATGCAGGAAGTTAATCTAAACACCTATAATGGTTTCAACTCAGCATATTGATCTCATACCTCCACTACATAGAATTTAGCTTGTATTTTTGGAATATAAATACTTAGTACTTAGTGAACTCCAACAATTACTGTCTCAAACTTCAGTGCTGGGCAATTTGCTCCAACCAATACAGGGTGCTGGATCAGCTCTTCAGGCTAGAGGCTTAGAGTGTGTTCTGTGAAATTCAGTATTGGCTCTTTGTAAGAGAAATACTCAAAGTTTTCATTTAGAAGGAATGTCTTAGAGGGCTGTACAATAAGAAGGACTGAAATTAATATTTTGTTTTTAAATAAAGCAGTTTGCAATGTCCAGAACCACCAAACTAGAAAATAAACATTAGATGACCTTTGATGGAAATATCTATTAGATGTCCTTACAGGTGAAGAATCATTTTTATCTTATAATTGTCTTCAGATGTACTGCTCTCATATTGCAATAAATGTTTTCTAAATGTGGGGCAGGGGGACTGTGGTGGATTGAAAATTACCCCCAAATAAAATGACCAGACTAGCTCAGAAGGCTTGGGAGCAAATGAAGCTATGTATTTGCAGCAAGATAAATTTACAAGCATCTAATGCAATACATATATGTACAAAATATATTTACATGTACTTACAGTTTAGAAATAACACCAAAAAATCCCTCTGGACAAAAACCAGAGGGTTTCCAGCAATGGGACCTGTTGCCTCTTCCCTCTCCCTCTCTTCTCCTATTATCTCCAGTTGGTTTGTACTAGTGAGAAGATTAGGACAGAGATAAGTGGAGCAGTGCGAATTAGAGAGTTGTAAAGAGTCCAAAGCCAAGAACAGGAAGAAGAAAAATTGTTCATGTGCTTACTTTCTATTCCAATTAGCAAACCAATGAATGATATATACTTTATCATTATTATTCTTCTTACAAGTAACCCTCTAATTTATTTACATTCTACACCAACTTTTCAGCAAAGTCCCCATTTCTTGGTTGGAGCTTTCCAACAGGTCTTAAACTACTACAGGGACTTGAAAAGACCCCCAACACCTCTCCTCAACCTCTTTTGAACTTTTAGGCTTTGGTTAGTGACACTACTTGCTAGTTACTTCCCAGTTAATTCAGACACACATTAACAGCATTTTACTATCACCAAAATATTTAGGAAACTTTTGGGGTTATAAAATCCTTTTTGCTGGAAAACAAATTTCAGATCAAGTCCAACCATTACCTAACTCTACCAAGTCTGGTGCTAAGCCACATCTCTCAACACCACATCTGTGTGTCTTTTAAACATCTCCAGGGATGGGGATTCAGTACCTCCTTGGAGAGCCTATTCTATGTTTTGATCTTTGAGACCTGAAAACAAGGGAAAGTGAGAGAAGATTATTTTAAAAAATATTTAATATTTAATGAAATAAGAATTATCATCAAAAACCAGAAAGCAGCAAATCAATAAATGTTTCTCTTATTAGTATGTGATGATATGCTGTTGAGGAGTTGCATAACTCTCAAATGACTAATTTTTTTTTATTTAGATAATCTGTTAGTTGTTAAATGTGGAAGTTACATGGTGCATAAATATTTCTGCTGACTACCACTTTCTAAAGCCTAATGGATTTTCAACTCTTGGCTAAATGGTTTTATTTTAAGAGGAAAACTCCAATTTGATCTACTCTATTACTTTTTAGATTTTTTTTTTTTTTTCCCCATAGAAATGGCACCCTGTGTTGAAAGTCCCTGTTTATCTTTATGGCCACTTCTAAATGTTAGGTTTTCTACTGTCGAATGAAGGATTTGAAAGAAAATAATAGTAATTAAGCACTGGAGCTTAACATTTGATTCAGTGGATTTTCCAGCACTTGAAGCAATTCAATCAAGATCAAATAGCATTCTAAGAGGCATGTTCTATCTTCTGCAGAAATTACGGGGTTGGTGAAAGCATCAGTTGGTGAAATTCAAGGGGTTCAGTGAGATGGATAATAATAGTACCTTTTCCCAGGTTCCAGTTTTATTCCAATTTATTGAAATTTCTGGGTTGCTTTTCAGCCAGATCTGTCGATTTCTCACAAAAGTTCATAGAATAGACAATAAGCCATCAAACCAGCCACAGAAACACAGTTCTGGGACAGTGCTGCTACTGATGCCCCAGTTACAACATGAATAAGGATTTGCTTTTTGGAATAAGACTTAACAAAGTGTGAGTTGTGCTGCGTAAAACATTTCCAGCTTGATGTTAGGCAGCAGTCAAAGGGTGAGTGCCATTCACATAAAGATGTGTGAAGTAAAAGAACTAGTTTTGGTTAACTGTGCACAGAGGATTCAGTGGAATTATTAATCCCAGTAAGTTGTTCATTGTTAAATTCTCTTGTAATAACTACCAGTAGTTGGAATTCTTTTCAGTTAAAACTAGTTGGAAGTCTTCATGATCTGTGTCTCTTGACTGTGTGTGCTGGTTTGAGGCTGATTGGAATATTTTAATGAAGAAAATTATGTTATAGGCTGTGAAAAGGAAACAGTGGTGATGTCTACTTCACTCATAGGCTTGCTGAGATGTTTAAGAATAAGAACTTAAAACATAGATAATGCAGTCTCTTGGGTGGTCTAGCATCTAACCTTCTCTTCTCTGCTGAGTAATCTCACTAACCACTTTGCTTCTAACCCCCCTGGCCAATCCTCCAAATTGACCTTGTGTGTAAGGCAAACTTTGATAAGGTATAGGGGTGGGGAGAAGGTGGAAGGGTGGTTGGAAGCCATTCTTGGGGTCTCTGATTTCTGGGAGGGGAGTTGTGTTTCTGTATTTCCTTTAACTTGCATATTTCTGTAACTATTCCTGTCTATAGTGTATATCTCTGCTTGTACATTGTGCTGAGCTGTAAATAGAGCTTCAGTCCTTAACTTCCAGCCCACTGAGTCTAGTCAGGGTGGTTTTACAAAGTGTGGGGGGGCAAGGAACTCTTAAACCATCACATTGTGCTTTCCCAGTATATTTTTTTGATTAAAGTTCCAATTCTTCATCAGTGATATAGACAGCAAGATTGAGTGTACCGTTAGCAAGTTTGCTGAAGGATGAGATGCCGTTCATGGGGGACTTGGATAGGCTGGAAAGGCAGGCTGTGAGGAGAATCTTCTGATACTCAATAAAGTAAAATGTGAGGCCCTGCACATAGGTTGGGGGAAATCTGTTATCAGTACAGGCGATGTGATGATGAAATTGAGAGGAGCACTACAGAAAAGGCCTCAGGGGTACTGGTGGACGAGAAACTGTACATGATCCAGCAATGGGCACTTGCAACCTGGAAGGCAAATAGCATCCTCAGCTGCATCAAAAGAGGCATGGTCAGCAGGTCAAGAGAAGTGACTCTACCACTCTGCTCTGGTGACACCTCATCTTGGGTACTATGTCCAGCTCTGGGGCTCCCAACACAAGAGACACATGGACCTGATGGAGCAGGTTCAGATGAGTGCCACAAAGATGATCATAGTAGTAGAGCGCACCTTCTATGAAAACAGGCTGGCCTAAAGAGGAGGGCCTCTGGGAAGACCCTTATAGCTATATTGCAACATCTGAAAGGGACCTACAGGAAGGCTGGGGAAGGACTGTTTAGAAGGACTTGCATTGATAGGGCAAGGGGTAATGGTCTGAAACTGAAGCAGGGTAGGTTTAGGTTGGACAGAAGGAAGAAACTCTTCACCATGAGAGGGATGAAATACTGGAACAGGTTGCCCAGGGATATGATTCAGGCTCTGTCTCTGGAGACACTCAAGATCAGTCTCGGTGTGGCCCTGAGCAACCTGATCTAGTTGGAGATGTCCCTGCTGACTGCAGGGAGTTGGACAAGATGACTTTTGAGGATGCCTTCCAACCCAATGCAATCAGTGATTCTGTATAAAGGGTTCAACCTTGTTTTTAATAGCAAACAAGGGCTTATGGTGTCCCTTGTTCAGGATGCAAGTGGAAATCTTGAAAACAGAATTTGAATAGGTGGTGAACAGGTGCTGCTAGGCATAAATGAGTGCTGGGAACCCGCATCTCCCTCAGCACCAGATGCAAAGTCAATGCATGATTTGAACTTGTACTGGTTGTTCTTTTCACAACAGCCTAGTGTAAACTAAATGAGTCTTGAAGGACAGCTGTGTGACATGCTTATAAAACATACCTCCACTTCTCTGTCACATTTTAGCAAGTAATCAGATCTAACAGCTGACCTCTGTGCAGTTCTCTGAAGCACAGGTCTACCCTGAAGGAGGCTGTTAGGGTGAATTGAAAGTTTAGTGTTTTACCTTCAGAAAATGGTGCCTGGAATTACGAACAGATCACTTGAATTAACCCGACCTTGCTAGAGCACCCAAATGAGACCATGTATTACCATGGTAAATTGATGGGTGCACACATCTTGTCTAGCAGTAATGGACTGCATAAACAGTTTGGCATTTTAGCTGACCTACAGCTGAAAAATATTATTTAGAAATGTGCTGCAATGTGGTGTATTAACTGTGGAAGTTCAGTCCACAAAGAACTTAATTGTAGGTGTGCGATTTTACCTTGGAGGCACCATTATTTCATTGTGTAGCTTGCTGGACTTCACTTTTTTTTTTTTGCAGATCATGATAATGCCTTGTTGTAACTGGACATACTGGAACCCAAGTCAATCAGGTCAATAAAGTGCTGAAACAACTCAGGGTTAAAGAATGCTGTGTGTTTGCCCTACAAAAGGGAAAATTGGTTCCATCTGCTCAAATTAAATGTTGATTTAGACCTCCTTTTCTGCAATGTAAACCATGCTTATGAAAGAACTACTTAAAGTAAATGCTGTGAGTTTTATTATATGGATTTAGAAATAAATTGGAGAGAACTTTGGGTCGGTCTTGTCTGTCTTCCTTGGGAAAAGGTTTCACTGAACAATGTATTTTAGGTTGTGTACAATACAGCCCCTTCTGCCATGCTCAGCACTTTTTATACCTGACTGAGGGCTATTAAACTCAAATTTGATGCACTGGCAGGCTTAGCTGAGTCTTGTTTAACATAATTAAAATTCTGTGGTCAACTTTTCCCCCTGCACCCTGCATTCCGTAGCCAAAAAAGCCAATGTGTGCTTTGTGAATGGCCTTTGTAGACAATCTGTTTGTCTCTACTGAACTGCTTTTGTTTTTAATAGATGTCTTCTGTATGGTCATTTCTGAATGTCTCTTCAGTGTGAGTTAAACTGCTAATACAAGTACCTAGAGTGATCTGGAGGTCTGTTCAATCTCAAGGAGCCTTAAGTTCAAACAAGGGTCTACTGAAGAGCAAATCAGTTAATGGTTAAGACAAAATGTAATGAGCCAAATAAAGAAACCACAGTTCACACGGCTGACATCATCCTATAATATCTCCCAAACAACACTGTGCTTTATAATGTGTTTATGCTTTTTTTTTTTCCTGTAGACACAAAGATTTCAATTGACTTGAATGCTCTAGAGGCCAAATTCTCAAAGGTATTTAAGTACTTAAAGGTACACACAGAAGTTTTGTTGGATTAAAAAATAATGCTTAGGCATTTCATTCCTGTTTGATTTTTAGGGACACCTATTTGCACTTCTAAATCCTGAAATGCTTTAAAAGTCAAATAGGCAAGAAGGTCTTTAATTTTCTCTCCTCTCAGGTCTGTCAGGGACTCTTTTTGCCTCCCACACAAAACATCAGTGTGGAAAGAAGTGAGAAAAGAGTGGAAGCAGAAGAGCTGATGTTACTGAGTTTATCTACCACTGTGAGCAGTGCATTTGACATGTTTGGTGTCTGTTTATGATGGTATGATGTATGGGATGGAAAACTGTGACTGTCTAATGTTTAAAACATGACTGAATGCTTGATCTTTGACATTCTTACTGTTTATGTTGACAGTCAGTGTATAGAGTGAGGTCTCAGACATTCCCTTCTAGCACTGTCCCCTTCAGATATCAGTCTTATTCATGAGACATTTTCACCAGTTCTTTTCTGGGAAGGCAGAGATGATAACTGACTGCCAGTTTTGCAGAAGTACCTTATTCCCTCACTTGCTGCTGAAGTAACTTTCTGCTCGTGTACTTCCTGCTCTTTTTATGTAGGCTAAATGTCACCCTTTGGAGAGAAAATGTTCTCAAAAGTCTGTGGGAGAGAGAAAATGTAGGTTGTGGTTTTTTGTTTTTCGGGTTTTTTTTCTTGTAAAAGGTATCAGTGTTAAGGTATAAAACCCCACCTGTTTGTATAGCTGCTTTCTTTGTGTTTCTCAGGCTCAGTGTTACTGTTTGCACTCAGAGTGTTTGGTTCTCAAACAGCCACTGAAGAAGTTCTGCACACAACTGTCAGCCTGGAAGAAACTCATAGTCTGAGAACTGATCTGCCTGTGTGCCTGGAGGGCATTTGTGTAGCCACAGATCACCTGAGTGGTCTTCTGAGGAGCAACTGCAGGAATTGCATGTGGTTAGCCTAGAGAAAAGGAGGCTGAGGGGGAGACCATCTCACTCTTATGACTAACTTAAAGGAGTTTGAGGCGAGGTGGTTGTTAGTTTTTTCTGAAAAGTAACAAGTGATAGGACAAGAGAAAATGGCCTCAAATTGTACTAGAGGAGGTTTACATTGAATATTAGGAATAATTTCTTTACTGAAAGAGTGGCCAAGCATTGGAATAGACTGCCCAGGGAAGTGGAGTCACCATTCCTGGAGGTGTCTAAAAAAATTTGTAGGTGTGGTACTTTGGAACATGTTTTTAATGGCCATGGTGGTGTTGGGTTGATGGTTGGACTTGATGAGTTTAGATGTCTTTTCCAACTTGAAAGATTCTATGATTCTATTCTAATATATGTAATCCTGCTAACTGTATTATTGGTAGTCAGAACTTTGGTCAACTTTTACATTAGCTTTGAGATCTGTCATAATATGTCCTGTCATTTTAACTTCCATCTTCATTATTATCAAAACGTGATGTTGATGCTGCTGCTTGGGCTAATAGTACATCATTGTGATGATAATTATCACCTTGATATCTGCAGAGTGCAAAATGAAGTCTTAACAGTCACGAGCTACCTGGAAAACAACTTAATCAATGTTCCCCAGAAACTTTCATAGTATTGGTATATTTAGAACTAAGTCGATATTCATAACCATGTTGTTAAAATTTCTTTGCAACATGGGTTGGATTTAATATCTTTACTACACTTTTAAAAAACCCTATAAAGATATATTCCTCCTTAAGTAATTAAGAGTCATGACAGTAATTAACATATAAGGTTTCTAAGTGTAAAAGAATGACTGTCAAAAATTTAGTTTAGTCAAAAAATAGAGTTTTCAAGAGCTAGGAGAAGTAGGAACCTGTCTTCAGAATTGTCTTTCTTCTCTAGAAATGGGGATTTTGATGCTGGTTTGAAGTTGTGTTTGCTGTGGAAGAGAAAGTCCATTCAGGGAAATGTGTCTCTTACTGCAGAGGGCTTTGCACATGATAGATTTGAACATGGGAGAGGGAGAATCTGGGGAGAAGCAAGAGGGTATATCAATCTATTTATTCAACTTAGGTAATTAGGACTTGCTTTGGACTGTTTTAATAATGATAATGAAGTTAATATATTATTTTCATCCATCTAATTAGTAAAATAATAGTAATTTTCAAGGACTGTCTCCTACTTTGTGTAGTACCAAAAATGTGTAGTTTTGCTTTTAAATTCATCAACAGGACTGAGTTTCTGTAGTACCTCTAAGTCACGTAAAGCAAGAGAGAAGTTACATCTTTAGAAGTATGCCTCTTTTGCTGTGAATATATGTTCTGTACATTGCTGGTTTTCTGTGTTGGCTGACTGTACTCAAATTGCTAACCTTGGTCTGTTTGCTATCTCGTAACCACTATAGACTCTCTTCATCTGTGGGGAAGATAAGAAACACAAGGTACAAATGTCTTCCCAAGATTAGCTCATGCCCATAGCCATGGCTAGCTCAGATAATATTCTGTGCTGCTTCTACAACAGTAACATTACTCTAAGACTCAGTCATTGTGATGTATATATCTCATGCCTACAATGGGAATTCTGACATGCAGCTTAGACTCTCCAGTGGATGTGATGGCATGTGGACACCAGCATATGTATTGAGTTCCCAAACGTGATGGTTTGGGAATTACCAACCCCGCCCCCGCCAATGAAATCACCCAGACTAGACTCAACTGGCTGGAAGTTAAGGAATTAAACTCTATTTACATCTTAGCACAATATACAAGCAGATAGGCATGATTAGTTACAGAAATATATAAAGTAAAGGTAATACAGAAACACAACACTCCTCCCAGAAATCAGTTTCCCCAGGAGGGGCTCCCAACCACCCTTCCACCTTCTTTCCACCCCTCTCCCTTATTCCAGGGTCTGCCTTATGTGCAAGGTGGGTTTGGAGGATTGGCAAGGGAGGTTAGAAGCAGAATGATTAGTTGGGTTACACAGCAGAAAGCCAGAAGACACAGCAGCTCCCAGAGAGAGCGAGAAATTCTCTTCCTTATCTATATTTGTGTCCTTGTTTTTATATGTTTCGGCAAACCTATTGAGTGAAGTAGACACCACCATTGTTTCTTTTCACAGCCTGTAATCTATTTTTTTCTCATTAAAATATTCAAATTAACCTCAAACCAGCACACCATACAATGAGCATGTTGATGAGTTGAACCTGTTAGAGGAAAATGCTCATGGATGTGGTTTTCAATAGCATATAAATAGTATTCTGTTTAAGCAGCACAGCATGGGCAATTCCAATTTTAAGATTGAGATAGACAGTGAGGATCTTGAGCTTACTGTTGCCTATTCCCTGTACGGCTGCAGGGTATTGCAGGTGAAGCTATGTGGACTTGCCTGCTCTTTTCCTACAGAACTGAATTCAGGTGAATTCCTGAATAAATGGTTCTGTATACACCTTCACCTGAGTTAAAGCCAGCATGCTGCTTTTCCAGTTTTGTTCCTGTTTGGAACTTTTCATGAAATTTCCCTAACTATACAGCAGCCAGGGGCAATAATAATGATGATGATAATGTTTAATTGTGACTAACCACAGAGAAGGACACAAGTAATGGTGCTACAATTCTGGTTACAGTACCCTGAAGGTTAATGTTTGGCTTGTCATTATAGTCATGCCCCTGTTATAAAAGGCTGACTTTCTTTCAGGAAGGACACACATTTTATTTCTTATTTGAGGTCATTTCTCTTCCATGTTTTTCTTTGCATGTGAAGGGAGACAGAATCAGAATTTAAAAATGACTACTTAAGTTGCATTAATTGGTAACATCTCCATCTTTTAAATGATGTGTATGATCATTTTATGTTAAAATGGGAAGGAATGGAAAGATGAATGGTCTGTTTGGGAAACTGAGAGGGAGACCCTGAACTTTAGGTTGATGGAACTGTAGAAACTTTTTAGATGGTACAGCAGAGCTCAGACATGAGCATGCATAAGAAAGGGAGTGGCAAGTGTTTAATAGTAAGATCTCAAATGTATCTTTTGCTATTCATGTAGGTACTGATATTGTTTACATTTCTATAACCATACCTCAGACATGAGCATGCATAAGAAAGGGAGTGGCAAGTGTTTAATAGTAAGACCTCAAATGTCTCTTTTGCTATTTGTGCAGGTACTGATATTATTTACATCTCTATAACCATACTTAAGGGTTGTGCCAAGATTTTGAAGTCTCTCCCCTGCAGCTAATTGTTTATCTGATGTGGACTGCTTTGCCTTGGCAGTAATATGTGTACACCGAATGAGGTACAGGGGCAGCTGGCACGCTCATGTCTAATTTCAATGTTTGGCAGCTTTTGAAGCCAGCACAGGGCATACTGAAACACTTGGCACTTCACCCAAAAGTCTTTCACTTAACCCAGTGTGAAGGTAAACAGGATGTTAGCCAGAGTTGTCTTTGGTGTCAGATATCTGATTAAGGATAAAACGCATCAATAATTCATGGACTGAACTTGAAAGTTCCTTTTTTACCATTCTGAGTTTTACTTTATACTATTAATCATCCATTGAGGTTTTCTTTAAGTTGTCAGTTATCTCTATGGCAGTATAAAACAATCATTGAAATATTTCTCAAGTATAAATCTGATTTCTTCTTCATAGAGTGGTCTGGGTTGGAAGTGACCTCCAAAGGTCATGTAGCTCACTTGACAGATTGAGATAAGCAGTTTCTCTGCTAGTACGCATGCTGTGGCTTCAGCATTCTTGCCTTACCTTGTGTTTCCCAACTTTCGGTTCTTTAGACTCCAGCCAAAAATATTTTACATGGAGTGCTAGTATGAGACTAAATTGAGAGAAAGAATGATGAAATCAATGGGTGCACTTAATGGCACAGAATAGAATATGGGTCTACCAATTAATGCAGCGTTTACCAGTACTAATAAAATGATTAATAAACTACTGGGAGAGTTGACACCTAAAAAATTGTTCTGTAACGTGAATGTTCACTTGAAACCAGAAGGTATAATTGGTCTAATGTGGAATTCACAGATCCTAGCCAAGTGTTTAGATGTTACTAATTTAGCTGTAGAAGGTGGGGTTAGTTCTGCAAGTGTATGTAACCAATTACCTAAGGAAGTAACAACATTTTACGTTCTGTAGTTCTGTCCTTAAGACAATTTTACTTATTTTCATGAATAAGCTTAGCACAGAAATGCATAATTCAGTTGTAAGGAGGAAGAAAATAAATGATCATCAATCCACAGACAATCAGAAAACGGTGTGTGGAAGAATTGAATAAGCTCGAGAACTAGAATGGTAACCCAGAGATAAAACAGACCAGTTCAAAGTGAAAATTCATGCATTTGGAGTAACAATCACCATGATTTGTACTTTAAGATGAGAGATCAACAGGTAGAATCCCTGGAAAAGGAGGAAAATCTTGTGTTCTATTCACTCAGGGAATGGCTGAGCTGTTGAAGTTTGACATATTTACATTAAAAAAAAAAAAATCTCAAACAGCACACTCACCCCAAGAAGCAACAACATACATCACCAGAGCACATTAAGGCTGTTGGGCAGGGTATTGCTAAAGCTTTATCACAGAACTGTTCCAGTTGGAAAAGATCCTCAGGATCACTAAGTCCAACTGATATCCCTACTCCATATAAGGTTCACCCTATACCATATCCCTAAGCACCACATCCAAATGACTTTTAAGCACATCCAGAGTCTGTGACTCCACTACCTCTCTGGGTAGCCCATTCCAGTGACTAACCACTCTTTCTCTGAAAAAATGTTTCCTAATGTCCAGTGTAAACCCACTCAGTTGCAGCTTGAGATTATTCCCTCTTGTTCTATCACCATCCACCTATAAGAATAGACCACCAGCAGCCTCTCCACAGTGTCCTTTCAGGTAGCTGTAGATAGCAATGAGATCCGCCCTCAGCCTCCTCTTTTTCAGACTAACCATCCTCAGCTCCCTCAGTCACTCCATCTGATTTATTTTCCAGGCCCTTTGTCATCTTCATTGCCCTCTGCACTCACTGCAGCACCTCCACATCTCTCTTGTATTCAGGTGCCCAAAGCTGAAGACAGTACTCGAACTGTGACCTCACCAGAGCAGAGTACATGGGGACAATCACCTCCCTACTTCTGCTGGACACAACAGGGTTGTTTTCTGGACTGTTGCATGTTAAAAATGTGATTCTGTGTTGAAGTGATGTACAAATCATTGTAGGGAAGAGACCTTATCTTGTCACAGTATAAAGCAGTATAAAGTGCTTCCTGCCTATGAATGAATCCAACAGGGTTAATCATCAAGAAAGAAAAAGTTACTTAAGCTCAGGTAGAATGTTGGCACAGAAACAAAGATGTAAACTATCTATGAATTAATTGAAGCAGAAAGCCAGGAATCTGTCTGTTGAAAGTATGAATTTCTGCATGCTCCTTCAGTAGAAATAGGAATAGGAAAAATAGAGTAGCTGGATTAGGTAGTTAGATCAGCTTACGACAAGATTCCTTGGAGCCCCGAGAAACTGTATTTTTTTGTCAAAAAGGTGGAGGAGTTCTTTTGAGTTCTGTTTTCACTGTGAGAATTCCAGTCCCTGTGATCAAACTCAATTTCTGTGGTGAATCTGAAGAGAGAAATCCCAGTCATTCTGTGTCCAGGATAATCTCTGATAAACAAAGCAAACAAACAAAGACCTCTTAGGTTTCCATCTGTTGCCAGTGTCAAATACTTCCTTTGGTTCTGGCCTTTTTATAGTGTCTACTCTTATGTGGCCTGCAGCCAGATTTCTCTAATCTGTGATTTTGCAATCTTGCAAAGTTAACTTGGTCAATGCTGCAGCTTGGAGGCTTCCAGAAAAAAAAAAAAAGTCTTGGTAGGGTATATTGGCACTTCAGTAGGTGGCACTCTTCACTTTAGGTCTTGTCCTAAAACCTGTTTTTCCTCAGGAAGAAGGTTGCAGTTTTGCATATGGCCTTAGCTAACTTCTGTTTTGGCAAGTGTTTGTTCGATCTCCCTGAATTCTTCTTGCTGTGTTGTTCCCATGCTGTGAATTTTACTTCATTGAAATACTTGGAGTAAAATCATCCTAACACTGGAGTTAGATCAGAAAAGCACCCAATAAGTAGGAACTAACTTACTTCCTCATCCTCATCATTTGGGCAGAGCTGAACTGTAACTGTCATTCCTCCTTGATAATGTTTTGGATGCTGTCCAGCCTACTGTGGCTGGTGCCACAATATTCAACCCATGGTACACCTAAATCTTCATGTTGGTGGTCTGTAAAGGAGCCAACTCTGTTTATCGGACATTCCCCTTGGGCACAAGGTCTTTGTCTAATGTAACTTTACAGGAAAGAAAGCTTGCAGTTAAGCTGCCTTTAGAGCTCCCTAAACGCACTGGCTCAACTAGACCACTTCCTCAAGCTCTAATGTTCTGGACCATGGTTTTTTGTTTTTTTTTTTTTCAGTTCACTTTTTCAGGAAATGTGGTAACAAAAATGTGACTTTCAGAAAAGCACAGAAATCAAATGGATTTTTTTCTCTAAATATCTACTAATCTTGTCCTACCGAAGGTAAATGAAAATGCACCTTGGTTTCCTCATGGCATATTTCCTGTGGTTTGGTGTTAAATGAAGTAACTGATTGCTTTACTTGATTCTCGTTTACCCAGAAAATTGTATGTATTCATATTAATCATTGATCATCATCTTCTGTAGTTTGTACTGTTTTAAAAGTGTATTCCCTTAAAAAAAATAAAAGAGAGAGAGGAGAAGAGGAGGGAAAAAATACTGCTGCATTTAGTTGTTTGTCTTGGACTTAATTCATATTGTAACTGTTACCTTCTGTTTTGTTTTGATGATATTATAAATCTTACTGCTTGCCAATATGTATAATGAAATATGAGTCTATTTTGGGAGGCAATTATTTTTTTTTTTTCTAAGCACATTCAGTAAGGTAGACTGTTTCTTCTGTTTGATCTGTTCTGATCACAGCAGGTGGTATTAGGATGTCCTCAAGCCTTGCATCTTGTGGTCAACCCTGAGGCATGCAGTAACTAATGTCATAAGCTGGTGTTGATGAAACAGACATGTTTGTCAAAATGGTCATTTTTTTTTCTCTTCTACACTGCTGTTTGGTGGGTTTTATGTATTGTCAAGCAGTTTACTTGAAGTCAATAGCATAAGCTGAGCTGCATTCTGTGAAAGGGAAGACTCTATACTGATGACAGCTGCTGTTACTCTTTAACCTCTCAAAAGCAGGATTTAACTTGTTTAGGAGTTCTTATTCTAACCACTATTAAGAGAGACTAGACAGAGTATGTGACTTGAAATATTTGCACCTGCTGACATACAACTGTAGAACTGTTTGTGTTGGAAAAGACCTTGTGAGAGTCCAACCACTGAACTAACAGCACCGTGACCATTAAATGACGCCCTGAAATGCACTGTTTATACAGTTTTTAAACATCTTCAGGGACAGTAATTCCACAATTCCCTGGACAGCCTGTTCCAGTGCTTTGCCACTCTTTCAGTAAAGAAGTTTTTTCTATTATCCAATCTAAACATCCTCTGATGTAATTTCAGTCTGTTTCCTCTTATTGCATCACTTGATATCAGGGAGAAAAGACCAATCCCCACCTCACTTCAACCTCTTTTTAGGGAGTTGTAGGGAGTGAAAAGGTCCAATTTTAACAAAAGATTTGTGGAGGTCTGTGCCCTGAAAAATGTCTGTGTGCCACTTGGTCTGTGAAGTCTTCACGTTCTTTCTTAATGTCAATGCCTACATCTAACCAGTTATACTGATAACATTTTTTCATCTCCATATTACTCTCTGTATGATGATGAGGATTAGGCTGATGAAGAGGGAGGTCAACATTGTATCACAGTATCACCAGGGTTGGAAGAGACCTCAAAGATCATCAAGTCCAACCCGTCACCACAGACCTCAAGACTAGACCATGGCACCAAGTGCCACGTCCAAACACACCTTAAACACCTCCAGGGATGGTGACTCCACCACCTCCCTGGGCAACCCATTCCAGTAGCCAATGACTCTCTCAGTGAAGAACTTTCTCCTCACCTCCAGGCTAAACTTCCCCTGGTGCAGCTTGGGACTGTGTCCTCTTGTTCTGGTGCTGGTTACCTGAGAGAAGAAGGTAACCTCCCCCTGGCTACAACCACGTTTCAGGTAGTTGTCTAATATCCTTGCTCCTCACAAACTTGATAATCCTGCTCACCACTCTCACTCTTGATAAAAGCAACACAAATATGTTGCTTGGTTGGGGCAACACAAGTGGAAACTTTTCTATGGCTACAGAAACATCTTCTTGTCGTGCTTTTTACTCTGACACTGGTGGTGGAGTTTAGACTGTATCCTTGTAGCTATCAGCTTCTACACAAAGGTTTTGTATTGCAACTCTCTTGTGACTGATTGCTTTTGTACTGTGCACTGAAAACACTCTGACCTTAACAAGCGCCCCTCTATCAGAATAAAGGAGATGTCTGTTAATTTCAACCTGGGTAAATTCTGCATTTGCTTTTGAACTGTTTCTGTATGTAAGTGTAGATTAAAAACATTTAGAATATGATTTTTAAGAAAAGACAGAAAAATAGAGCTTTAAGACAGTATCTTCAGAGCAGTATAAATATAACCAAGCTGTCTTTCAGGTGCATATTTTAATCCTTCTCTGGTAGTGGTCAAGGAATAAGGTGGTTTTGTGAGGAACTCCTCCTTTACTGCTGTCAAAACATTTGGATTGTAGTCAGTCGGACTTGTGGATTGAAAAGATGTACTTGCTGGAAATTTGTACTTATGCAGCGTCCCTTGCAAATGCCTGGCCAGATCATTTTGCAATAAGCCGACAGCTCCTCACAGGTACCAAGTCAGCTTTGTGAATGTCTTGATATCACCTTTAGAAGACAGTTCTATAATTCTTGCATTTCAAAATCACTCTTAAACCTTATGGAAGTTGCTTCTAACTGTACTGCAAGTTTTGATCAGGCAGACCTGAATGAGATATTACTCTGAATTGCTCAGAAATGACAGGTAAGTGGAGATGGCAAAAAGAAAATATTCTGCAAGGAATGTTTTTGACTTTAGGTGCTTCTCGTGACGGTTAAAACAGTTCGGTTTTGTAGCAGGGAGAAAAGGACAGCGGTTCTGTATCTTCTCTTCATACTCTAAACTTTGGAACACTATTATAGCTTGCCTTTCATTCAAATCTTGCAGACTGTCATAGGAATGTGTTTCTTTGGACTGTGTTCTTCAGTAGACAGACAAGGAATCAGGTAGGTTTGACGTTTTTAAAACTTGCAGAGCTAGAGGTCTTTTTTTATAATTCTAATTCCCTTGGAAGAGAAGTTAGAATTATTTATTTTTTCTCACTTGTTTCGTAGATTAAAACTTACTTGGTTACAATCTGTTTTCAGATTGAATTTTGCTATCCTTCAATGTTATGGATTTCCGAAGTACCTTGAGTTATTTCCAAATCAACTTTAACTGGGCATGAGTAAATTCTGTCTGCAAATTTGAAAATCCTCCATCATCATTAAATCAAAGATCTTGAGCAGTCTTGTAATTAGAATGTTTGGTTCAAAAATTCCCAAGTATCTAGAAATGGACATTGTTAGGTAATGCTTGTTAACAGTACAGCACTGAATTTGATGACTTATGAAGGTTGTCATGTTGCTCCTCCTGAATGCATCCTGTTGCAGCTGGAAATAGAACTTAATTCAAGTAAACTGTAAATTGGAAAAGATGGAGTAATTCTGTTTCCAAAGTGTGGAGACCTGTGCTGGCCTGGTAACTTAAGACCCTGACTGGATGTTTTTTAAGTGACTAGGGCTTTCTGCACACCTTCACACATGGCATAAAACAACTACAAGCAAACTTGGAAAGAAAGTAGAACTCAACATAGAAATATGGGCTATTGTTCTAAGAAGTTTGAGTATTTCAAAGTAGCAGAATATCCTTGTGTTGATCTTATACAGAAGCAATGTTATTTGAGGTAATAACTAAATATACCACTCAACCACTAAATTCAGTAATGATCTTAAAGGTTTTGCTTCCCACCAAAACAATTCTACAATTTCATGAATATAGCTATCTGCATAGAAGTAATAAGTATACTGTTCCCATGAGAATTTTAACCATTCAGTGAAGTACTTTACTGGAAAGCAACAGGTATTTCCTTTGCCAAGGGCTGTATAGCTGTATTGTAGCCATACAGGCTTGTTAGTTTCCTGGAGATTAAGTGGCTCTTTGGGCATGTTCAATATTATGTGATTTGGGTAGAAATGTTGCTCTCTCAAAATGCCACCATGAGACTGGTTGAGTCTTGAAACTGTGTTCTGGAATACTGAACAGAAAGGTGGTTTTGGTAGGTATCAAACTGCATGCGTCAGTTCCAGCTATCTATTTTCAAACATGGATCTGTTCCTGTGCAACTGAAGGGTTTTTTTTTTTAAAGCTGCAATAGAAGTATTTTCTACAAGTAATTTCCATGTGCAGATGCATGCACAGTTGCGTTGACATACTCATTGAGTCTACTTTTAGACTTGTAAGAACTTCAGTTAACACACTTAATCTTTAAATTATATGTGAATAATGATTATAAATATGCTAGGCAATAACCGCATGTCAGTGAGTGTCTATTAGATTTGTAGCACAAAGCATGAATGTTTGCTCAATAGGGCTGTGAGAAATTGGGTGATATTTAATGAAGGAATTAGATGAATGATTTATCATGCTAACAACACAGAAATAGCCTGGCAACTTCTGTTCTATCAGCTTATTGATATTTTGAGTAGCGACTCACACACCAGACAAAGGAGTCAAATTAGTATCAAAATCTGTCTTCACACTTTGTCAGTTCAGTATAGGCTTTGGAAGATCACTTAATCAGATGTCTGACTAAACTGTCCCTGGTTTAGTACTAAATATAAACTCAGTTTTATTAATATCTATTGTTTATACTATTATTTAGAGTTTGCTTATATGTGGGGCTCATTGAAAGTAATGCACTGTACAGAATAATCATTTCACTTGTAGATTCCCTTTGTCCTTCATCCTGTCTGTATGCTGTGTATGAGAGATCTGTCTAAGTTCTGTTCCAGACAGGTGGTTCACAAAATAAGTTGTTCACAGTGGCTATCACCTCTGTGCAAGTGGGGGAATAAGTAACAGCAGTTGTATATTGCCCTGTAACTCACTGAAGGAAGCTTCACTTGCTGGAAGGAGTTTTCCAAGAGAGCAACTTTGGTTGGCTGCATACGATATGTAACTGTGGGTGTGTGTCTATCCTTCCAGAAGATATGTACTTACCACACATATGGTGTATCTATCCAGCATATAATTTGGGGTTAATCAAATTTCTTTCTTCAGAGTACACTTTTGGGTGGCAGCCAAACTGTACAATCACCTTTATGTTGCCATTTTAACCTCATTAAGGGGAAAGGTACTTTTCCTCTAGTACCACAAATGAATACTAGAGTCCTAAGTCCAGCTTCCTGACTTGCTGATCCAGCTATAGATGCACAATATATGTCCAACATGTGTTCTGTTTACAGAACACTAGAGTGTGTCTTCCAGTGTGTACTGCGCTGCCGGGGTAAGCCCTCTCATCTAGCCTTTCACTAGATGACTCTTGTGTACCATCTGCTTTGAGTGGGAAACTGCTTTGAGTGCTTATACCAAGATGGAAGAGGATTCCGTTGCAGAGATGGGCACTAGTTCCCCTGTTCCCCCTCCCTAGGCTTAATAATAAAAACATGGACAGAAGCCAAATATATTATGTACCAAATTCACTTCCTTTTCAGAATACAGTTAAACGAAAAACATATGGAGTGGCTTGTTGAGTTGATTTTGTTCTGTGCTCTGTCTTGGTAATGGATTTGTTTTCAGAATTGAGCGTTCTGCATGTTTCTTGGTGGATGTTAGTAGGCTTGGAAATATCACAGCATGTGGGACCCAGTAAAACATGAATTTCATTTGTTTTGCTTGGCTTCTGTGTGTCATGATGTGTTCAAGATGATAGAGTCTGGAAAACTGTAAATTTTGGTTAGGTCTCCAGTATGAATCCTAAGGCTTGTCTTCATGTTGCAGAGGAAGTCTGGTAGTAGGAGGAAGACCGTTCAGCTGTGTTCCTGAGGGTGTACTGTGCAGCCTATGTTTTGTTTATGTTAAAGGTATGCTGACAAAGCTGCTGGCTCTAATATTGGACTTAATAGTTTTATTTAGGTTTGCAGCTGTGTCTTGCTGTATTCTCACTCTGCTTGCCTGCAGTTCCTCACAGAATTGTGTACTTCGACAGCAAATCCTGCTCCATTAATGCTGCTGTGGCCAGGATTCTGGTATGTTTCTGCATTGTCCTTAGAGTTTGCCAGACAGGTTGAAAAGATGGAGATAAGGGGATGGGCGTCTGTGTGCTTTCACTCTTTTCTGACCATTTAAGGAGCTGTCAGTTGAAGAGAGCCATGTGAGTATTTTGGTTTTTCTTCAGACTTGCTCTTCGAAAAAAATAGGGCTGAGGAAGGGTGAAGATGGGGGTTTCCCTACCTTTTCCAGCTAAGATATGTGAGTCAGGGAAGGGAGAAAAAAATAAAATGAAATTTTAATTTGAAAGGTAAAAATAAAAACCATCAAACCACAAACCAACCCTGAAATACCATGACTTGTTAAAAGGTAGATTAAAAATGCAAATAATAGTTGCTGAACATGTGTATTTTAGGAAGTACTGTGATTGTAAGGGGCTGTAGTCCTGTGGTACTAGCTACTAAGGAACCAAAACTGTCTCCTTCCCAGTGCAGGGTGCTACTCTTTAGCACCTTGATTGTAGAAGGGGTGGGGAAATCTTTGTAAGACAAACTCTTAAAAAGACGGACTGAAGTCAGAGATCACAAAAATCACTAGAGAGTGGAACTGGGTTTCCAGTTCCTGAAATATATATATAAAATTTCTCTAGATTTTGTTTGGACAAAGGGTAGTTCATGGGGGAAATTAGTGTCACTTTTCTATTTACTAGCATTTTACTTAGTAAAATAATTACTTTGGAATGGGGTGAAGATGTTAGTCTATCAGCCTCTCAATTGACACATTTGATCCTAATCGAATATGAACATTTTGTGATCTAGTCAGCAGGTCAGATTAAAGCACAGATTTTCCTATCTACTAATGTGGGCTTCAGTGAAAGGTGAAAACCAGTTTGCAAGTTCTTGTCCTTAAGTGATGGTTGCAAGACACTACTGCTGTTGAAATAAAGTTCCTTTTTCTGGAGTGTGTAGGATTTTTCGACATCTCAGGTAAGAGTTTGATATTGTAAGGAAAGGCAGTGGAGTTGCTAGAGAAGACTACACTATGAGAAGCTTGCATTTGAACACCTTTTAGCTTCTATCTATTACTGTAATTCCTGGAACTTTGAGTAAGGTATTTTGTCCAGCTTATCCTTGACAGATTGGCAGGTTTGTGTCTGGGGTAGTATTTTTTTGTTGGTTATTGAGGAAAAACAGATTTAGGTTTTGGGTACTGGAGGAACTCAGAGTCTGCTTGTTTGGCTGTGAGTACTTGGCCTCTCCAGAACAGCTGCTGAAGTTCATTGCATTTCTCTGTTTCTTGAGTGTGATGAGTAAAAATCTCTCTCGGGGAGTGAGGTGGAGAGAGGAGGAAAAGATGTTTGGGTTCATGGCTTCAGCTGTTGGAGTTCATCACTCAAATTGGATAATCACAATTCTCTTCTGAGTTTCCTGCAGGATGTTCTTCCTGCCAGCCTACAAGGTCATGTGTATAATTGGGTATTGCAGTGAACTTCAGTCTAAATTGGCTCTGGTCACATAAACAGTTTTCTGAAAAGTGACTTCTTGATAGACTTGGTAAGTCCATCAACCTAGAATGAGACAGCTCTTCGGAGTGTCTCTAGTTTTCATGAATCATTACAACACTACAAAATACGTTCATGGTAGCCGGCAATGAGAGTTTCCTCTATGGTGGTTCCTCTCCAGTTGTTTTTCAGAATCTTAGGGTTTTGAGAAGACACAGATAAGATACATTGCAGAAGTCTAGAAAAAAATGGTTTCAGCATTTAAAGCAGTAAAATATACCTTACTCTTAAGCTTACTGAAAGAGCTATCTAATTTTCCTTAAATTTGATAACAGCACTTTGTTTTATA
Organism: Eubucco bourcierii; assembly: GCA_013396675.1. Classification (NCBI taxonomy): domain Eukaryota; kingdom Metazoa; phylum Chordata; class Aves; order Piciformes; family Ramphastidae; genus Eubucco; species Eubucco bourcierii. The sequence goes on from VWZE01008322.1 coordinate 107,395, forward strand.
AGGAGTCTTTCATAAAGTGACTGGGGTCTAGTATGATACTGTGTTATGGAATTCCAGTATTTACCTGTTTTGATACCTACTTAAGCAACCTCACTCAGTATGGATGGGTGTTGAGTCACACTTCTAACTGTAAGCCTACAGCAAATCCCACTGCTGTTACTGGGTTTGTTACCACTGGTGAGCATGACCTTGGATTATTTTTGAGTTATGAAGTCCTCATACACCTGGATACAGTTTTCAGAGATCAGGTATTGCCTCTTAAGACACCAGCATTACTGTTTTGATATGGAGAATTTTGTAAAAGCACAAGATATCAAAGACAAGATGAATATTGTGAAGGATGAAGATTATGGAATCTATGATCTTAAAGGTATTTTCCAACTTTAATGAGTCTATGATTCTTTTTCTTACACAGTACTGTAACATTTCCTGTAATGGATCTGCTCACCTGGCTGCTAAACACATGAAATTTGTTAGGACTTTGCTTTTTTGTACAGCAGCAGGGTGGTTAGGGACACTAGTCACACTCTTGACCTGTGAATTGGCATTCTGACACCTTTTGGCTGGTTTTGCAGCTACAATGAGACCCAAAATTTACCCCAGAGTGGGGGCAGTTGTGGCCACAGGATTTGCAAGGGAGCCCCATTGCTGTTTGTTCACATGCAGATTGCAATTCCCCTTCTCCATGTAGCTGCAAAGTAGGTGTAACAGACAGGAGGTCAACAGCAACATGTGTTGTGCCTGTTTAAGGTTTATAACAGCATGCTGTCTGTCCTACCCTAACCCTGGCATTGGTGTCATGAGGGGGCTGAGGGAACACAGCCTTTCCAAAAGCTCAGAACCCTGAATCACAGAATAGTTTATGTTGGAAGAGGCCTCAAAAATCATCTAGTTCAAATCTCCCACCAAAGGCAGGGACATCTTCCACCAGAACAGGTTGCTTAAGGCCTCATCCAACCTGGCCTTGAACACCTTCAGGAAGGGAGCATCCACAACCTCCCTGAGCAACCTGTTGCAGCATCTCGCCACCCTCCCTGTAAATAACGTCTTCCTAACATTTAGTTTGAATCGCCTCTCTTCCAGTTTCAACCCGTTATCGCTCATCCTGTCATTACAAGACCTTGTCAATAGTCCCTCCCCAGCCTTCCTGTAGGCCCCCTTCAGATACTGGAAGGCTACTCTAAGGTCTCCTGGAAGCCTTCTCTTCTCCAGGCTGAAGAGCATAACCTGTCCTCGTAGCAGAGGTGCTGCAGCCCTCTGATCATCTTCATGGCCCTCCTCTGGACTCACTTCAACACTTCCGTGTCCTTCTTGTGTTGGGGGCTTCAGAACTGTATACAGTATTCCAGGTGAGGTCTCGCAAGACCAAAAGTGGAGAATCCCCTCCCTTGCCCTGCTGGCCACACTGCTCTTGATGCAACCCAGGACATGATTGCTGTCTGGGCTGTGCAGCTCATGTTGAGCTTTTCATCAACCCAGACCCCCAGGTCCTTTCCCTCAGGGCTACTCTTCTGTTGCTACCTAGGTAGGGCAGTCACCTTATGCTCTCAGTGTACTTGTCCCAAGAGCATACAGATTTTCATACTATAGGAGAGAAGAATCTGCTTTTTAGCTTGGGGGTGTCAGGAGTGGCTAACATCTGTTCTGGTTGAAAAATAAAAGCCTGTATCCATCAATGACTATGCAGTTTGGATACTCCTCAAGTATCTATATTCCTTTAACAGATGCTGGCTTGAAAAAGGACCAGACAATGTAGAAATCTGTCCCATACTTTGGGATTACACTGTAAGCATGTGTCTAGTTGGAACCTGTTACAAAAGTGGTCTCTGTACCTAGAAAGTATGCCCAGGAGTATCTGTGTTCTCTTTTCCTGTTGCTTTGGGAAGTCATCTTCAACTGAATGTGGAATCTGCATTTAAATGAAGTATGGCCTGAAGTTGCTATATTGCTGTCGAGCATTCCAAGTAAGCTTAGATTTTTTTCCCAAAGCTATGACATTTGAAGGCTATTCAGGCTGTGCTTTAAGCAGTCATGACTTATTCTAGTTACAAAAATAGCAGTATTGCACTCTTCTACTAAGACACCCAGGACCTGTGCAGGAGAACTATTTTCTGCTCAACCCTGTAACACCTTGTTAGAATAGGGATGTGATTTTCAGACTACGTGCCAGTACACCCATTTTATTCCAGTGCCAAAGAGAAAAAACTCTTGGGCTGTTTAATTGAGAAACTTTTGGAAGCACCAGAAGAAATATTAAGAGACATTCTGAACGTGTTAGTACCATTTCCAAATAAAAGCAGATATTTGTGAACTAATGGCATACTTAATCTGTTTATTATTTGATTGTCTGTGAACTTACAAAAAATATTTTTTGATGTCCTATGTCTGAAATGGAACCGTTTGCTTGATGACAGGACCATGAAAGCACAACCTGCCCTTTCTGGGGTGTTCTTGAAAGAGCTGGCAGAGCCACAACCTAACATTTCCCTATACACAACTGTTAGACCATGTCTCTAAAACTCTCATCCAAAAGTCTTGTAAACAGCTCCAGGGATAGAATGCTAAGGTTGGAAGGGACCTCAAGGATCATCTAGTTCCAACCCTCTACCATAGACAGGGACATCTCCCACTAGTACAGGTCACTCAAGGCCTCGTCCAACCTGACCTTGAACACCTCCAGGGAGGGAGCAGCCACAGCCTCCCTGGGCAACCTGTACCAGTGCCTTGCCATCCTCACTGGAAAGAACTTCCTCCTAACATCCAGTCTAACTCTTCCCTCTACCAGTTTAAACCCATTGCCCCTTGTCCTGTCATTGCAAGACCTTGTAAATAATCCCTCCCCAGCCTTCCTGTAGGCCCCCTTCAGATACTGGTCCCCTCGAAGCCTTCTCTTCTCCAGGCTGCAGAGCCCCAACTCTCTCAACCTGTCCTCATAGCAGAGCTGCTCCAGCCCTCTGATCATCTTCATGGCCCTCCTCTGGACCCGCTCCAACAC
>VWZE01008324.1:0-10664 GCA_013396675.1 Eubucco bourcierii
GATTCTGCCCCTTTGCTCTGCTCTCCTCAGAACCCACTTGCAGTTATGGGTGCAGTTCTGGAACCCTCAGCACAGGAAGGACATGGAAGTGTTGGAGCAGGTCCAGAGGAGGGNTGAGGTGATGGAAACCAAACCCAGGAGTAAGTCCTGTGCCCGTAACTTCTGTTTGTTGCTTTTCTTCATGTTTAAAGAAGTTTGAGGCTAAAAGTTTGTTTGTTTTTTCGCAATTAAAAAATGTAAGAAAAAGCTTTAAGTCCTTCTTCACAAAGGCCAGGTTGGAGGAGGCCTTGAGTGAGCTGTACTAGTGGGAGGTGTCCCTGCCTATGGCAGGGGGTTGGAACTGGATGATCCTTGAGGTCCCTTCCAACCTTACCATTCTATGATTCTATGATTCTATACCTAAGACTTCCTAAATGTGGTATTTGTATGTAAAATTACTTCACCTTTAAACATGGATCATTTCAGCTATATACTGAACTGAATCTGCAGTTAAAATTCTATCCAAGTTGTATGTTCTGTAATGGTCCTTGCAGAACAGTGCAAGTTGATTTATATAATACTGAATTGAGTATTTTTGAAATTAATTCAGTTAAGTTTAGTTATCAACACAGCCAAATTTGTTTATATAATAAATAAGTTGTTAAGCAAGTAATGACTTAGGTTTTGCTAGAGATCATAGAATGGTAAGGTTGGAAGGGACCTCAAGGATCATCCAGTTCCAACCCCCTGCCATAGGCAGGGACACCTCCCACTAGTACAGCTCACTCAAGGCCTCCTCCAACCTGGCCTTTGTGAAGAAGGACTTAAAGCTTTTTCTTACATTTTTTAATTGCGAAAAAACAAACAAACTTTTAGCCTCAAACTTCTTTAAACATGAAGAAAAGCAACAAACAGAAGTTACGGGCACAGGACTTACTCCTGGGTTTGGTTTCCATCACCTCAATACTACAGATGCCATTACACAGGGCCCACTTGCTCTTTGCATTGTCTGTGTGCTCCCTCCCTACTCTTCCTCAGGGAACTTGTGTCTGTTTCTTGGTCTTTTTTGCCTTCTGATCACTGAAGCCTCAAAGTTTCTCTCCCCTACAGTCAGTATTTACTGATTTTTCTCCAGAAAGCTGCATACTGTCCAACCCACTCATGCTTTCTGCAGGAACATAACACATCAACATGACAAAAACCAGCACAAGAGGTACTGTCACAGAGGCTTCTGAAGCCTGCAGAAAAATCAATATACAATGCCAGGGTGCCAGGTTAACAGCAAGCTGACAAACTGACACCAGAAACACTAAGAACCTTCAAAATCACAGAATGTCAGGGGCTGGAAGGGACCTCCAAAGCTCATCAAATCCAACCCCCCTGCCAGAGCAGGAGCACCTAGACCAGATCACACAGGAACAGGTCTAGGTGGGTCTTGAATATCTCCAGAGAGGGAAACTCCACAGCCCCCCGGGCAGCCTGTTCCACTGTGTTCTATCACCCTCACAGGGAAAAAAATTCCTCCTCATGTTTCAATGAAACTTCCTATGCCTCAGTTTCCACCCAGTGCCCCTTGTCCTGGCACTGGGCATCACCCAGCAGAGCCTGGCTCCAGCCTCCTGCCACTCACCTGCACATCTCTATAACCCTTGCTGAGGTCACCTCTCAGTCTCCTCCTCTCCAAGCAGCACAGTCCCAGCTCCCTCAGGCTCTCCTCCTAACAGAGCTGTTCCATTCCCTTCAGCATCTTTGTGGCTCTGTGCTGGACTCTCTCAAGCAGTTCTATGTCCCTCTTGAACTGAACACAGTACTGCAGATGTGGCCTCAACAGGGCAGAGTAGAGGCAGGAGAACCTCTCTCAACCTACTACCCAGAGCCCTTCTAATGCACCCCAGAATGGCATTGCCCCTCCTGGTCACCAGAGCACATTGCTGCTTCAGCACTCTGTGCTCCCTCTAGTGTGTCAGTAATAGGACTGCTCCAAGTCAAAATTCCCTTCTTCCACCCTGAAAGAAACTTCCACCTCAGACACACTTGCATAGTAGGTCTGTATGCAAGCTGTAGAAAACAAAACATATCACGCTCAGATGCTGCCTAGTTGAACTGTTCTGCTTTAAACAGTAAAAAAAAACAAAACAAAACCAAAAAAACTCACAAGAAAAAACATTAAAAGTATCCTTAAAAGGCATCATTAAAATAACCAAAATAGTTTGTCAGAGGAATGGGCACAGCATGAGCAAAATCACAACCTGGAACCTCCTGTGTCCTTGCCTGTACCTGTTGTACCTTGTATCACTGGCCAGCACCAAAACAGACTGGCACTTTTCATCCAAACACCCACCCATCAGGTATCTATAGATGCTGATAAGATCCCCATCTCCAGACTGAACAGTCCCAGTTTTCTCAGACCTTCTTCATAGGAGAGATGTCCAAGTCCTGCAATCACCCTTGTAGCTCTTTGTTGGACTTTATCCAGCAAATCCCAGGCTCTCTTGAACTGGGGGGCATGGACACAGTATGTGAGACCACAGTGTGGTCTCACAAGGGTAGAGTACAGGGGGAGGAGAACCCCCTAGATCTGCTGGGCATTTCTTGATGCACCCTGAGATGCCGTTGGCCTTCTTGGCTCCAAGGGCACACTGCTGTCCCATGGATAACTTGCTGTCCACTAGAACTCCAAGATCTTTCTCCATGGATTTGCTTTTCAGCAGGATGACCTCTAGACTGTGCTGGTGCCTGGTGGTGCTCCTCTCCAGCTGCAGGACTCTGCATTTGTCTTTACTGAACTTTCTGAGGTTCACCTTCGCCCAGCTCTTCAGCCTTCCAGTGTGTCAGCCACACACTACCCCTCCCCTCGTTTTGTATCATCAGCAAACTTGTTGAGAGTACACTCATCCACTAACAGAATTCCTTGCCTGTACTATCAGTGAGATGGTAAAACCCTCCATAACCAAAACCTACCCCCTCCCCCAACATTACTAAAAGCCAAGTACTAGAGATGTAGATGCTCCAAGGCTCAGGCTTGTATCATTTCAAAAGGCAACCATTTTATATATATTAGGAAACAAATCACTGTTAAAACAAACAGACATTAGTGAACTGAGAAGTTCTCATTTCACATTTAAAGCAGAAAACCTATGTTTGGTTACCAAACATTTCTGTGCTTCTCTTCTCCTGATAATACATTCAAAAATCTCCAAAGACTCTTACCTTTTAGTGCCCAATCACAGGAATTTTCAGTACCACTTAATGCTCCAGATTCTTGAGTGGCAATGTGCCTGTTGTAAACAAAAAGTGTGATTTCCATCTTGCATAAAACCAGGCTTAAACTAACCAGTTATGTAAAATCACAGTTCTCAGTAATACTTTTAGCCATGGACAGAACCCTTATGTACAATGCACTACTATAACACTGCTCTTAAATCTCTCTTTTGGTTTACTTATGTCTGCCCCTACAGATATAAATGTTATGTAAACCCAAGACACTCAAAGTCAAAAAATGTGTCAGTACAAGCTCATTCACCTTTGCCTAAAATACTCAGAAGGGAAATCTTCTCTACAGTAAATCATGGAAATACCTTGCTAATAAGTTGAAAATGTGATTTATACTAATTTGATATAGGAAACAATTTGTAGAACAACCAATCTCAACGAGAACAACAGAAACATTTGTTCACAGAAAGATACTTCACCTATTTCAAAGACAACTTGGAGGGGGTAGGGGGTAGAGTGTTTCCCCTTCAAAAAGCTCAGAAGGTAAAAAGCCTTATTAAAATATTATATATAGAATATATAAACCAAAAATGTTCATCATCACAGATCTTGGAAGCTTGTACCTGGTGAATGACATCTGGTATAATGAGAGCAAGCTGCATAATAAAATGGAGCAATGAAATTTTGCAACAACCTAGCAGAAATGAAAAAGTTCTCCAGTATGCCTAACATGGAACTATAGAAATATTCAGGTACAGATAGCTATGTACATCCAAAACATAAACTCTGCTTCTGAATGCAAGAAGTTACAACTAGTTTGCAGAGAGTAGATGGATTTTTATTAGGCTAATTTCCTCTCTCTCACACATTTGAGTGATTTTGCCTGCAACAACTACTTTCTTTTCTTTTTTCTTTTTTTTGCAAAATTGCACAGTGCAGAGAGTTCCAGAAAGCTGTCATCTTCATAAACATTGCTTCAAATAAAATCTTTTAACAGCATGAAGAGACTGAAATCTTCATGTTCAGGTTAAACAGCACTTTCGATTCTTTACCAGATTCTGCCAGCAGTGTAGTGTGAAATAGCTGCTGCAGAGGCACTTTATAACTTCTTGTAAAGAAGGTGTCTAAAACACATACCAAAACCTATTTATTACAATACTTGGCATTTGCTCACCAGCTTGACAAATCTATAAGCACTGACAGAACCAGAAGTAGTTAATGCTTCTAGTAGAAAAGGAGAGAGACTAAACCACATTACAATGTGGGATTCATAGCATTTCTACTTAAGCTTTATGTTTTTTCTTTGCAAGATGAAAAATATAATCTTAAAACTCATTTATCAAACAGAAGTATTACAGTTAAGTGAGAAACCAGACAGGCAGTTGATGAGTTCATCCCATGAAGGACTACTATCCCTTTTAAGTTTCTTTCTATTTTAAACTTCTCTTCCTCCTTCAGTGACTTTCACAATCATCTCAAAATAGAGAAAAACATCAATGCCTAATAATTTACATCAGAACCTTGCTGAATGAAGATACAGGACCATAAACCTCCATAGTGTTAGCCAAATTAGAGATCTGAAAACTATTCATGTCTAGGGGTAGGAGTAATAGAATACAGTAGTGATACAGATCCAGTAAAAGAATAACAGCTACATTTTGTAAGTAAAAAAATTTCCTAGTATTACACCACTTTACCATTAAAAATCTACCCTCAAAGGGCTGCTATTTCAAGTCAGATATTTGAAAATATTATGTTATTTATTAAGGATATTATTCTTAATTAGCTTTGTTTATACTTTCCCATTTCACTTCACTTGATCTAAACCAAGGATACATCTTCCTTCAGAGTTTATTCTAGTTCTTATGAAGAACAAATTACTTTACTTACACACTGCACCAAATATTGACACATTCAATCACATTTTTACACTTAAAATCAACTCCCAGATTAGCAAAATTTTGTAGGGAAGCCTGCCCTCTACAACCACAGTATACTGACAGACTATTTAGTATTAAAAAAAAATGATATGCATACCTAAAATGATTGCATACTGAATGTTTACTTTCTGAGACGACAGGATACTCGGGTGGAAGATCCTGCTTTTCATCTTTAATGCAGATGCTAGTATAAGCTGCCTCCAGAGGACAATTTTCAGAGTCTCCAAGTGCAAGCTCCTTTTCATCCTTGGTTCCAAAAAGGTCAGGGTCATCCTGAATCACATCAATAACAAGGACATCTTTTTTGTAAGCTTCAAGGATATCTGGAAAATCGTGAGTTTTGTGTTGCGGAAGACTGCCTCTTGATTTGCTACCACTGTTTATTTCTAATGCAGCAGGGTGGTCAACTGCATTCCAAGAATCATCAGGAAATTTTGGGTTTGCTACATGTTCAGTACCATGGAAATCAAGCACAGGAAGCTCTTGGGGTCTGTCAAGAAAGGAATGTGAATATGAAGAAAAATGCTCAGGCAGTGCAGACCTTTCATTTGAAAGGTTTTCAGAACCATCACTCTTAAAGTCCTCACTGCTGATCTCATCTGCTTTTTTCTTCATGGAAGCTGCAGATGTAGCATAACTCACAACAGGAAAAAGCTGCTGCTTGGTATTTACTAAAAAAGTCTCTTGATCTGTTTTCTCCTTTCTTGAAACACTAGAGCTGTCAAGAACCTCTAGTGGGCTACAGGTTTCTCTTTCAAATGAATGGTCAGATTCCAGCTTCCTGGATTTAGGTTTGTTTCTGCATAGAGGAATTTTGAATTTTGTCACTTTTCCACTGCTTAATACTTTCACTGGCTTTAAATCAGAAAACGTCTGCTTCGCTACTGATACTTTACGGATGAAGTTTGTTCTGTTTGTGTTCCCTGTATTGACCTGGACTGTCACAGAGAGGTTTCTTTTGGCTACAACTCCTTTATTATTATTTTTGCTTCTTTTTTTTGTAAAATTCGAAGTTGCTTTAATTTCTTGCTCATCTTCATGGTCAAAAGCCACAGTTTTTCTACTGACATTAACCAGCGATTCCACATTTTCATCGCTCATTCTCGAAGTCTCATAAACATCCACGAGAGAGTATTCTGATGTTTCTAGTGAAGTCAGACACTGGCTATTTGCATCTGTTATTTCAGATGTAGATTCTTTGTTAATTTCTGCTGACGAGGCATACAAATCCAAGTGTCCCAACTGCCCAGTCACAGGGCTCTTTCCTACAGCTTTAACACTGCTTTCATCACAGGATTCCTTGAAGTCAGCCCTTAGAAGCATTTTTCTTTCTGAGACAGGCCCACGTTTCTTAGGAAGCCACTCAGAAGTCCTGGCACAAGATTCAAAAGGCCAAACATTTTTACCAGTCATAGGTACTGTTCTTTGACAGGTCGAGAGCTGCAATTTCTTATTGTATTTGTTCAATTTTTTATGTGGCCTGCTTTTGTGAGAATTAGAAACATCATGAACCTGAGCTAGCACTTTCAGGCCAGCCAAGGCAGCAGAATGATGTTCTACATTGTATGAATTTTCTCCTTTTGCCACTACAGAGAGCTCAGATGTCTTCTTAAAGTCACCTTCCAATGCGAGTAATTCAGTGCCATTCTTTCTCCAGAGCGATGTCTTTTGCACTTTACGAGCTTGTTTTCCTGTATGAAGATCTGAAGGATGGCCACACGAAGCCGACTGAGTAATTTCTTTAAGATTTACTCCTGAAACTGTGAAGGCGCTTGTCGTGGCAACTGTTGCTTCTGTTTGTACCTCACACTCACTGCATTCATTAGTCACACCTGTGAAAATATTCTGTACTGTTGATTTCTCAGTGACTTTCATACTGTTTCTAGGCTTTCTACCAATATTCCGCTTTTTTCCCCTTAAACTATTACCGTTTTCACTCTGACAGCATAAAAAACACCGTTTTCTGTTTTGATGTTTTCCTCTGTTAAAGAACAAAACACCTTTTATGGGTGATCTCTCATTTTGCATTTTACTAGTGCTGCAATTCACATCACTCTGCTGTACAGTACACCGTAACCCAGGATAACAGAGAACATGTTTTCCCTGATGGAAGAATTCACCTAAATTATAACTGCTAGTAATCCCACTAGCTAAAGACTTTGCAAACATACTGATGTATCTACAGGCCTCTAATCTCACAAATGGATTCTTCTCTGTTGCACAGAGCAACTCATTACAATGGTATAGGGTATTTCTGCAACACTCAGCATCACATTTTGCAGATACATTTCTCACTTTTGCAGCTATAGTTCCACTAAAACTTTGCAAGTACTTGATTTGATCAGTTTTCAGGTTTGTTTTTTCACACTGCACACCAGACTTTCTTCTTACAGGATGACACAGAAAGCTTTTGCTTTGAGCCTCACCTAAAGCAGCAACTGGAGGAAATTTATAGCAGTGAGATTCCTTTTCTTTGGAACGTTTTGATGTGTTTTGATTTGTCTTCAGCTTCTTCACAGTCTGTGTATCGAAGTCTTGCTCAACCGCTTTCAATTTTTCCTTTGCTGATTAAAAGTCAAAAAAGTGCCATTAAAATATGCTAGGGGAAGAAGACTATGCAATAGAAAGAACAACAAAAAAAAAACCTCAAAGCTACTAAAGAACAAGGCACTGTATAAGGTTAAAACCTTTCTGGAAAGATTTATCAGTTGTTTTTTTCAATAAGCACTATTAGTAGACCTACAGTAACAAGTTATGTTTTGTCTTCAGAAACAAATGCAAAGATGAACAGAATCTTCAGTAAAGCAAGGACATTGGAAGTTGTGTATTTAAAACATAGGTGGAAACCAAACTCTAGCAAGTCTGGTAAGAAAAGGCAGATGCTGTTCGTATGCTCAGCCTTAAAACCTTTTGTTTACACAGTTAATTCTCTGTAACATGAAAGCCTGTTCATAAGAATACAGCAGTTTATTTCAGATAAAGAACCCAACCAGATGCATTAGACTGTTCAAGATGCAGGAAAACTGCAGCACTTGCATTTTTATAAAGTACTACTTAAACCCAAATACAGATCATGGAAAAAAAAAATTACATCTGAAAATCTGTCTGAAGAATGCACTCAATGCTATTATGTTCTTATGTGGGGATTTTTAGATCGTAGTTTTCAAAGTAAGATACAACTCTAATAATCTCTGTTTTTCAAAATATAGTTTCTAGGTATTAATAACAATCTACAGCAAATATTTGTCATTTGAGTGTACCCATTTTGAAAGCAAAAATAATGTCTTTTACTTTTAAAAATCCCCTTCCAAACTCGTTTGACATGACACTCCCTAAAACATCAAAATACAATCTTTGTTTCTGTTTTGTTTTTTTTTTTTCAGTTTTTGCAAAGAATAGCAACTAAAAAGCAAAAAGTTCCCTAAAACATCAAAACACAATCTTTGTTTTTGTATTTTTTTTTTAGTTTTTGCAAAGAATAGCAACTAAAAAAGCAAAAAAGTTCTCAAAACAAAGCTCAACATCCTACAAAAGCAAGCACTAAAACAAGGTACTGCAATACATATTAAAAAATAAATAATACACAGATTAAGAATTTACTATCTCTTGTGCAGGATCTTCTATGCATAAATTAACTGATTGCTTTTAAGGAGGAAAAAAACCAAGCCTCTCCCTATGCCATCCAAAAGGGTATCTGCTCTTCTCTCATTTGTACTAAAGAACTGTTTTTCTCCTTCAAGAAAAGCTTTTTGTCTTCCTAAAACTCCGCTTTCTTCTAAGACTAGTATTTGCAGAACTGTAAAACAGAGTCTTAGTTCTTATCTGCACTTAAGTTAGCAGCCACATATCAAGAGTCACTTTGAGGCAGCACAGAGGTCACCCTTTCCTCCCCTCATTACTTTGCTTCACAGAGATACATCTGCAAATGAAAAACTATCTCCTGTTTTTTCCACTTTTTAATGGGGGTCTTACTTCATCACCAGTTTCTTGTCCCAAGAGCCCAAATTGTGCATCCAAACCTCCACAATGGGGCACAAGCACTTACCACTTCCTCCCAGGTTGTCCACTCCTTTCTGAGGTTTTGAGCTCTGCCGCTCTTCCTTCACATAACACTTCGGCATCTTTCCTCTACTAGTTGTTGTTTGCTCTTGGCCACTTAGATCCCATAGCAAGGTAGATCGGTCCCTGTCCCAGGGCCCTTGTAGTTCTGTTTTCATCCAAGATGTTTTGCCTTTCTTGCTCAAGCATTTCTTCCTTTTCTTCTGTGTCCCTGGTTTCCTCAATCTAATTAAAGGACACTCATCCAACTTCTTTGGTATATTTACCATTTCTGGAGATTCTGGTTCGGACAAAGATACTTGAGTCCCCATGTTCTCTCTAGAGTCACTGCTTTTCATGTCAGTAGTGTACGTACCCTTCCTGGGTTGTAGCACCTCTGGTTCTGGCAAACAGGGAACACCATGACTCTCCGTGTTTTGAAGTTCCTCCTCTGAGGCTGACATTTGTAATTCTGTCACAGTATTTCCCGAGCTCCCTGGACCCTCCTGGAAACTTGAGAGGTTCAGGCCCTCTGAGTTATGTTCTTTCCTTTCAATCTCTGATGGGAACTTATTTTGCAAAGTAGCTGCTGAGCAAAACCGCTGTTCACCTTGTCCTGCTCCTCTTATTAATGTCTCTTCCCAGCACGCTGATGCAGCCGCGGTCCCTGCCTGCCAATGTTCACAGACAGTAGTAGAAACTGGCAGAGCTACACCCTCGTATCTTCCGGCAGTTCTTCTGCACTCTTTCCCCTTCCTGCTTTTACCTGGGAGTCTTTGGCTACTGCCACCCTGCTCCTTCTGCACGGGTGCAAATGAAGCATGTTGCTCGGAGGAAATGCTGGAGAGTATGGCAGGCTGCAGATCGGATGAAAAAGCCTGCTCAGGTGTTCTCTTCGGTGTCAGGTGAGGACTCTTCTTGACTACACGTTTTTTCACCACGTTATGTCCTATCCCAGCACCCAGACAGCCTGGGCTGGTGACAATCCAGGCAGATGACTTCGCCTCGCTACCAGTTACCACCTTCCCTGACCTTAACCGTGGCATTACAGGAGCCTAGAGACAACAACAAACCCCACAGTATCCATTCACCAGCGCACGTTTAGCAGCACCCCTCCCAGGCAGCCCGGCAGTCACGGCGGGCATACGCCTAACCCGGAAGCCAGCACAACCTCCCTCGGGCCTCAAGGGATCACCCCTGAGGAGCTCAGCCTACAGGAACAAAGCCCAGGCCATCTAGGGAGAGCCCGAGGCCTAACCCTAACCGCCACCCCCGTCCTCGCAGCCCGCAGCGGCCCCTCACTGAGGAAGAAGCAGCCCCGCACCTCCCCCTCCTCAAAGCCGCGCTTGGGCCGCCCACGCCCCGTACCCTCCAGCGCGACCCCCGCGATCTCAGCCACCCACGCCAGTCCTGAAACACCCTTCTTCTCCCTTCACCTTGTCCGTTATTAACCGACCTGCCCCTCAACGCTTCGTCTAAACCTCGCCGGCACCA
>VWZE01008326.1:0-13849 GCA_013396675.1 Eubucco bourcierii
TTGCAGACGACACCAAGCTGGGAGCTGATGTTGCTGGACTGAAGGGCAGAAGGGCTCTGCAGCGGGACCTTGATCGCCTGNCAACCAGCAGTGTGCCCAGGTGGCCAAAAAGTCCAATGGCATCCTGGTCTGCATCAGGAATAGTGTGGCCAGCAGGAGCAAGGAGTTCATTCTCCTCCTGTCCTCTGCACTGGTTAGCCCACACTTTGAGTACTGTGTCCAGTTCTGGGCCCCTCAATTTAAGAAGGACATTGAGGTGCTTGAGCGTGTCCAGAGAAGGGCAACGAGGCTGGTGAGAGGCCTTGAGCACAAGCCCTATGAGGAGAGGCTGAGGGAGCTGGGATTGCTTAGCCTGGGGAAGAGGAGGCTCAGGGGTGTCCTTACTGCTGTCTACAACTACCTGAAGGGTGGTTGTAGCCAGGGGGAGGTTACCTTCTTCTCTCAGGCAACCAGCACCAGAACAAGAGGACACAGTCTCAAGCTGTGCCAGGGGAAGTTTAGGCTCGAGGTGAGGAGAAAGTTCTTCACTGAGAGAGTCATTGGCTACTGGAATGGGCTGCCCAGGGAGGTGGTGGAGTCACTGTCCCTGGAGGTGTTCAAGGCGGGTGTGGCACTTGTTGCCATGTTCTAGTCTTGAGGTCTGTGGTATCGGGTTGGACTTGATGATCTTTGAGGTCTCATCCAGCCTTGGTGATACTGTGAATTACAGCATACCCTTTAAAACTTTGCTCAATTACACAAACAAATCAGAAAGAAAGTTGAGTAACTTCATTGTAGTCTAAAACTGTAACTAGTGTGTTTCCACTGACCTTCCTAAGTGTCTGGTATTCAGATTAAAAAATATATATGTAGTAAATTAGTAAAAAGCTGAACTCAGTACTGCTTACTTTAGAAGTAATATATCAGCATTGTTCATCAGGGAGAAAAGTAAACATGTTAGATGCTTCACAGAGTTCTACACAAATAACACTCAAGACTTGCAGTGTTTGCTTGTCTGATTTTCTATTAAAACTAATGGTCTCTACTCTCACAAGTCTGCTTAATGGTATTTCTGCAGAAGTAAAGCTACTGTGTTGGTTTCTTCTCCCTTTTACAAACGCCCAGGCAAACTTGGCTTTCAGTTCACATTGTACTGTAATGCAATTCTCTATTGCAGTGCTGTGACCTTTGTACCAGTTTCCAGCACAAAAACAGAGGGAATAAGAAATGGGATCTGATAGAGAAAGATGACAGAAGTCTGGAAAATGGACCCCTGAAGTGGACATTAAAGTACCACTGCCACATTATCAAGATTCAGGATGAACCAGACTTATTTCTCAGCTTCATTTTCCAGGTTTTTGAGAGAAGCAGATTCATTCTAGTGCATCCTGAATAGAGGGATAGAGATAGTTACAGCACAGAAAAGACACAGTTCTTCATGAACACAGCAAAACATCAGGTTTTAGGATCTGTGTGTTGGGTGTTTTAAAATTGTAGTAGATTTCACAACGGTGTATCTAGCAGATCTCAATATAGGCAGGTGCCTGCTTTTCATACCTTTACATGGTGAGAAGCCCTGCATCAAGGTCTCAGACACAGTTCTGTGGGCCCAGCTGTTGGCACATTCATAGAATCACAAAATCATGGAATGGTAAGGTTGGAAGAGACCTCAAGGATCATGTCATTCCAACTCCCTGCCATAGGCAGGGACACTTCCCACTAGTACAGGTTACTAAATGTCTCATCCAACCTGGCCTTGAACAGCTCCAGGGAGGGAGCAGCCACATTGCAGCATGATCTCTGTTTCAAAGGTATTTTTGAACTGACAAGCAAGTCTTGAGAGAAAAATAATGACCTACACAGACAAAAAAACTACGTTTATTTTTAGGGTATCCATGTAGACTTATCACCTCATTCTTAGCAAAACCAATGGAATTCTCTTTCACTTGGGCAAACTCCTCCATTTGGAGTTTTATCCTAGCAGTCAGAGTTATCTTCACTATTCAAACTTCATCTGTACAAAACAAGTAGATACAGAAGCAAGTATTGGAAGCAACACAGATCAATACTTTGACTAAATAACAAATAACAAGGAATTCTTCATTCTTAGTAAATTAATTATATTTTTCCACTGTCTGTTAATTATGTTGTGAAGTTGAATCCATCTATCACGCATCCATCAGACCAACAGACAATTTATTTGCTGTCTGAATTCTGCCTTTGCTCTTTGCTGAAGCAATGTAGGTAAAGCTGCAGAAAGTATCACACTTTCTTAGGCTTCTGTATCTTGTTTCTTTATATATAGGCAGGCACTCTACTTCCCTGAATATAAAAGTCAAAGGACTTCTGTGGAAATACTGTCAATTATAAATTTTGTATCATTACAGATCATAATTAGAAACCTCAACCTTGGAAATTAATACAGAAATCAGATATCAGTGCCAAGCAAAGGACCAACTGAGTTAATATGACATGTCACTATGCTATCCTAGCTGCAGGTATGGGAATTAATTTGGAGCAAATTTGCATTTATGAACACCTGCACCTAGTTATCTTGCATTATAGCCTTGTGAGGACTTTTATTAACCTACGCTGCACCTCATCTATGTGCTGCAGGTTAGAGATTTTCGCATTAGTTATTTTAAGAGTGAAATAGCACTTATAAAAAGCTATTCCCTTATGATAACTGAGTTGCATTTACTTGGGGGTTATGTACAATGTTCTTTACTGTGAAAGTTTAGAACAGTACTAGTTAGCTGTACCTAGTGAGCAGTAATTTTCTGTGGTAGAAATGGGAACTTTTAAGAAAAGCTATTTATTTCCACCGGCTAACTGCATTCAGCTAAGAATTATATGGTTGTACTGAGCCAAATGTATTCACATCACTTACTGTGAAGTATGAGCAATTATACTTCCTTCACTATTGAATAAATATTTTTCACCCTGAACATTCACGTTTTGAAGTTACTGTACAGCCTTTCTAAATGTCACGGGGGTACCTTGAAAACATGTGGATAATTGAGGATTTGAATATCTGAAGGGCATTTCCATGTAATATGTCTGTTCTGGATGACATGACCTTCTGGTAGAAAACAGAATTCTGGATATTTACAATAACCACAACCCAGTGTTTTTCTAACTGATTTCTACTGTAGAATAGCTACGTGGTGAAAACTTTCTCACAGGCAAAAAAAGATTTTCTTGGGTTTTATTCCGTACTCACAATCCAGTTGAGTCTGTGCTTGTAAAAGGAGCAGTGGTTTGTCTTGGATATTTTCTCCATCACACACATGGAAGCCTCCAGGGCTACTATGAAAACCTCTAGTATGAAGAATGATGGAGAAAACTTTCCTTGGAGGAAAGTTCATTCTAAAATAACTGTTCAGTGTAATTAAAAAAAAAAAAAAAAAGATACTTCCCTGGCTCCATTCTTCCTGGAGTCTTGGAAACTGACTGCTGTCTTCTAGCATAGCAGTGGCATTTGCATGTACCACCACCCATCTCTCTCAGCTTCTGGAAAGTTGTTCTGTTCTCTAGATAGAAAATTATTGACTTACAAAGTTCCTTTGTAGAGTAGTCTATGTTGTACCAGACTTTATACAATTTCTGGCCATCTTCCAGACAAAATTATATTTACCAGAATCTAATAATAACTTGGATTATTGATGTATTTTCTCAATAACCATTAATAAGAGTTATTAATGACT
Source organism: Eubucco bourcierii (assembly GCA_013396675.1). Classification (NCBI taxonomy): domain Eukaryota; kingdom Metazoa; phylum Chordata; class Aves; order Piciformes; family Ramphastidae; genus Eubucco; species Eubucco bourcierii. The sequence goes on from VWZE01008326.1 coordinate 3,687, forward strand.
TCTCCTTATAAATGACACAAAGAAGTGAGTGGAAAATTTTCCAGGAAAGATTTCAGTCTCCTAATTACCCAAATATATTCTATCCATTGATGTACAGCTACATATTTTTTCTTTATATTAGACCATAGTAAGGGGAGAGGAGTATTTGTTCATTAACAAAGAAACCAGTCAATCAGGTCAGCTACAATACCTTTCCAAGCTCCATTTTACCTCTGGTTAGGAAAAAAATACCAATTAAAAAGTAGATGATTTGTAGTCTTCTCCAGCCACTTATTACTGCCCCTTAAATCTTCCAACCAGAGACAATGAAGCATGGGATGTCCAGCATTGACATTATGCTATAGTAAAGACAATCTGTTAAATCATACATGTATGGTAGTTAACTCTAATTTAGAATATAAATCTTTGTGACAGATGATTGTGACATCGTCCTCCCCCGACTTTCGTTGCAAGGGACTGGAGTTCAAAGATAATGAAATGCTTTATGTCCCAGGAACTCTTTTAAAGTCAGTTGGGGGAAGTACTTCTACACTGCTCTCTGAAGATACTATGAGCAAGCTCATCCTGGTTCAGCACACAGTACTAGTAAGCCTATTTTTTCTCTATTTGTTTGGGAGATTCACAGAAGACTGTCTGATCTTTTGACTTCCCCTGGTTTTCCCTCTTTCGTTCATTCCAGACAGAAGAATATATGTTGCTACTAGGATATGAGAACTGTTGTGACATCCTTTTCTCCATTTGAATGCAATATTGTAAACCTGTTATGCTTGTGGAACCATGCAGTCAGTAATTAAATTGCAATGTTAGTTCTCAGTTTTGTCAGCCTCTTTGAAATAAACAAAATGAGCATCCCAGCATGCAGGTGTACTCTGGTTAGTAAGAAAAAGAAAAGAAGTAGTATACAATTCTGTATTGGTTTTCTGAGTACTGTAACTAGGCAGAAAGTGAATGTATTTCTTACCTATTTGGCAACTGTCTCTGTGTATCCAATACTTAATTTATGTCATAGTAGAAAGAAGTTTAGATTGCATATTAGGAAAAAAATATTTTCTGAAGGGTTGGTCAGGTATTGGAATAGGTTGCCCAGGGAGGTGGTGGAGTCATCATCCCTAGAGGTGTTCAAAAACTGTGTAGACATGACACTTCAAGACATGGTTTAATGGCCATGATGGACTTAGGTCGATGGTTGGATACCAGAGGTCTTTTCCAAGGCTACACAGTTCAAAAATTCTATGGTTCTTGTGATGGTCTGGGAGTTTCCCACCCCCCCACACACTTTGTAAAATCACCCAGACTAGACTCAGCCAACTGGAAGTTAAGGAATGAAGCTCTATTTACAGCTTAGCACAATATACAAGCAGATATATACACTATATACAGGAATATTTACAGAAATATAAAAGCAAAAGGTAATACAGAAACACAACACCCCTCCCAGAAATCAGAGACCCCAGGAGGGGCTCCCAACCACCNAGAAATCAGAGTCCCCAGAAAGGGCTCCCAACCACACTTCCACCTTCTCCCCACCCCTGTACCTTACCCCAGGGTTTGGCATATGTGCAAGGTGAGTTTGAGGGATTGGACAGGGGGGTTAGTAGCAGAGTGGTTAGTTAGGTTACTCAGCAGAGAGAAGTTCGACAAGAGGTTAGTGAGCCCAAGAGTGTCTGTGTCTTATCTATGCTTATGTTCTTATTCTCATACATCTCAACAAACCTATGAGTGAAGTAGACATTACCATTGCTTCCTTTTCACAGTCTATAATTTTCTCTATTAAAATATTCCAAATAGCCTCAAATCAGCACAGTTCTATTCAAAGAATCAGATCTATTTATGACTGCCATAGACTGATCTTTGTGAATTAAACACCAGCAAGTGATATTACAGCATCTCTTTAAAGCTAGGGCTTTTCCTCTTACAGTACAATGTAATTCTGATTAAAATAATATATTTTTTAAAATTATTTCAGATTACACTTAGACCAATTTAATATTACAAACATAAACAGATTATTACTGTTTGTAAATGAAAAGAAAAAAAAAAACAGAGCAAATGAAAGAAAAAGAAATTCAGAACTTTATTTGAACATGGAGGTCATTCAAGAACCATAGTTTTTGTTGTAGAAAACAAAGCAAAAAACTCAATTTCTATGCCTGCTGCAACTTCTCAACTAGAAATAACTTCTCATTATGCTGGCTTAGATGTATGTCTGTTTAAGAATTGCTAGTGTCAACATCACAAAGGAATGCTTTCATTTTGTTTAAATGTTCTGACAGCTCTAACACAAAATATTTGTGCTATTTCACTATGAGGACAGGCTGAGAGTTGGGGCTCTGCAGCCTGAAGAAGAGAAGGTTTCCAGGAGACCTTAGAGCAGCCTTCCAGTATCTGAAGGGAACCTACAGGAGGACTGGGGAGGGACTATTGACAAGGTCTTGAAATGACAGGACAAGGGGCAATGGGTTTAAACTGGCAGAGGGGAGATTTAGACTGGATGTTAGGAGGAAGTTGTTTGCTGTGAGGGTGGTGAGACACTGGTACAGGTTGCCCAGGGAGGTTGTGGCTGCTCCCTCCCTGGAGGTGTTCAAGGCCAGGTTGCATGAGGCCTTGAGTGACCTGTACTAGTGGGAGGTGTCCCTGCCTATGGCACGGGGTTGGAATTAGATGATCTTTGAGGTCTCTTCCAACATTACAATTCTATGATTCTATGATTCTATTTTTCTTCCTGGGAAACATCAGTATTAGAAAGCATGAGAAGTTTCTGGGCGAAAATGACCGTGTCCTTCACCCTATCCGAGACATCTTCACTTATGAGAAATGTTGTGGTGGAGAAGAGTTAACTCCATCCTGTTAGCCATAAATTGATACAAGGAGTTACCATAGAAAATTGACAACACAAAAACCAAACAAACCTACTTTTTTCTTTTTTTTTTCTTCCCATTTGTCTACTGCATATCAACTGAAATAGTAGGACAACCATTACTTTTGAAGACCTTGCATAGTTAAGAGTCATATCCTTCCATCCAAATTATTTTGACTGAAGAGTAGCCTAGTGAAAGTCAAGGATTTTGCACCAGTGCAAGAGAGAAAAGAGGGATAGAAATCCATTTACATTCACCAAATACCATCCAGACACACTGATAATTTGGTATATTAGCAGGAAATAATTTGTTCATTACAGAAATGATTTTCAGTATGTTTGAGAATGAAACATTTGCCATTGATATCACCTGAGCTTCTAAATGCTCATATGTTCTGAAAAATCAGCCTTTTGTTGTACCTATCTACTTTTTGAAACCTACTCCAAACACACTAAAAACTATTAGATGAGTCTCGATGTTTTGTAGGTGCTCAGACTTGGGTGAACAAGTAGTGCAGCCTCCCTCTTTCCCTAGGAGGGAAGTAATTTAGGTACATTGTTTTGTGTCAACCTTAGATAATCCACTTTCCTATCTAAAGAAACACAAAGTTAATGCTTTTGTGGTTGGATGAGAAACATTTCTAAAGTTTAATCCTCTTGCAGAGAATGTGCAGTAACAATCTGTTTCACAGAGATCTGAAGACTGGCAAATCAACTGATCTCAAGTGTTTTGAAACAAGCATTTCTGCCTTCGCTCCCATTAGGCTCAGGACAAAAATCTGCCAGTATTTATACAGATTGAAGCACTCAAAGAAAGGCAAGACTTTGTGAAGAAAACCCATATACTTTTGCATCACTGGGTAGAAGGAAGCCAGTGGAAATCAATATAAATGTTGCTAACTGCAACCCCAGTTTCACAAAGGTAACAAATGTGTATTCAAATCTATTAAAGCAAATGATATCAAGCATATACTAGAACATATGCACATCCCAAAAACTCTTATGAAAGCAGACCAACAATGTTTAACCAGACTGGAAATCCCAACACCTAAATCTGAGATTTTCCTTTTACTTATGATGGTATAAAACCAGAGAACCAGAGATATAAGCCCCACAGTTGTGCCTAAACATTTGGACATCAAATTTGGCACTGCCAAACACAAAATGGGGTCCTTGTGTTCTTAAAGATGCATTGCAAATAACCTGTGAGGTATGGAAGATCTCAAGCTGATGGAGAAAAAGGAAAATCTTCAGCAGCACAAGCATGGCTAGTTGCTTATGGATGAAAACCAAGGACAGCCAACTTAGGTTTTCTATACCAGCTTTGTTTTTCCTGAAATTATTGACTTCATACTTAGGACTATATTAATATATTTATGTCTGCAACCAGAAAAGAGACAAGAGTCATCAAAGTCATGGAAGGTGTCCCCTTCTATGTTTGCTCTTATAAATCCCTTTTTGAGGTCTTCAATGTTCAGGGAATTACAGCCCTCAATAGAGAAAGATCTGTTGCTCTACTTCAGGTCAAGTATACCAAATAACACTTTCAGAGTTGTCTCCGTGGCACTCAGGCTGGATCAGATTAGAAGTGAGATGCTCAGCACATAAGATGTCCAAATAGTTCCCTCATAAGACTGCAGCAGGAAGAAAGGCTGCAGTATGTTTGGCTTTCATCTCAGGTCCCTACATTTTAACTACACCTTGGTTTATGTGCCAAAGTCATCTCATAAGAGGATAATGCAACATTATTCTTCACATATTCCAGTGTTTGTGCAAACACCTTTAAATTCAAGATTGCAGGAAGCATAGGCAGTAAAGGACAGTTTACCAATTTTCATCCCAGATTTCTTTACCTTTGTTAGCATTTGTGCTTTGGGATTTTATTACCCTTGGGGTTATCATCCTAGTTTTCTGAATCTCTCCACAACACTAAATTGTGTGCATCTCTTTCATGAAGAAATGCCTCTGAATCCCATTCCACAGGAAGGATTACCCAAATACTTAAATATGTGGAAGTAGTAAGTCCATGGACAACTGCAGTATGCGTATGCAACTTTCTACCCTACTGCATTACAGTGAACTGTGCAGATGGCCAAGGACCTCAGCCAACAGCAGAAAGTATAAATGGATTAAACTTTTACAACAGACTAAGATGATTAACTGTCATAAAGGTTTTAGTTATGTTATTGAAAATGATCCTGTTAAACTGTATCTTTATAATCAACCACACCAGTGTCTTTTATTGAATCCACTTGAATGGTAAATGGTTTTTTAAAACAGGGGTTAAAAAAACCAGAAAGTGCAATTGGCCTTCCAGCCCTGAGACCAGCCTTGCCAACTGTTCATGATTCAGAAAGTCAAAAGAATTTCCAGACAATATAAATATGAAATACCCTGGTGCTAGTTCAGAGACTTCAGAGCAGAAGGAAAGTATCAGACTTTAAATTCATCTTCTGCACTTCAGAACATCCTGCAGCTATTTTGTTGTTCCTGAAACAATGTATCTTCAATGTCTCATGAAGTCTCTTTAGTAAAGTCAGATTTTACTTTTTTTTTTTTTCAAATGAATCTTGCTATTATCTGTTACATAAAACTTCAGCTTACTGTAACTTTTTGTCCAAAAGTTACAGTAAGCTGAAGTTTTATGTAACAAATAGCAAGATTCATTTGACTCCCTTTAGTACACATCCTGATTTGTGAATGAGTTCAAGCACTTGATAAAAACCCTCAAGTAATCCTGCAGCTGAAGTCTGTATGATAATATTGTGGTGGGGCACACCCAAGCACCTGTCCCACCAAAGGTTTGAATAGGGCGTGAAATTGTTCTGCTACCCCCCCACCCCTCTGGGGTTTGGAATGTGAAAGGAGTAGTTGCTAAGTACCTCACCCCACCCCCACGGATTTGAACAGGGGAGAGCAAATTGCCCCAGCATATATATTGCATCAGGACACATTATCTAGTGGGACTCAGAAGGGGGAGACTCAGAAGAGAGACTCAGAAGAGGGACTCAGAAGAGGGACTTTACCAGAGACTTTGCCAGTGAAACTTTATGAGGAACTTTGAGAGGGACTTTGAGGCAAGTTTGGAGGGGACTGTTACGTCGGGCTTTAAGAGGGACTGCCAACACCAGACTGCCAGCCACGGACTGCCAGCGTCGGACTGTCAGATCCTGCCTGACCATCGAAGGGATCTGCCTCTGCCAACCAGGAGCCCCACTATCTGCATTTCAAAGCACTGCCCTGGAAGACTACCGTGAGTAGCCTTTCCGTTCCCTGGGGCTCCAGGTTGCCTTTGTTCCTAAGTGCAGCAAAACTATTTTTTTGTAGCAAACCCTTTTCCAAGTTTTCTGATTTCTCTGAATTACTAAATTCCTTATAGAAGCATCCTTGTGAAAGATTTTCCCAACCGAATTTCTGAACCCCATCTAGTTAATTTTATATAAAGTTGTGGGTGGGGCTTCCTGGAAATAAAATAACTGCATATTTTATAATTCCTGTCTCGTTAATCCCCACAACCGATTCAAATATGTAGGTGCAATGGGGGCAGGAATAAGGAAGAAGGAAACTGTAGTTCTCTGTGTGGAGCAAGGTTATACACTCAATAATAAGGTTGACTCTTTTCCTTTACTACAGCTGGTCTCACACTTCTAAGAGATTCTTAGTACAGGCTGTTCTACAGGGACCAGTGGTTTGTTTTGAAAGGTGACAGGTCCACAGAATTGAAAGAGAATTTCCTGGGACTAAGAAAAGGCTTTGGGGTTTTTTTCCCCTTTCCTTCCTTTTTTTCTTTCAAAGCCTTGGTGCAAGCAGTAGAGATGTTAGAGCTTCTCAGAAAGAAGAATTTAAAAAGGTCATTCGTATTTGCTACAAGGGAACATGAGAAAATCAAAGAACTTTCCTTTTGTCATTAACACAGAGTGATTTTCAGAGTGATTTCAAAGATTTCCACCTAGTGGAATATATTTAGCACAGGATCAAGCACAAGTGGTGGCTCACAAATATTCTATCCAACCTGTATTAGTTTACCTGCTTCCAGACCACCCTATTTCTTAGCTTTGCAGAAATTAGTAGTATGCTCTTTGTGCACTGACACTTCAGATGCTCCTTCCCTAAGTGAATCAGTGAATCAATACATATATTACAATTCCCCGTGTTCATGTACAGGCATGAACACGTATGTACATACATGTAAATGTGTCATAGAATCCTTGCAGATGTAACAGAGCATCTGGGAGAGCTGGGGTTGTTCAGTCTGGAGAAGAGGAGGTTGAAGGGACACCTCACTACTCTCTACAACTACCTGAAACTGGAGTGAGGAGGGGGCCAGACACTTCTTGATGGCAAGCAACAGGACTAGAGGAAATTGTTTCAAGCTGCCCCAGGGGAGGTTCAGGCTGGATGCTAGGAGATAATTCTTCACAAAGAGGGTTATCAGAGAGTTGGCCTTGGGCCATACACCCAACCTGTTCAGGTCCCTGAGAAGACACTTCCTACCTTTAAGCATATGCACGTTCCCTCTGCAAACTCACCAAGAGTACATATAATCCCCTCATACAAATCGCTAATTAAAGACATTAAAGAGAACTGGCCCCACTACTCAGCCCTGGGGAACACTATTCATGGCCATCTGACAGATGGATTCAACACCGCTCTTTGGGCCCAGCCATCCAAACAGATTTTTACCCATAAAAGTGTCCACCGAACCAAGGCATGAGAAGTCAGCTTCTCCAGGAGAGTACTGTGAGAGACAGTGTCACATGCTTTAATAAAATCCAGGTAAACAGTATCCATAACCTCATACTCACCCTCATTTACGATGTGGATTGCCTTGTGGAAGTTGATCAGATTTGTCAAGTAGGACTATTCCTTCACGAACCCACGCAGACTGGACCAGACTATCTGTTTGGCTAGCACATGCTGCATGATGACACTCAAGATGGTCTGCCACATGACCTTCCGCAGCACTGAGATCAGACTGGCAGATCTGCAGCTACCCAGGTCCTCCATCCAGCCTTTCTTGTAGATGAACATCGTATTTCCCTCTCTCCAGTCAACTGGGACCTATCAGGTTAGCCAAGGCTGTTAGTAAATGATGGAAAATGGCTTGGTAAACACTTATGCCAGCTCTCTCAGTACCCTTAGGTATACGCAATTTGGCCCCGTAGATTAGTGTGGTACAGCAGGTCACTAGCCACCTCTTATTGGATTATGGCCAAAGACGTTATTGAGTCACTCAGCCTTTTCCTCATTCAACAAAGGACAGAGATTCTCTTTAGTCCTTTTGTTGCTAATATATTTAGAGAACCATTTCTTGATCTTTTTAACAGCTGAAACCAGATTAATTTCCAGTTGGGCTTTGACCCTGTTGCTTTGAGTTTTCAGGGCCAAAACTCCATGGGACAGAATGTAGATTACCCCCCACTTTCCTCTCCTACTCTCCCTGTAGGGAAAAGGTAGCCAGGGAAAGTAAAAGGGTAAACAAAATACTTCAACAGAAATTAGAAGTTAAGAAAGTGATTTTTAAAAAATTAAAAAAAAAAAAAAAGAAAGAAAGAAGAGGGTACTTAGTGAAAAAAGATGCACAGAGATATTGTGAAAGGGCATAAATACAGGTATATACAGAACCAGTTCACAGATGGCAATGGATTCTGTGGAGATAGTGGCAAGCAAACCTGACTCTGTGGTCAGTAGCTCTCAGACAGGCAGGAAGGCAAAAGGCAAGAGAGAGAGAATGAACTAGAAATTCCTCCCACTTGTATAGATGGTAGGCAGGAAATAGGAGAGAATAATATGCCTTAGGGACCCCTCCCCTAGGGGGTCAGGTTTCCCACCCACTTGTCACTTTGACACATCTTTTCTAGGTTTGATTCTCTCACTTTGCAAATATGGTAGAAAACAGCAACTGTCTGTTGAGTGTGACACTTTGCAAAGACTAATCCATAAGACTTAGTGTGAGCACTTTTCACACTATTTGTGACTGGGAAAGTTGCTGTGAAGAATGGTGAAGAGATTACCCAAGGGCATGTCCTCAAGGTACCCAATAGAAAAAGTTAAGCCAGCTGTCAGGATAGTTTTGAAGAAGCACCTCGTGATGAGAGTAAGATTAGTTCAGGGAGAAGTTGAGCTCCACAAGTGGCATAACACCAAGCTATCAGCTTCTGCCAGCCGAGGTTTTCAAAAGGACTGATGCAAAAGGATACAGTAATACTCTTAGGTGTGAGACCAGGGATTTTTATATTGCACTGTCCAAGTTCCACATTCCTCTTTGAGGAATTTGACTTCCAGATAGTTCCAGAAATAATGTCTGTGTTGTCTTTTTGTTTATACCAGTAACCATAGAAGTTCTATGCACGGTCTTTCCTGGTTGGAGAGTTTCACTATGTATAAAATTTCTTGTTGATATGACAGGTTGGGCTTTTATTTATATGTCTTGCTGGCATACCTGTATCAGTTAGATTTCAAAGAAATCCCACACAAATCAAGCCCCTGAAAGACATGTACAAGCAAAAGTGTCTCATAAGTAAAGGTTATTTTCAACGCATATCTTTATCTTTCATAATTACTCCAGTATACTACCTAATTTCGCTAGGATCATTGCTCTGAACTATAGAGAAAAACCATGTGTCACAAAATAAAGAAGGGGTGAGGGAGGGTAATAATAACAAAACAAATTATTTATTAGTCCAAATTCCATCCCCAGGTAAGTATATAGAAAGTTAGGAAAATTTACAGATTCATTTTCAGTTGTAAATATCTTTATATAAATATATATGCATGCATATATATATATATATATATTATATATATATAAACATCAAAACAGTTTAAGAAAACTTTTTTTGAAAAACACAAGTCCACAAGTCCTAGGTCTCCTCTTAATGTATTTTGCTGGTTTTACAATCTGCCTAAGACCGGCGCTTCAAAGTTTCCTCTGTTAGAAAGATTTTCTTAACATCTTAACATTAACATCTTAGCATCTTAACATCTCTTAACATTACAAATTTATCAATGCTGAAAAGAAGGGCAAGAAGAGTCTTCACTCCTCATTGGACCTGGAGGGGAACACCATAACTGAAGATGAGGAAAAGGCTGAGGCCCTGAATACCTTCTTTGCCTCAATTTTCAACAGTGAGGAGGGAGGTGTTCAGGACAAGTGGCCTCTTGAGCTGGGTGATGCGGTCGGGGAGCAGTGTGTTGCCCTGGAAATCCATGAGGAATTAGTTCAGGACCTGCTGAGCAACTTGGAAACCTACAAGTCCATGGGACCAGTTGGGGTCCATCCTAGGGTGCTGAGAGAGCTGGCGGA
>VWZE01008327.1:6990-17315 GCA_013396675.1 Eubucco bourcierii
AATCCCCTCCCTTGCCCTGCTGGCCACATTAGAAATCATGATTTCTTAATTAAATGTATGGGTCTTACAAAGAGGGAGATTCCTTTTTGGGTGTTGAAAAGCTGAAATGGTTCTAAAGCTCCACTTTGAACCATTTAAAGCCAACTGAGTGCTTTTGTGAAATTGAGGTATTCAGAAAGATTTCATTTATTCAATTTGCAAATAATAATAATAAAAATAATCATGATTTCTTAATTAAACTTATGGGTCTTAGAGCGAGATTTCATTTTGGGTGTTGAAAGGCTGGAATGGTTCTAAAGCTCCACTTTGAACCATTTGAAGCTAACTGAGTGCTTTTGTGAAATTAAGGTATTCAGTAGCATTTCAGCAAGATTTCATGCATTCAATTTGCAAATAATAATTAAAAATTAAATAAATCATGATTTCTTAATTAAACTTATGGGTCTTACAAAAAGGAGGCTTCTATTTTGGGCGTTGAAAGGCTGAAATGGTTCTAAAGCTCCACTTTGAACCATTTGAAGCTGAGTGCTTTTGGGAAATTAAGGTGTTCAGTAGCATTTCAGCAAGATTTCATTCATTCAATTTGCAAATACTACTAATAAAAAAAAATATAATCATGATTTCTTAATTAAATGTGTGGGTCTCACAGAGAGGGAGATTCCTTTGTAGGTGTTGCAAAGCTGAAACAGCTACATGGCTCTCAAAATACCAACTTTCAGCTCTGGAATCAGTGCAAATAGAAAAACCAACACCTTGTGCCTTCTCTTTGTGACAAGAGGATGCCTGATCCGTGGTGCACACTATTAGAAATAATAAGCTTCAGCAAATGGCCTCAGAAAGAGAGCCTGAATCTAGCAGCTGAGTCATTCCTCTTGTTTCATGGTTCCCCTCAACGCTGAGCTGAGCTACCTGCACCCCAACGATTTGCAATGCTAAGCCTTTCAGAACAGAGAGGGTTGCTTATTAAAGATGCTCTGACTTGCTTTGTTAAGTTGTCCATGAGTCAAGAGGAGGTGTTTGGAGAGCTGGGAAGCAGCAGGGCTGTCAGAGAAAGGCTGTCTGTGGAAAATAATCTTGGGCTGTATGATAAAAACATGATTCATTCTGTATTCATAAATGGAAAAAAAAACATTTAAAAAGGCATGGAAAGAGAAATTTTTATTTAAAAAATGTGTTCCTTTTTAAAAAGACAAACTTGGATAAACTCTGATAAAGGGAATGAGGCTGAGGAAGTGAAGACTAACTGTGTGCAGCTGTGGAGCCCCCAGCACAGGAAGGACATGGAAGTGTTGCAGCAGGTCTAGAGGAGGCCACCAAGATGCTGAGAGGGCTGCAGCAGCTCCACTGTGAGAGCAGGCTGAGAGAGTTGGGGCTGTGCAGCCTGGAGAAGAGAAGGCTTCCAGGAGACCTTAGAGTAGCCTTCCAGGATCTGAAGGAGGCTACAGGAAGGCTGGGGAGGGACTATTGACAAGGTCTGGCAATGCCAGGACAAGGGGAATGGGTTTGAACTGGCAGAGAGGAGATTGAAAGTGGATGTTAGGAGGAAGTTGTTTGCTGTGAGGGTGGTGAGACACTGGCACAGGTTGCCCAGGGAGGTTGTGGCTGCTCCCTCCCTGGAGGTGTTCAAGGCCAGGTTGGAGGAGGCCTTGAGTGAGCTGTGCTAGTGGGAGGTGTCCCTGCCTATGGCAGGGGGTTGGAACTAGATGATCTTTGAGGTCCCTTCCAACCTTCCCATTCTATGATTCTATGATCTTTGCCTCTATTTTACTCCAGACTGAGGGGTAGGTTATAGCAGAGCTTGGGTCTAAGTAGTATCACATATGAAAGCATTTTCTTTGACTGTAGTGTGTCCCTTTTAAGTTGAGTTGGTTGCACTTCAGGAAATCATTGCACAATTGTTCTGTTCTCTGGAGGCACAGTGATGTGACCACTCTCCTGTGTCAGCTCCTCAGTGAAAACATAGCCTCAAAGTCTATCTTTGCTGCAGAGCTAATTTCAGTGACAGGAATTCACTCGTTAAGAACTAAGTGGATTCTGCCCTACTTCTGGGCAGCACATTTGACATTCTCCATCCCCAGCCAAGCCCTCAGAAACCTGCATGGAAAGGCTGCCTGGTTGCTGCCTGTGGCACAGATTCTCTTCCTGTAGCTTCTAAACTGCATCACTCTTCCTCTTTACTCCTTGCTTATATATTCAAACATAAAAGTAAGCATGGAATAGAAGTGACTGCTATATAAATGCAGCGTCCCAGAGTGTGGAACTGCTGTCTGCAGAAAATGTTTCTTCACTGGAGGATTGTGTAGGCAATAATGTAATCTCTTTGTGACTGCATGTAACCGGGGCCAGCCATGCCACCAAGTCTTACAGCTGATGACCTTGGGAATGCTACATTTACAGCAAGTCACAGAAAGGCACTAGAACCATGAACAGGTGGCCTGGAGTTGTGTGAACAGCCTACAGCTCTTTAAACACTTCTGATTCATTCACTGTGGCAGTCCCTGTATAATAAGGTTGGACTTGAAGATTGCAAAATATGAAGTTTCCACTTTGGGTTTTTTTTGTGTGTGTGTGAATATGATAAGGAAAATGGGTTATAGCTTTTCATGTAAGTGATTGACATTCGATCCATCACCACTTTTAAGGTTCTGAACAGCAGCATTTCTGCATGTGTCTTGTTTCCCCTACTCCTATGTGAGCTCTCAGTCAGCAGCACTCAGGCAGAGCTTCCCATTTCTTAAAGCCCAGTCAGTGCTTCTTTTTAATTTGCTACCTTCTACCACAGTCATCATAGAAAGGTAAGGTTGGAAGGGACCTCAAAGATCATCTAGTTCCAACCCCTTGCCATAGGCAGGGACATCACCCACTAGTACAACTCACTCAAGGTCTTGTCCAACCTGCCCTTGAACACCTCCAGGGAGGTTGTGGAGCACAGAAGCACCCAATGTGATCACGTTGGGTGGTTCTGTGCTCCACAACCTCCCTGGGCAACCTGTGCCAGTGTCTCACCATCCTCACTGCAAACAACTTCCTCCTAACAGCCACTTTCAATCTCTCCTCTGCCAGTTCAAACCCATTGCCCCTTGTCCTATCATTGCAAGACCTTGTCAATAGTCCTTCCCCAGCCTTCCTGTAGCCCCCTTCAGATCCTGGAAGGCTACTCTAAGGTCTCCTGGAAGCCTTCTCTTCTCCAGGCTGCAGAGCCCCAACTCTCTCAGCCTGTCCTCACAGCAGAGCTGCTGCAGCCCTCTGGATTTTTAATCTGGAAATGTAACTGGTTTGTACGTAGTTTGTGGGTGGGACTTTTAAAAAAGAAAATAACTTCATGTTTTATAATTCCTGCCTTGTTAATTACCTCAACTAATTGAACAGTACTGGGCCTTTCTAAGTGGGATATTCTCATGGCCTCCCTGAATTGTCCTCTGCCTGTTTCATGGGTTTCTTTTTGAAGAAAACGACTGCAATTCTCACCTTCACTTAAAAGGGTCTTGAAGACATAAGAAAGAGCTTTACTTACTTCCCTGATGAACAGCTGAGTTTGTATCTCATCTAAACCAGTCAGCTGAAACATTCTCACTGTGCTACTGGCTTGAAACCACCAAAAAGATGTCTGACTGATATGCAGAGTAGCCTCTTTCCAAACAAACTATCAGATAACCTTGGCAGTGCTTGTAATTATTAGTAGCTACTGCTTTTACACATCCTGATGATCAGTAGGGCCACTCATTGATTCTGTGGAATGGAAGAAGGTCATATTGGATCATCTCAATTTTCTAGGGAGCCTGAGGGAGCTGGGGCTTTGTAGCTTGGACAGGAGGAGACTGAAGGGTGACCTCATTCATGTTTATAAATATGTAAGAGGTGAGTGCCAGGAGGATGGGGTCAGGCTCTGCTGGGTGATGCCCAGTGACAGGACGAGGGGCAATGGGTGGAAGCTGAGGCACAGGAGGTTCCATGTGAAACTGAGGAGGATTTTTTTCACTGTGAGCATGACAGAGCACTGGCACAGGCTGCCCAGGGAGGTTGTGGCATCTCTCTGGAGATACTCAAGAACCATCTGGATATGTTCCTGTGTGATCTGGCCTAGGTGATCCTCCTCTGGCAGGGGGGCTGAACCAGATGAGTTTTCAGGGTCCTTTCCAGCCCCTGACAATCTATGGTGCTATGATTCTATGAAACTGTTAACTACACACTGAGCATTTGCTGACTTCTGTCAACATGATCTTGTTTTAAATAAGGCAGAGCTGAAGGAAACCCAAGGATTTTCCACATGATATCTATTTTTAATGTGATACACAGTCCTTGCTGCATGACCTCTTTTCTCTTCTCTGGTTTTTATTCACTAGCAACACTCTGTCACTCCTTTTTAGCATCACATCACGACGAGTAGCATCCTTATTCAGCAAAACATATATGCTTCAGAGTTTCACATGCCCCTGCAGCAAGAATAGTTATAGAATGATCTGGAAAAAAACCCCAAAACCTCCAGCCTTCATCATTCTTTAAATTCTGTTTAACAATATTGTAGTGTTGCTGCTATGGAGGTTACAGTAATAAGGTGGGAAATGTGTTTTGGCTTTTATAGGGTTTTATGTCTTGATAAAGTATCACTAGGAGCTCTCTGTGCCTGGTAAAGTGATGGGACCACATTTATGTTTGATGCAAGAAAGGTAGATGAAAGCAGGCAGGAAGAACAATAATGCAACTTAAAAGCAAAGCACTCAGGTGCTCTGGAAAGATGTATTAAGGAAAAAAAAAAAAAAAAAGCCATGAGTATCTCCAGTCAAAAAGCAGGGAGAGAAAATGAGGAGAATTTGAGCTGCTCCATTTGCTCCAGCAGTGTTCTGTCCACCTACCCTCTTCATCCATCTTCCTTTACCATTTAACTTGACTGGGTGGGAGAATAGGCAATAAAAGGCAGTGAAGAAGGGTGGGTGCAGTGGTTTTGTTTCCTGGGAAATCAGTATCACTCTTCTACAAATCAGCATGCTGTAGCTGTCTAGGCTCATCCTGCACGTCAAACTGAACTGCAGTGCAAATTTTCTTCTTCCATTGGCTTATTTTAAGCTCTAGCTAATTACAAGTATTTAATAGCCTTCCTAAAATCACCCTGTGGAACCATTAGGATAACAGTAATTTTCTTAGAGTCGTGACTACCAAGTGTTTGTGAGGCGAATGTGGGATCCGGAATGCTCTGCCAGAGCCTCCAATGCACACAGAAGCATCTGTGTGAGTGTTTGTGCACATGTGTGGATGCAATACTTAAGTGCACACAGCAGCAGCTGATGGGCAGCTCACAGGAAAGCAATGCAGGGCCCTTTACCTGGCCTTGGGGTCAGGACTTTTAGAATGGCAAAATGAAGCACCTATGATATGAATGTAAAAAGCTCCCGGAGCATAAGGCAGATTTATTCGAAGGCATCGATCCCCATCCCTTTCTGGAAGAAAATTTAGGGCTGGTTTACAACTCACCCAAATTTCAACTCCCTATACAAGTGCTTTTGTAGAATGGTAAGGTTGGAAGGGACCTCAAAGGTCATAGAATCATAGAATGGTAAGGTTGGAAGGGACCTCAAAGGTCATAGAATCATAGAATGGTAAGGTTGGAAGGGACCTCAAAGGTCATAGAATGGTAAGGTTGGAAGGGACCTCAAAGGTCATAGAATGGTAAGGCTGGAAGTGACCTCAAAGATCATAGAATCATAGAATGGTAAGGTTGGAAGGGACCTCAAAGGTCACAGAATCATAAAATGGTAAAAGTTGGAAGTGACCTCAAAGATCATATAATTTAAGGCTGGAAGTGACTTCAAAGATCATAGAATGGGAAGGTTGGAAGGGACTTCAAGGATCATCTAGTTCCAACCCCCTGCCATAGGCAGGGACACCTCCCACTAGCACAGCTCACTCAAGGTCTTGTCCAACCTGGCCTTGAACACCTCCAGAGAGGGAGCAGCCACAACCTCCCTGGGCAACCTGTGCCAGTGTCTCACCACCCTCACTGTAAACAACTTACTCCTAACATCCACTTTCAATCTCCCCTCTGACACTTCAAACCCATTGCCCCTTGTCCTGTCATTGCAAGCCCTTGTCAATAGTCCCTCCCCAGCCTTCCTGGAGCCCCCTTCAGATCCTGGAAGGCTACTCTAAGGTCTCCTGGAAGCCTTCTCTTCTCCAGGCTGCAGAGCCCCAACTCTCTCAGCCTGTCCTCACAGCAGAGCTGCTGCAGCCCTCTCAGCATCTTGGTGGCCTCCTCTGGACCTGCTCCAACACTTCCATGTCCTTCCTGTGCTGGGGGCTCCAGAGCTGCACACAGGACTCCAGGTGGGCAGTTGATTTTTCTAAGCCACAGATTTTCTGTCCTTTTGCTATGGATTTGTACAGTGCTTAGCATAATGCAGGACCAGTGCCCAACTCTTTCTATAAGGGAACGAGTGAACAAGCTAAGGAACCTGAGTTGCTTTTAACTGCCTTAAAGTAAATTAGATAGGAGTTGTCATTGACAGTGTTTGCTGAGTCCTTTGGGAAGGGGTTTCTTGCTTTTTTCCCTTTCCTTCAAATTTTCTGAACTCAGAGACTCGTGAACTACTTACTGAGTTTCAATCTGCAGTTCATGAATCACTTAGATGCTGGCCTGGTTAAATAATAACAAGCCCATTTCCATCGAAATGGATTCATTATTCTGTTACTTTCAAGGGTGTTTGGGGGTTTTTGCTTGGGTTTTTTTGGGGGGATTTTTTGCTTGTTTCTTTGGTTGTTTTTTTGTTTGGTTGTTTGGTCTTGCTCTGGAGTTTTTGGTTGGTTTTTTTTTGTTGGATTTTGGTGTGTTTGCTTTGTCTGGTTTTCTTGTTTGTTTTTCTGTTTAGTTGTTTGGTCTTGCTCTGGAGTTTTTGGTTGATTTTTTTGTTGGATTTTGGTGTGTTTGCTTTGTCTGGTTTTCTTGTTTGTTTTTCTGTTTAGTTGTTTGGTCTTGCTCTGGAGTTTTTGGTTGATTTTTTTGTTGGATTTTGGTGTGTTTGCTTTGTCTGGTTTTCTTGTTTGTTTTTCTGTTTAGTTGTTTGGTCTTGCTCTGGAGTTTTTGGTTGATTTTTTTGTTGGATTTTGGTGTGTTTGCTTTGTCTGGTTTTCTTGTTTGTTTTTCTGTTTAGTTGTTTGGTCTTGCTCTGGAGTTTTTGGTTGATTTTTTTGTTGGATTTTGGTGTGTTTGCTTTGTCTGGTTTTCTTGTTTGTTTTTCTGTTTAGTTGTTTGGTCTTGCTCTGGAGTTTTTGGTTGATTTTTTTGTTGGATTTTGGTGTGTTTGCTTTGTCTGGTTTTCTTGTTTGTTTTTCTGTTTAGTTGTTTGGTCTTGCTCTGGAGTTTTTGGTTGATTTTTTTGTTGGATTTTGGTGTGTTTGCTTTGTCTGGTTTTCTTGTTTGTTTTTCTGTTTAGTTGTTTGGTCTTGCTCTGGAGTTTTTGGTTGATTTTTTTGTTGGATTTTGGTGTGTTTGCTTTGTCTGGTTTTCTTGTTTGTTTTTCTGTTTAGTTGTTTGGTCTTGCTCTGGAGTTTTTGGTTGATTTTTTTGTTGGATTTTGGTGTGTTTGCTTTGTCTGGTTTTCTTGTTTGTTTTTCTGTTTAGTTGTTTGGTCTTGCTCTGGAGTTTTTGGTTGATTTTTTTGTTGGATTTTGGTGTGTTTGCTTTGTCTGGTTTTCTTGTTTGTTTTTCTGTTTAGTTGTTTGGTCTTGCTCTGGAGTTTTTGGTTGATTTTTTTGTTGGATTTTGGTGTGTTTGCTTTGTCTGGTTTTCTTGTTTGTTTTTCTGTTTAGTTGTTTGGTCTTGCTCTGGAGTTTTTGGTTGATTTTTTTGTTGGATTTTGGTGTGTTTGCTTTGTCTGGTTTTCTTGTTTGTTTTTCTGTTTAGTTGTTTGGTCTTGCTCTGGAGTTTTTGGTTGATTTTTTTGTTGGATTTTGGTGTGTTTGCTTTGTCTGGTTTTCTTGTTTGTTTTTCTGTTTAGTTGTTTGGTCTTGCTCTGGAGTTTTTGGTTGATTTTTTTGTTGGATTTTGGTGTGTTTGCTTTGTCTGGTTTTCTTGTTTGTTTTTCTGTTTAGTTGTTTGGTCTTGCTCTGGAGTTTTTGGTTGATTTTTTTGTTGGATTTTGGTGTGTTTGCTTTGTCTGGTTTTCTTGTTTGTTTTTCTGTTTAGTTGTTTGGTCTTGCTCTGGAGTTTTTGGTTGATTTTTTTGTTGGATTTTGGTGTGTTTGCTTTGTCTGGTTTTCTTGTTTGTTTTTCTGTTTAGTTGTTTGGTCTTGCTCTGGAGTTTTTGGTTGATTTTTTTGTTGGATTTTGGTGTGTTTGCTTTGTCTGGTTTTCTTGTTTGTTTTTCTGTTTAGTTGTTTGGTCTTGCTCTGGAGTTTTTGGTTGATTTTTTTGTTGGATTTTGGTGTGTTTGCTTTGTCTGGTTTTCTTGTTTGTTTTTTTGTTTGGTTGGTCTCATTCTCATTTTTGTTTGTTTGTTTATTATTTTTTTGGTTGTTTTTTTTTTTTCCTTTGGTGATTTTAGACTAGATTTCCTTAGAGGTAGGTGTAGTCAGCATCTACTCAGAGTTAAGAGATACCAGTGTGTGCTTGCAGCACAGAAGGCCAATGGCAGCCTGGGCTGCATCCTGAGAGCAGATGCAGAGAGGGGATTCTGCCACTTTGCTCTGTTCTAGTGAGACCTCACCTGGAGTTCTGTATCCACCTCTGGAGCACTCAATATAGGAAGGACATGGATCTGGTGGAACAGGTCCAGAGGAGGACCACAAAAATGAGCCTCTGCTATGAGGGAGGCTGAGGGAGCTGGGGGTGTTCAGCCTGCAGAAGAGAAGGCTCTGGCGAGACCTAATAGCAGTATGTGAAGGAGGCTACAAGAAGGCTGCAGAGAGACTGTTTGCAAAGGCCAGCAGGGACAGGACAAGGGCAATGGCTGCAAACTAGAGCAGAGCAGATTTAGATTGGATGTTAGGAACAGGCTCTTTACTGTGAGGGTGGTGGGACACTGGAACAGGTTGCCCAGGGGGGTGGTTGTGGCCCCATCTCTGGAGATANTGGATGCTGCCAAAATCCATCCTTTCTCTCCTGTGAATTTCCTTAGTAGGAAGAACACCTGGTTGCCATTGTGGGGGGAGGCAAGAGAGGAGATGAAGGAGGTTACTTGGAGAAGCCTTAGCAAGACTGAGACTGTGATGGTTTGGGAGTTCTCTGCCCCCTGCCACTTTATAAAATGCCCCAGACTAGACTCATGCAGCTGGAAGTTAAGGACTGAAGCTCTGTTTACAGCTCAGCACAATGTACAAGCAGAGATAGACACAAGAGACAGGAATAGTTACAGACAGACAAGTTAAAGGGAATACAGAAACACAACTCCCCTCCCAGAAATCAGAGACCCCAGGAGGGGCTCCCAACCACCCTTCCACCTTCTCCCCACCCCTCTGCCTTACCCCAGGGTCTGCCTTACATGCAAGGTGAGTTTGGAGGATGGGCAAGGGGCGTTAGAAGCAGAGTGATTAGTTGAGTTACACAGCAGAAGCTCAGAAGACACAGCAGGGCCCACAGAGAGACTCTTTGTCTCTGTTATCTATGTTTGTGCCCTTGTTTGTATACATGTCAGCCAGCCTGTGAATGAAGCAGACATCACCATTGTTTCCTTTTCACAGCCCATCATCTATTTTTTTTTTCATTAAAACATTCCAGTTAGCCTCAAACCAGCACAGGAGGGTTGGACTGGATGAGCTTTGGAGGTCCCTTCCAGTTCAAACCATTCTATGAAACTGATTCTGTAATGTATGAAACAGCTTTTGTGAAAGACTGACTGAAGTGATGTCAGACCTGAGTGACTGTTTAGTGCTCACAGGTAAGTTTCACAAGGAGAATGAAGAAGTGCTTTAGTTTGAGTGTATTATGCAGCTTTCTCTCAAATGTGTAATTCTACTGCAAAAAGTGTAAGGTCCTGCACCTGGGTAGGCACAATCCCAAGCACAACTCCAGCCTGGGTGGGGAATGGCTGAGAGCAGCCCTGAGGAACAGGCCCTGGAGGTGTGGGCTGATGAAAAGCTAAAGCTGAGGCTGCAGTGTGAGTGCAGCCCAGACAGCAACTGAGTGCTGGGCTGCAGCAAGAGCAGTGTGGGCAGCAGGGCAAGGGAGGGGATTGTGCCCCTTTGCTCTGCTCTCCTCAGACCCCAGCTGCAGTCCTGGGTGCAGTTCTGGAGCCCCCAGCACAGGAAGGACATGGAAGTGTTGGAGCAGGTCCAGAGGAGGCCACCAAGATGCCGAGAGGGCTGCAGCAGCTCTACTGTGAGGACAGGCTGAGAGA
>VWZE01008333.1:0-10281 GCA_013396675.1 Eubucco bourcierii
GGTTTGAACTGGCAGAGGGGAGATTGAAAGTGGTTGTCAGACGCTCTTTGCAGTGAGGGTGGTGAGGCACTGGCACAGGTTGGCCAGTTTGGTTGTGGCTGCTCCCTCCCTGGAGGTGTTCAAGGCCAGGTTGGAGGAGGCCTTGAGTGAGCTGTACTAGTGGGAGGTGTCCCTGCCTATGGCAGGGGGTTGGAACTGGATGATCCTTGAGGTCCCTTCCAACCTTACCATTCTATGATTCTATTATTATTAGACTAATTACTGAATATTAAAGTCACTGTTGACTGTTGTTGCACTCAGAGTGGAAGGAGTTTTGGTAAGAAACTTGAGGGACTACCATCGGTATTTGAGATACTAAACTTACAGACTTAAAATCAAACTGGTGCTAATATCAGTGCTGCAGTGAATGAAGAGAGCTAAGGAACTAGCAGTCTGGCTATAGGAATGTCTTAAATTCTTCATAGGAGGAGATTTGTAGATAAAATTGGAAATCTTTTTTAACGGAACAAGTGAAATCCCAAATAGATGATGCAATGCTCTGTTGCTGGAGAGGCTCAGAACCTCAACAAACAATTGAAAACAAGGATGAAAGACATTAAAACAGTTTTTCAGTTAAAAGTATGACTGCTTGTGTTGTGACCACGTAACTTCTGAACAGTTACAACATTTTAAGGATGTATTAAATTTTCAAAGTGTGGCATAGTTGGGTTTAAACTGGCAGAGGGGAGATTTAGACTAGATGTTAGGAGGAAGTTCTTTACAGTGAGGGTGGTGAGGCACTGGAACAGGTTGCCCAGGGAGGTCGTGGTGGCTGCCTCCCTGGAGGTGTTCAAGGCTAGGTTGGATGAGGCCTTGAGTGAGCTGTACTAGTGGGAGGTGTCCCTGCCTATGGCAGGGGGTTGGAACTAGATGATCCTTGAGGTCCCTTCCGACCTTACCATTCTATGATTCTATGATACTTAACACTAACAGAGTAATTCTCCTTATCAGCTGATAAACTCAAATCTAAAATGAAAATGCTGAGTCATCCAAATACATCATCCTAATAAGCAAAAAAAAATAAAAGGTAAAAACCAAAAAAACTTGAAAACCTTACATGACTGATTAGACCACACCTTGAGTACTGTGTCCAGTTCTGGGCCCCTCCATTGAAGAAGGACATTGAGGTACTTGAGTGTGTCCAGAGAAGGGCAACGAGGCTGGGGAGAGGCCTGGAGCACAGCCCTATGGAGAGAGGCTGAGGGAGCTGGGATTGGTTAGCCTGGAGAGGAGGAGGCTTCCAGCCTTCGTGATACTGTGATGACTTACAAGACTGCGATAAATTACTTAGAAGAAAGCTTGAAAATTCAGAATTAATCCTTTTGAAATATTGCAATTGAGTCTCAGGAGAAACACTCATCACATGATGGTGAAAGTATGTGAAGTATTTTGCATTGGGGTAAAAAGACAAGGTTCCTTCAAAGCAGATTTTAGAGCTTTTAAGCAGGTTACATAATAAGGGATTAGAGAACAGAATGAGACAAATCGGATGAATGGAAGGTTAGTATGATGCACTGCTTATGTATATGACTTTTGGTGAGGGAGAGTTGGTGAGGGGTCGGGGTGGCTGGAGAGCAGCCAAACAGAAAGAGGTCGTGGTGGGGGTGGTGGTGTTGATTGACACCTGCCTGAACATGAGCCAGCAGTGTGCCCAGGTGGCCAAGAGGGCCAATGGCATCCTGGCCTGCATCAGCAGTAGTGTGGCCAGCAGGAGCAGGGAGCTCATTCTCCCCCTGCACTCTGCACTGCTTAGGCCACACCTTGAGTCCTGTGTCCAGTTCTGGGCCCCTCCATTGAAGAAGGACATTGAGGTGCTTGAGTGTGTCCAGAGAAGGGCAGCGAGGCTGGGGAGAGGCCTGGAGCACAGCCCTATGGAGAGAGGCTGAGGGAGCTGGGATTGGTTAGCCTGGAGAAGAGGAGGCTCAGGGGAGACCTTCTTGCTGTCTACAGCTACCTGAAGGGTGGTTGTTGCCAGGAGGAGGTTGCTTTCTTCTTTCAGGCAAGCAGCACCAGAACAAGAGTCCACAGTCTGAAACTGTGCCAGGGGAAGTTTAGGCTGGAGGTGAGGAGAAAGTTGTTGCCTGAGAGAGTCATTGAGTGCTGGAATGGGCTGCCCAGGGAGGTGGTGGAGTCAGCGTCCCTGGAGGTGTTCAGGGCGGGTTTGGACGTGGCACTTGGTGCCATGGTCTGGTCTTGAGGGCTGTGGGAATGGGTTGGAGTTGATGAGCTTTGAGGTCTCTTCCAACCTTGGTGATACTGTGAGACTGTGCTTATTAATACCTGCACTTCAAATAAAGTTAGTTCAGGAATTAATTTTCTGTAAATATATTTTCTACTCTGTTTAACCATTTTTTTTTTTCCTTGTATGAAACACGAGTTGGGAGTGGCAAGTCTTTCATTCTAACATTCTTAAAGATGATATTTTCACTTCCAGCAATACAGCATATTAATTTCCTGGCTATGAAGCATATAATTCCCCATAGTAAAAGCCTGATACCAATGGGTTTATTTTGTCTTTGTGTTGTTTTTTTTTCCTGTTACAGATGCCACTTTCAATGAGCAGCAGGATCTTTTTTGTCAGAAATTGCAACAGTGTTGCATACTCTTTGACTTCATGGACTCAGTTTCAGATCTGAAAAGCAAAGAAATTAAGAGAGCAACACTGAATGAACTGGTTGAATACGTTTCAACAAATCGTGGAGTGATTGTTGAATCAGCTTATGCTGACATAGTGAAAATGGTGAGTGGAATCTTGGGTTTTTTTGGATTTCAATAAAATATCTTCATCACTTTCTGGCTCTAATGGCATCCAACTCAGAATTGCTATTGATTCTGCTTGTACAATCTTGTGTAATTTGTTAATGATAACTTGGCTTACAAGATTGTTTAGAAAGGCTTGTAAAAACAAACAACTTGTTGTAATTAGTAGCTGAAATACAGTGCATTTGGTTTAATTCAAATGGAGAAACTGGTATATTGCAGATGCTTGCAATCTGGGTAAGCTTTGAAGTTGCTCTCCCTCAGAAGATGACAATATTTTGGAGCTGCCTGTGTTTGTTTGTTTAAGAATGGCAGTGGAGTGGCAGTCTTAAGTTTGCTGGTAAAGCTTTTTGCTGGTACTAGTGTCAGAAGAAAAGTTTATCAGCTAAGAAAGCAATGTTACTTTTTAAGTACTTCATCTGGTTGGTTCATACTGCTTTGGCCTAGGAGAGCTGTGCTAGAGTAGTCTAAGTGATTTGCTTGAGTTGTAAACCACAGGATGACTTGTACTGTGAAAACTCTACAAATGGCTTGTTGGATAAGCAACAAAATATTTGTGGTCATTATCTGCTGACTTTCCCTTTTTGTGTATGCATTTTCCAATGCCACATAAGTGATGTTTTTAGCTGTCTCTGCCTATGCTCCCTGAACAGGCAGCACAATTGAAAGACATGAGTAATCTGAAATATTTTCAAGTGGTTTTTATTATTTTCCCTTCAAGAAATTTGAAAAGTAGGGTGAAAAAAATGCTTAGTATCCATGCATTTTTGGATAATGTTTCTCTCACCTTCAACTAACTTTATGCAGGCACAATGATCACTTTCAGAGCAGCTGTCAGGAATGTAAGCAGAGCAGTTCCAACATGCAGCCTGTGATAATTTTTTTTTTTGTGGCTTTCTATACAGTCTAAGATTAAGGTTTTGTTGGGTGGATTTTGTTTCCTTTCTTTTTTCTGGGAGCAGCTGATATGGTTAATCAGATTTTTTAATACAAACAAGCGTAGCCATTTTTCTGTTGTACTGAAGGGCTAGGATTGTTGAAACCCTTTTAATTATTTTGGCTGTATCACCAGATGCTTATTAAGTTTTACAAAAGATCTAGGACACAGGGGGGTTTTTGTACAGTTACTTTTTTTTTTTAATGGTTCTGTGTTTCTCTCCTGAATGTCTTTTTTACACATGAAAAAAATAAAGGCCAGAATATGGCCACCTCTGTCTCCCTTGGCTGCTTTTTTTTTTTTGTCTTCTGATGGTAGCAAACTTGGATCCTTGCAGTATTATCTTATTCTGTGTGCCCTCCATGCTCTCTTGTTAGAAGAAGTAGTACACTAACTAGCCTATGAAGGGAGATTTTCTTTTGTATGGGAGTTGTTTTCTGTTTTTTTGATATAAGGTGGTGTTGAGCTGTTCTTTTGAGGTGGTGGTTGTTGTGCAAATGATTTGGCCCTTTGGATGCTTGTTTTTCCTTCCATGACAAATTTCCATCTACTTTTCTCCCCTAAAATGACAGAAAATGAAGAAGGCCTTAAATGCTCAATAAGCTTTTTTCAGAGGTTGAGACAAAAGATCCTTCCAAGCCTGAATAGTACTTCTAGTCTCCCTGGCAACTGGCAGCAGAACAGGTCTTCTCTGTGAATTAGGACCAAGTACCAGCTTTCAGAAAGAACTCTGGATGGGTCTCTCCCTCCAAACAACACATGTGTCAGGCTTGAGGCCTTTCTTTATAGTAAAACTTCTAGGAGGTTTAAAAGGCTTTTTCTTCCTTTCTTTCTTTCTTTCTTTTTAAATTTCTAACTGTTCAGTGTTACTGCATTAAAAGAAAAAGCATGTGAGGTTTGTTGTTTTTGCAGTATTTGAAAGACAGTGTTTTGGGATCAAAAAAAAAAAAAAAAAAGTAGTAGAAATTAGCCTTACTAGAAGCCAGATGTCATCTAACTGGTGGTAAAGTAGGAACAGACTACCAAAATCCCCTGGAAAAAAACAAGAGTGGCAGAAGTGGAGCCAGTTTCTTTCCGAAGCCCCTTGTCTTGCCCCAGGCCTGGGACACCTTTCCTCCAGCTTGCAGAGGAAGCAACCCAGATTCCTTGGAGTCTCCTGAGTCTTGGGGAGGCAAAATCAACAATCCCTTACAGATACCAAGAGGAAATAAATGTTGTTCCTGTCCAGTGTATAGGCAGAGTCTGTGTAGGTGAGGAGGTCTCCTAGCATTCCTTCCCTTCACATGGTCTCTGCTACCATGAGAGCTGCTGGGCTAGTACCACACAATGGCTCATGTAGCTGAACCCAGTCTGCTTGGATCCTGAGGTAGGGAGCACTGTCTGATACCAGTCTTTTCAAGACATGAAGGGTGGAACAAGATTAAAAATAAATGGAGAAAGCAAATCTTAATTTAGGCAGATGCACAGGATGTATAGTGTAGGTTATATTGTTGGTGCCCTAGGCAGCCTGAGTTTGCTGTAATTTCTTTGCCAAAGCCTTTGAATTAACTGAGGAGGGCTTTGCTTGCAACTAGTTTTGAAAGGGCTAGGGCAGTGGTCTTTGTACCTCCTTCTTCTAAGATTCAGAGAAGTTCTCTGGAAGTTCTCAATAAAAAGTTCTGTGAAGCTAACAGCAAGTTAAGTTTTAGCATTATTATTTTAATATTAATAAGGTTTAGCATTAGTATTTTAAGTTTTAAAACTTCCTGGGAAGTTTAGAAATCTCAAACCTTTAACAGATTTGGGAGCCTAACAGTAATGTTCCTCCACTACAGACCACTTTTACATCTCCTTGTGTCTGCCAACCTCCTCCCCTTCCCACCAGCATATAAAAACATCCACTGTAAATATAAATTTGTCATAGAAGCTTGTACAAGCTGTGGCTTGAGAACTTAAAAACTCATCAGGAATCCCTATCTGCATGCTCAGAAAATAGAATTTAATTTGATCTAGTATCACTCCAAGTGCTCAGCTTCTTGGGAACCTACAGACAATAAGGATTTAAAAAAAATAAAAAGTAATATTCAGTTGCTCTGTCTTAACATGTTAACTGAGACATTTTCAGATGTCACCCTCGCAACACAAATGAGCTTTAATTTAGAACAGTAACACTGAGTTTCTCTGGAAACCTATCCAGCTGTAAAATCCTTTTATGATTCATATTTCATAGAATGGTAAGGTTGGAAGGGACCTCAAGGAGCATCTAGCTCCAACCCTATGTCCCTATGGCAGGGACACCTCCCACTAGCACAGGTCACTCAAGGCCTCCTCCAACCTGGCCTTGAACACCTACAGGGAGGGAACAGCCACAACCTCCCTGGGCAACCTGTGCCAGTGTCTCACCACCCTCACTGCAAACAACTTCCTCCTAACATCCACTTTCAATCTCCCCTCTGCCAGTTCAAACCCATTGCCCCTTCTCCTGGCATTCCCAGACCTTGTCAATAGTCCCTCCCCACCCTTTCTGTAGCCCCCTTCAGATCCTGGAAGGCTACCATCAGGTCCCCTCGAAGCCTCCTCCTCTCCAGGGTGCAGAGCCCCAACTCTCTCAGCCTGTCCTCACAGCAGAGCTGCTGCAGCCCTCTCAGCATCTTCGTGGCCTCCTCTGGACCCACTCCAACACTTCCATGTCCTTCCTGTGATGGGGGCTCCAGAACTGCACACAGGACTCCAGGTGGGGTCTGAGGAGAGCAGAGCCAAGTGGCACAATCCCCTCCCTTGCCCTGCTGCCCACACTGCTCTTGCTGCAGCCCAGCACACAGTTGCTGTCTGGGCTGCACTCTCACTGCAGGCTCATCTTGAGCTTTTCATCACCCCAGACCCCCAGGGCCTGTTCCTCAGGACTGCTCTCAACCATTCCCCACCCAGCCTGGAGTTTTGCTTGGGATTGTGCCTACCCAGGTGCAGGACCTTACACTTGGCCTTGTTGAATGTCCTGAGGTTGGCCCAGGCACAGCTCTGCAGCCTGTCCAGGTCCCTCTGGATGGATCCCTGCCCTCTAGCAAGTNGTCTGTGTGCCACCATCCAGAGGGTGGATATATTTTTCAAATGAGTTTTGTGATGAGACCACAATTCTGAAAGAAAAGGGATGTTTTAAATAGTTTAAGAAAATGCAGAGAAGAACTAGCCCAATGGAGGTTTTAACACAATTTTTGATCAATACTAGCAGAGTCAATATTATTTAATCAGTATTAGCAAGGTATTAGAAGCAAATGAAACTGGAAGCAAAAGTATTTCAAACATAATGAAGTAAATAAACCCAGTTCTTCAGGAAGACAAGCCAGTGCATAACAATCATAGGATCATAGAATGGTAAGGTTGGAAGGGACCTCAAGGATCATCCAGTTCCAACCCCCTGCCATAGGCAGGGACACCCCCCACTAGTACAGGACACTCAAGGCCTCCTCCAACCTGACCTTGAACACCTCCAGGGAGGGAACAACCTCAAGGCCTCCTCCAACCTGGTTCTAAATACCTCCCTGGGCAACCTGTGCCAGTGTCTCACCACCCTCACTGCAAACAACTTCCTCCTAACATCCAGTCTAAATCTTCCCCCTGCCAGTTTAAACCCATAATGTTCCACTGTTTATTTGAAGTTTCAGATCCTCTCAGGAGAACATAATGCTAATAGAAGTACTAAATACTTAATTTTATGATTTTCAGAGTATTTTCTCCAAGATCTGGCTGAGCAGCTTGGTATTTGTGTCTGCTACAGAAGTATGTTAAGTAGTTAGTACCCTTGTTTTGTGCTTGGAACGTTGGCATCCTGAGGGTGTGTGCTAAAGGACTGACAATTCAGTTAAGCAAGATGCATTGTCGTGGGTTTAAAGAGCTAACAGAGTAAAACTCTCAAATGAATTTGGATAAAAAACCAGAATTCTATTTGCAGAGAGTTGCAGATAGAAATTACAAAGCAGATACAGAATCCATAAGCAAACCCTAAATCTATCTATAAGTGAACCAAATCTATCATCCCCAGTGCTCCAATCCTCCCCCTCCCCATGCCTCTGCCATCCAAGAGGTCTGAGCATAGCCTCTGGAGGCCCCAAACCAGGCCTATCCTTACATGTTTGTCCTGACAACACAGCTCCTGCCTGGCACAAGGCTGGAGGGGGAGGAAAGGAGGACAACCTGGCCTTGCCATGAGCTTGTGAAGAGGTAGCAGAATTGTGGGATTGAACAACCATCTTCCAGTCCCCCAGAGGACTCTTTTTAACCTTACAGTTCCCAACCTGGGACATCCATCTATGAAGTTATGCATTTTCCAGAGATTTTACTGCAATACTCATGAAATTCAACAAGGCCAAGTGTAAGGTCCTGCACGTGGGTAGGCACAATCCCAAGCACAACTCCAGGCGGGGTAATGGGGAATGGCTGAGAGCAACCCTGAGGAAAAGGACCTTGGGGTTTGGGGTGATAAAAAGCTCAAGATGAGCCTGCAGTGTGAGTGCAGCTCAGACAGCAACTGTGTGCTGGGCTGCAGCAAGAGCAGTGTGGGCAGCAGGGCAAGGGAGGGGATTGTGCCCCTTTGCTCTGCTCTCCTCAGACCCCACCTGGAGTCCTGTGTGCAGTTCTGGAGCCCCCAGCACAGGAAGGACATGGAAGTGTTGGAGCCAGTCCAGAGGAGGCCACCAAGATGATCAGAGGGCTGCAGCAGCTCTGCTGTGAGGACAGGCTGAGAGAGTTGGGGCTCTGCAGCCTGGAGAAGAGAAGGCTTCCAGGAGACCTTATGGTAGCCTTCCAGGATCTGAAGGGGGCCTACAGGAAGGCTGAGGAGGGACTATTGACAAGGTCTTGCAATGCCAGGAGAAGGGGCAGTGGGTTTGAACTGGCAGAGGGGAGACTGAAAGTGGATGTTAGGAGGAAGTTGTTTGCAGTGAGGGTGGTGAGGCACTGGAACAGGTTGCCCAGGGAGGTTGTGGCTGCTCCCTCCCTGGAGGTGTTCAAGGCCAGGTTGGAGGAGGCCTTGAGTGACCTGTGCTAGTGGGAGGTGTCCCTGCCTATGGCAGGGGGTTGGAACTAGCTGATCCTTGAGGTCCCTTCCAACCTTACCATTCTATGATAATACTTGTAAACAGCAGTAAGGAAATCTATGTAGGGGGCTGATTTGTATGTTGCATACCTAATCAGAGCAGAAAATAGCAAATTACAAAACCAGGATTACAGTACTGGGGTTTGGTCTTTATTAGAATTCATATTATCTGACTTGTAGTTCACTTCCTCTCCTCCTAGCCAGTTTCCCTTGTGTTCCAGAATCCCAGCCCCCTTGTGTTTGCAACGTTATAGGACAACTCTTTTGTGGTTGGTATATTTTCCTGCAGCACAGCAAACTAGGAGACTACTGTGGAGCCTATTCATACAGAACATCATTGCCCCTCCACTCTCGAGCAGCAGCGCCTGCAGCTTTACCTTGTGCCAGTAGGAGACAGTGGCAGGACGTAGAATGAAGCACATCCGAGGAAATTCCCGAGTCTGTTCATGCAGTAGCTTTATTTGTTGTTTGAGGCAGACCCAACCGGGTGACTTGGGGATTTTTTTTGAAAGCCCTTGTGCAGAATTCATTGAACACCATGGAGACTTCATGGAAGATGTGCAGTAGCATTTACTGCAAACTGTCACTGTTCTCTTTTGTCTTTAGTGGGCTTGGGTGCTCAGCAGCTGTTGGAAACAGAATTAGAAAGACTGAAGGTGTTGAGTATTGATTGGAGAAGTTGCACTAAATGTTCCTGAAAAGAGAGTAGAAAATGCAGAAGCTAACTTATTTTCATGTGCTTTTTCATTTGGTGTTGAGAGGTCAAATATGATACATCTGACATAAAAGATGACATTTCTTTTAACATCAGAAAGATCAGTCTTGAGCCAAACTTGGATATACATCAAGTGCAGAGTCCTGCATCTGGGTAGCAATAATTGACTGCACCAGTTCAGGCTGGGAGGTGATCTGCTGGTGAGCAGCCCTGTGGAGAGGGACCTGGGAGTGCTGGTGGAGAACATCCCTGGCACAGCAATGTGCCCTTGTGGCCAAGAAGGCCAATGGGATCCTGGGGTGTATTAAGAAGAGTGTGTCCAGCAGACCAAGGGAGGTTCTCCTCCCATCCACTCTGCCCTGGTGAAACCCCATCTTGAGTACTGCCTTCAGTTTTGGGCTCCCTAGTGTAAGAGGGACAGGGATCTGCTGGAGAGGGTCCAGCAGAGGGCTGAGAGGATGATGAGGGGACTGGAGCACTGCCTGGTGAGGGGAGGCTGAGGGACCTGGGGCTGCTTAGTCTGGAGAAGACTGAGAGGGGGTTTAATCAATGTTTATCAATATCTGAGGGCTGGGGGTCGGCGGGCAGGGCACAGGCTCTGCTCACTGCTCCCTGGGATAGAACAAGGAGCAATGGATGGAAGCTGCAGCACAGAAGGTTCCAGCTCAACACAAGGGGCAACTTCTTGACTGTAAGGGTCCCAGAGTCCTGTGTGCAGTTCTGGAACCCTCAGCACAGGAAGGACATGGAAGTGTTGGA
>VWZE01008333.1:13955-56627 GCA_013396675.1 Eubucco bourcierii
GTGACTGACTCGATGCCCTCGTCCAGATCATCACTGAAGATGTTACAGAGGATGGGGCCCAGCACTGATCCCTGGGCACACTGCTAGTGCCAGGCCTTGTGCACAAGACAACAAATTGAAACTGTACAGGGAATCTTGAGGTTTTATACAGCTCTATTAGATGAAATGTATATGCATTTAAACTGCTGATATGAGAAGCTCTGATGTAGGCTATCAGTGGAAGAAGGAGCTAAAGGGGAACTTGTGTTTCTGTGCTGCTTTGCAGATAGAGCATGCCCTTCTTGAGGCTATGCATTGTCATCTCAGATACTCTAATAGAGCACTTCTTGCCAAGCACTTCTCTCAAGTGAATGTCTTAAGTATAATTATGGGTTACTCAGGTGTTGACTCTCAGTTCAATAAGTACTCAGAGTGATAAGAGTTGAAATACATGCCTGTGAGTGTGGCCAAAGCTCTCTGTGGGTTTTATTTGGAAGTGCAGTCAGTGATGTTAATTGTATCTAAGTTGTATTTTAGTGTTATTCCTATTGAGCTGTTTAACTACTGTGGAATTAAGAAATAGATGTTGATAGCATAAGCAGCCCTGTATTGCATCTTTACCCTCAACTCTGTCTTAGTTAAGAGATGCCTTGTGTGTGTGTGTGTTAGAAACCTGCCATTGTTATGCAGGTTTGTGTCTTGGACTTCTGATCGACCCTCAAATATGGAACTTGTGTTCTGGCTTTTTAATACACTTCTCTGCTACCACAAGCCCTCACCAGCTCTGTCTGTTGCCTGTGTTTCTTTCTGTGGGCATTGTGGGATCATAGCAAATGGGAATTGGAAACTCAATAGAAATATGCTACAAAGTAGAAAGGATGTTGAAGATCAACCTACAGAGGGTCTGGTTTGGATTGAGTGTCCAGGATATAGAAACCTATGTTAAGCCAGGCCCTTAGTTTTTTTGTATGCATTTAACTTCTTGCTTCTGGAGTTCACAACTGAAACTGAAGTTCAGGAACACTTCATCTGCAGAATTAAGGGTGTCAGAGCACTTAATTTTGCCCTCAGCATTGATTAGTGTTTGGTAACATTTCCATATAATACTTTCTTAATATAGCAGGATATGAGAGTATATGTAATCCTTAAAATGTATAGACTCATAGAATGGTAAGGTTGGAAGGGACCTCAAGGAGCATCCAGTTCCTTCCCGCCTATGGCAGGGACACCTCCCACTAGCACAGCTCACTCAAGGCCTCCTCCAACCTGGCCTTGAACCCCTCCAGGGAGGGAGCAGCCACAACCTTCCTGGGCAACCTGTGCCAGTGTCTCACCACCCTCACTGCAAACAACTTCCTCCTAACATCCACTTTCAATCTCCCCTCTGCCAGTTCAAACCCATTGTCCCTTCTCCTGGCATTGCAAGAACCTTGTCAATAGTCCCTCCCCAGCCTTCCTGTAGCCCCCTTCAGATCCTGGAAGGCTACTCTAAGGTCTCCTGGAAGCCTTCCCTTCTCCAGGCTGCAGAGCCCCAACTCTCTCAGCCTGTCCTCACAGCAGAGCTGCTGCAGCCCTCTCAGCATCTTTGTGGCCTCCTCTGGACCCGCTCCAACACTTCCATGTCCTTCCTGTGCTGAGGGCTGCAGAACTGCACACAGGACTCCAGGTGGGGTCTGAGGAGAGCAGAGTAAATGGTGGTATTTTCAGTAGATTATTTGTTAAGCCATGACTCCTCTAGGAATGAAAGTATTCTTGATCCTTGCTGTAATTCTTTCAACGACTTGCAGTAGAGGCTGTGATTAAGCAGCAATGCAGGAGGTGTCAGTTTCCTTTTGTACATTTTAAGCACGTGAATAGAACTGCTGCCTTTGTGGTTGTGGTGGGGGCTGAGATTTTCGTGGTAGTGTACTTAATAACTTGAATTTTTTCATTTTCAATGTTTGCAGTTGGTGTATGAATTTTTCCTGAGGTTTTTGGAGAGCCCAGATTTTCAGCCTAGCATTGCAAAGCGATATATTGACCAGAAATTTGTACAACAGGTAAGCAGAGACTTTTCCTACTTGCAGAGTTAAAGGCCTCTCAGGCTTAACAGATGAAATTAGAGTTAAGGAGAATGTAGAATCATAGAATGGCAAGGTTGGAAGGGACCTCAAGGATCGTCCAGTTCCAACCCCCTGCCATAGACAGGGACACCTCCCACTAGCACAGGTCACTCAAGGCCTCCTCCAACCTGACCTTGAACACCTCCAGGCAGGGAGCATCCACAACCTCCCTGGGCAACCTGTGCCAGTGTCTCACCACCCTCACTGTAAACAACTTCCTCCTAACATCCAGTCTAAATCTCCCCTCTGCCAGTTTAAACCCATTGCTCCTTGTCCTGGCATTGCAGGATCTTGTCAATAGTCCCTCCCCAGCCTTCCTGTAGCCCCCTTCAGATACTGGAAGGCTACTCTAAGGTCCCCTCGAAGCCTCCTCTTCTCCAGGCTGCAGAGCCCCAACTCTCTCAGCCTGTCCTCACAGCAGAGCTGCTGCAGCCCTCTCAGCATCTTCATGGCCTCCTCTGGACCCACTCCAACACTTCCATGTCCTTCCTGTGCTGGGGGCTCCAGAACTGCACACAGGACTCCAGGTGGGGTCTGACAAGAGCAGAGCAAAGGGGCAGAATCCCCTCCCTTGCCCTGCTGCCCACACTGCTCTTGCTGCAGCCCAGCACACAGTTGCTGTCTGGGCTGCACTCACACTGCAGCCTCATCTGGAGCTTTTCATCACCCCACACCCCCAGGTCCTTTTCCTCAGGGCTGCTCTCAGCCATTCTTTACCCAGCCTGCAGTTGTGCTTGGGATTGTGCCTACCCAGGTGCAAGACCTTACGCTTGGCCTTGTTGAATTTCATGCTGTTGACCTGGGCACAGCTCTGCAGCCTGTCCAGGTCCCTCTGGATGGATCCCTACCCTCTAGCAAGTCGACTGTGCCACACAGCTTGGTGCCATCTGCACACTTGCTGAAGGTGCACTGATTCCTCTGTCTATGGCACTGACAAAGATGTCAAACAGCACTGGTGCCAGCACTGACCCCTGAGGGACACCACTTGTATGAAAGCTTTCATTTTGATACAGGGTTACATTTTAGTGGTTCCAACAGTGATGCCTAACATGAAATGAACAACAAGCACAGTATTTCACACAGGCTATGTTTAGTTAGTAAGTTCAGAAACACTTTGTTTCCAGATGTCAACCTCAGTGCTTTGCAATGCCAAGATGTGTAAATACAGGCTGTGTTTTTAATTATTTCTAACTTTCAGTCAAATAACAACATGCTGATTAGATTTTTAGAGTGTTTTTATGTTTGTTTTCCATAGCTTTACCATGGGAAAAATTAAAGCAAGCTTCTTTTTCCTGTAAAAAGTTCATGTACAGTAAATGTCTTCCATTTGCTGCTGACTTGTGACTTGCTTCACTGTTAATGTGTTAACCACATAGTGAAGATCAATTACAGACCTGGCAATGTTATAGAATCATAGAATGGTAAGGGTGGAAGGGACCTCAAGGATCATCTAGTTCCAACCCCACCATGCTTTACCTTGCAGAGTAACTATGAGCAAGAAAGAGAAGTGAGAGTTCATGTTAAACATAAGTTCTCAACAAATGAAGCTGTAGAATACTATAATAATTTTTGTCCAAGGTTTGTTTGTGTTTTTATTGTTAAGCCACACCAAAACATTTGTTTGTGAAGGAAGTGCTCAGTATCTGAGTGCTGGCACTCATAGTCCAGCAGTGAAAAGTAAAAACATAGAAGGACACTTCCCCTCCCTGCATTCAGTGACTGCATTTAATTTCCCCTTGTTTGGTTTTGCTGTTCTTGTTTGTAGGTGTTTTCTTCTCCTCTGACTTACTCAACTGTCCTACAAAATTTAGGTCAGAAGCTGCTGCTGAGCTGTTAGTGTTGGTCATAGGTATCCAATGTACTGAGGGATCCGTGGTTCTTAAGAGCTGTGATGTGGAGTTTCAGTTCCTCACTTGGTCTTTCTACAGAGTACAAGAAAGACAATGAACAGCTAGCTATATATGGGGGATAAGTGGAGGAGGGAGCCTGAGAAATTCCTTCTAAATACAAAAATGAAATGACACTGGACAAAATTCCTGAACAGCTGTTTCCAGTCCCTTGTGCTACTTGGCGTAGACATACCTAAGCTCACAGACCTAGGCAGAGCAGGAGGCTGTATGACTGCTTGAGCTAAGTTACTAACTTGTTCAGTGCAGCAAGCATTTCTGAGTATGCTCTTACTTAGACATGCAGGGGAAAAATCCCCCAGACAGCCAAAATGATGGGACTGGAGTATCTTGATGTCTTCAAGTGGGTATGGTCTTTTCTGGATCATAGAATCATAGAATGGTAAGGTTGGAAGGGACCTCAAAGATCATCCAGTTCCAACCCCCTGCCATAGGCAGTGACACCTCCCACTAGCACAGGTCACTCATCCAACCTGGCTTTGAACACCTTGAAAAACTTTATACAAGAAGAAAATGTATGGAGTGCCATGCTAGCTTATTGCAGAATTTAATCTGCCATTCTTAACTGCCCTATCTTATGGTTACTTTATTAAATCTCTCCAGCTTAAATCATAAAATGGTGACATCTCACATGTAAGAATTCAAGACACAAGTAGCTTTTTGAGATGAACAGTACAGTCTACTGCTAGAATTAACAAATTGTAAATTAAGAAATTGTAAGTACCTGACACAGAATGGATCTAATTTCTTAAAGAGCAATTTCTTAAGCATCTGACACAGAATGGATCTAATTTCTTAAAGAGCAATTTCTCAAGCATCTGACACAGAATGAATCTAATTTCTTAAGCATCTGACACAGAATGGATCTAATTTCTTACAGACCAATTCCTAAGTATCTGACACAGAATGGATCTGATTTCTTCCAGACCAATTTCTTAAGCATCTGACACAGAATGGATCTAATTTCTTACAAACCAATTTCTCAAGCATCTGACACAGAATGGATCTAATTTCTTACAAACCAATTTCTCAAGCATCTGACACAGAATGGATCTAATTTCTTAAAGACCAGTTCCTAAGTATCTGACACAGAATGGATCTGATTTCTTATGGACCAATTTCTTAAGTATCTGGCACAGAATGGATCTAATTTCTTACAGGCCAATTTCTCAAGCATCTGACACAGAATGGATCTAATTTCTTACAGACCAATTCCTAAGTATCTGACACAGAATGGATCTGATTTCTTCCAGACCAATTTCTTAAGCATCTGACACAGAATGGATCTAATTTCTTACAAACCAATTTCTCAAGCATCTGACACAGAATGGATCTAATTTCTTACAAACCAATTTCTCAAGCATCTGACACAGAATGGATCTAATTTCTTACAAACCAATTTCTCAAGCATCTGACACAGAATGGATCTAATTTCTTACAAACCAATTTCTCAAGCATCTGACACAGAATGGATCTAATTTCTTACAAACCAATTTCTCAAGCATCTGACACAGAATGGATCTAATTTCTTACAAACCAATTTCTCAAGCATCTGACACAGAATGGATCTAATTTCTTAAAGACCAGTTCCTAAGTATCTGACACAGAATGGATCTGATTTCTTATGGACCAATTTCTTAAGTATCTGGCACAGAATGGATCTAATTTCTTACAGGCCAATTTCTCAAGCATCTGACACAGAATGGATCTGATTTATTAAGCATCTGACACAGAATGGATCTAATTTCTTACAGGCCAATTTCTCAAGCATCTGACACAGAATGAATCTAATTTCTTAAGCATCTGATACAGAATGGATCTAATTTCTTACAGGCCAATTTCTTAAGTGTCTGACACAGAATGGATCTGATTTCTTAAGTATCTGACACAGAATGGATCTAATTTCTTACAGACCAATTTCTCAAGTATCTGACACAGAATGGATCTAATTTCTTAAAGACCAAATGTAAACAACTTAGCTAAGTAGCTTTACATTTAGAATAGACTCTATTATTCTTCCAGTTGACTTTTTATTTTGATTTTAGTTGCAGTGTGTTTAGACTTCTGAAGAGAGTGAAACTGAGTTTGTAAGAAAGGATCAACTTTATTAACATCATTTTACACTGACATTCAAACAATTTATTTTTTTTATTCAACTGAATTTTTCTAAGGCAAACTTGTAAATTAAAGCTAAAGCTCAACTAACCAAATGTAAGCCTTTTGTGAAGGTAACACCTTTCAATTTGACTTCTGCAGCTGTTGGAGCTCTTTGACAGTGAAGACCCACGAGAACGTGATTTCCTCAAGACAGTTCTTCACCGAATTTATGGAAAATTCCTTGGTTTAAGAGCATTCATCAGGAAACAGATAAACAACATTTTCCTCAGGTATCCTCTGTGTGTGTAAGTAGGTTAAGGAACATTTTATTTAGCCTTCATGGAGTGGTTTTGCAATGATTTGTTTTGTTTTGGTTTTTGGTTTCTTTTTTTTTTTTTTTTTTTTTTTTTGTTGTTGTTGTGTTTTTCTTTCACAAGGTCTGAGAACAACGAGACTGTCCTCTGACAGGGAGCCAATATTCTCTAAAGGGTATCAGTCTGATGGAAAGGAAAGAAGTTAGCAAGGGCTCAGTACCAGCAGATGCTGATGCAGTCTGCTCTCCTTGGCTTTAATGAGCTGCGCATAATTTAGAAGGCACNTGTCCTGGAACACCTCCAAGGAGGGAGCAACCACAACCTCCCTGGGCAACCTGTGCCAGTGTCTCACCACCCTCACTGCAAACAACTTCCTCCTAACATCCACTTTCAATCTCCCCTCTGCCACTTCAAACCCATTGCCCCTTGTCCTGGCATTACAAGACCTTGTCAATAGTCCCTCCCCAGCCTTCCTGTAGCCCCCTTCAGATCCTGGAAGGCTACTCTAAGGTCTCCTGGAAGCCTTCTCTTCTCCAGGCTGCAGAGCCCCAACTCTCTCATAGGAGAGCTGCTCCTGTGAGTTTCAACTATTTCAAGTTTATCAAAGGTTGTTTCTTTGAAATCTTTGATCCTCTGTGTTGATTTTTTTTTTTTTTTTTTTGTGGTTGCCTTTTTTCATAACAGGTTTATATATGAAACAGAACATTTCAATGGTGTTGCTGAGCTTCTTGAGATATTAGGAAGGTAAGACTGAGCGGACAGAGAAAAAGTAAAATGTTTTGGGTGCTTGCTTCTGCTTTCCTGCTTTAGGGGTTGAGGGGGGAAGAGAATTTTTTACAGTGATGAGTGGAGAAGTACAGTCACTGATATCATCTAGTACCACATGGGTTACCATGTGAATATCAAATCAAGATATAGAGTAGAAATGACTCTCTTTTTTGGTGCAAGTTTTAAAATTGACTGGCAAAATATTTCCCAAGGGTCTTGGTTTGTCAGGAATATTTCCTTTTGTATCTGGTGGCTTGTTCTTCGATCAGAAAATGAATGTTAACTTCGCCCTCATGCTGAATGAAGTGCTTTAATCTTCAGCAGGCTGCTTTTCATTAAATTCAACTCAGGAAAGTCTTTTCAGTGCTAGGGACTTTGTGTTCTTTTTGGTATTATTTCACTAGTTTGATTTTTAACTTTGAAATTCTTGTAGTATTTTAGTGTTTTTCCAAAACTCAACACACATTTCACAGGAGAAAAACATCTGTGAATACTACTGGTCTAACTGAAAATCACAACCCTATGGAGCTGTTGTGGAAACAAATTTTCGTGCAGATCAAATGCAAGATACCATTATTTTCTCAGATTTATCTGTTGTGAGGAGGAGAAGAACCCAAAAGCTCCTCCCTGAAGGACTTTTGTCTGTTAGACAACTCTTCCAAGGAAGATCACTGAATGAGTGAGACCACTTTTGAACCTGGTTTTGGAAGCAAAGGTTGTTCAGCAATCTCCAAAGCAGATGTTCAAACTGGGCTGTTAAAATAGTTGAGAACTGTGAGGAGGAGAACCCTAAAGCTCCTCCTGAAGGACTTTTGTCTGTTAGACAACTCTTCCAAGGAAGATCACTGAATGAGTGAGACCACTTTTGAACCTGGTTTTGGAAGCAAAGGTTGTTCAGCAATCTCCAAAGCAGATGTTCAAAATGGGCTGTTAAAATAGTTGAGAACTGTATGCCACCTATTTGTTTCCTCTGCAAGTTGCCAGTGATTGTGGGTGAAATGAATCAGCTTCCTGATGCATCTTTCTAAGCTTTGCAGTTAGGTAGCAAGACTTACTGAAGGTGATCTCACTTTTAATGGAAGTTACAACAAAAAAAATTCAGCACATCTAATGGATGTTTTTGGCTGCTGTTGCAGTTCTGTTAGTCCTACCAAGGCCCTAAACTTGCATGACACCAAGATTTTTTTAAAGGGTGTGTGTATGTAGAGCTGTTTTGTGACTTTGAAATAATCAGGTTTAGAAATGGAGTCAGAAATGGAGTGTTTCCTGAGTTTACAGAAATTCTTGACTTGCTAGGACGAAAATCTTGTTAATAAAAAAAAAAATAAATCCTGCTTATTCATGTTTGCAGTATTATCAATGGTTTTGCACTGCCCCTGAAAGCAGAACACAAACAGTTCCTTATGAAAGTTCTGATTCCCATGCATACTGCAAAGGGATTAGCTTTGTTTCATGCACAGGTAAGCTTTTGCCTCTGTTCTTAAGAGTGGTGGGATTTTTTTTATGTTTGCATTTGAAACTCATGAAATCTGGAGTAGTTTGTGTTTATAAATACCAGTATTCAAATATATTTGCAAGTTCAGTCACTTTTATTATCTTTAAAAAAAAACACAACAGAATCTGATGTCTAAATGTTAAATTTTAGTTATTTAGCATATATGAAAAGTTAAATAATACAACAGTGAGTCAAAGTCAACTGAAGCAGGAAGGGTTTTTGCTTGCCAGTGTCTTATCAGTCTTTAAGCTTCATTTAATCCCAGGACCTTGTGCTGGTGTCACTACTTCTTTGTCACTTAAATGCTGTTACAGGAGGAGGTTCCATAAAGGAACCTTGAGTAGGGCTGGGTGGGTACTTCAGAAGTGCCTTTTCTTTTCTAAAACCATAGCAATGGTGAGGAGGAGAATGCTGGATATAAACAACAAAAATGTACAGAGGTTCTGTGGGTCAGCTAGAAATATAGATCCCTGACACACTGTCAGAATGCTGCTTGGTTTGATTGCCCTTCTTGCACCTCACACAGTCAGGCAGCATTATATTTGAGGAATATACAATCCTAGAATGGTAAGGTTGGAAGGGACCTCAAGGATCATCTAGTTCCAACCCACTGCCATAGGCAGGGACACCTCCCACTAGTACAGGTCACTCAAGGCCTCCTCCAACCTGGCCTTGAACACCTCCAGGGAGGTTGTGGCGCACAGAATCGCCCAACGTGATCTTTGATCACGTTGGGCGATTCTGTGCGCCACAACCTCCCTGGGCAACCTGTGTCAATGTCTCACCACCCTCACTGTCCAGTCTAAATCTCCCCTCTGCCAGTTTCTGCCTGCTCCCAATCCATACTTACTTGGACATTGTGGTTGGAGCCCTTGCTGTTGAAGACTGAGGCAAAGAAGTCATTGAGCACCTCAACCTTGTCCATATCTTTTGTCAGCAGCTCTCCATTTTTCTTCCATAAGGGTCCCACATTCCTCCCCAGTTCTCCTTTTCTCACTAATACACCTGAAGAAATTCTTCTTGTTCCCTCTAATGTTCCTAGCCAGATTCAGTTCGAGCTGTGCCTTAGCTTTCCTTACCTCAATATGTATCCTGTCATGGTCCCACAGTTTTCACTACAATCCTTTCCAGACATACTGCACTTGGGTGTTGAATTCTGGTGATGCAAACTTGCAATCATAGACTCATAGAATGGTAAGGTTGGAAGGGACCTCAAGGATCAGTCAGTTCCAACCCCCTGCCATAGGCAGGGATACCTCCCACTAGTACAGCTCACTCAAGGCCTCCTCCAACCTGGCCTTCAACACCTGCAGGGAGGTTGTGGAGCACAGAATCACCCAATGTGATCAAAGATCACATTGGGTGATTCTGTGCTCCACAACCTCCCTGGGCAACCTGTGCCAGTGTCTCACCACCCTCACTGTAAAGAACTTCCTCCTAACATCCAGTCTAAGTCTCCCAATAATTCTTCTATGGCTAATTAAAAACTTGCTTTGTTAATTTAACTCACTAATACAGCTTCTTACAGCCTAAAGATAAAAGGAAATTAGTTTCTCATTCAAGTGAAACCATTATGACTATATAAAGTACAAACAGGATCAAGTCAAGAGCTCAGTTAATTCCTAATTCTCTTATGAAGTTTTAATTAAATTACTTGCCTCTGTGATTTATTGCTGTGCAATAGACTGCTCCATGCAGTGGGCAAGGGACCAGTGACTTGCCAAAGCTGTTCTTGCTAACAGATGAGTGCAGCAAGCTCTCCTTTTTTCTCTATGTTTCAATCCAGTCCATCAGCACTTCAGAGGGTCCTATCAATTCATCTGTCCTCTGTACCTGAAAGTAGCCTTTGGTGCTCCTCTGTCTCTCCATAATCTGTGTGAGATTTCAGGGCTGTGTGTTCCTGAGTTGTGTATTACCCTGAAGGTGTAAATGAGCATTAAATCAGCTTTACAATCAGGAGTGGCCTGGTTGCTTTGTCCCTACAAGTTGCCTACCCTTAAAACCTAAGAGCTGAATTAAGTGTGAACAATGGAGCATTACTGTACAATACTGCATGATGGGATTTCATGAGATTAATGTGTGACCTTTGTTCTTTTGAATCAACACAACACACACATCCTTAGCCTAAGGGTAAAAAAAAATTAATTAATTAGACCTCTTGTAATTACAGGATTGTAGTTCACCTGCTTTGGGATAAAAAAAAAAAATTGTGGTGGGCTTTCTTGGTGTTTCTTGTTGTGCTTGGAGTAATTTTGTGTTGTGGTTTTTTTTTTTCTGTTAAAGGAAAGGCAATGCTTGAATTCAAGCATATTAAATATGCAATGTGTAGGTAATGCATGCAAATAATTTTTGTCCTTTTTATATTGTGAGGTGAAAAATACTGAGACTTAAAAATCAGTCTTAATGCAATTTAGAATTATAGCTATTGTAATAACAGGTCATAGAATCATAGAATGGTAAGGTTGGAAGGGACCTCAAGGATCATCTAGTTCCAACCCCCTGCCATAGGCAGGGACACCTCCCACTAGCACAGGTCACTCAAGGCCTCCTCCAACCTGGCCTTGAACACCTCCAAGGAGGGAACAGGCACAATCTCCCTGAGCAACCTGTGCCAGTACAGGTCTCGGTACAGGGCAAAAGTGAAGTTGTTGAGTTACTTAACTGGGTACTAAGTAACTGAATAATTACACAACATACACTATCGTGTTCTGGCCTGAGAAGACCACTGGACAAAAATCACTAGAAGCTGGGAGAGCTTGCTGGTGAATTCATCTTATAGTACCTTCCCCCACTTTCATAGAGTCTTCTACAGTTTGCTGCTGCTTTGGCCATTCCAGGGGACAGGATACTTAGCTGGGCAGACATACAATACTTTATAAACTCACCTGCAGCTGGGCAGACACTGCCTCATCTCTTGTGGCCATGTATACTGTATCATTTCACCTGCAGCTGGGCAGGCACTGCCTCATCTCTTGTGGCCATGTATACTGTATCATTTCACCTGTAGCTGGGCAGACACTGCCTCATCTCTTGTGGCCATTTAATACTGTATCATTTCCCCTGTAACCTGGATGTTCTGTGCTGTAGCTATCTAGTACCTGAGCAATGTGTCACTCTGTCAAACCTGTTTTGTTTTTTCCCTTTGACTGATTGAAAATATCACCTCTTTTTTTATTTTTTTATCCCATTATAGATGTTTGAAAGTTACAGTTTTGTAATGCTAATACAGCAATTGATACTGAGAAAAAATATATTTGGATACTGGATCTGAGTTAGGAAACTTAAAAGTAATTTTCTTCTAGGAGGAAAATAAATTGAGGATTTCTGGTATGCAGGAAGTTTGTTTTTTGGTTTTTTTTTGTGAGATAGAGCAGGCCTGTATATCTTGCTGCTTTAATTGCTGTTCTGTTTTAGTTTGGATTAATTCTAAATTACTCTGTAGAGGTGCCTGGGTTGTGTTACTCTCCCTCCCCCTCAATCTGAAGTACTTCTGTTCTTTGTGTTATTTTGTGATGCTGCAATGTTGAATAGTATCCCTTTAATAATCACCTGAACTTGTGTTCCAGCTTGCCTATTGTGTTGTACAGTTCCTGGAGAAAGATACAACTTTAACAGAACCTGTAAGTGGTTTCCAGTTGAATGTTTTGAATGTTTTCTGGTTTTAATTTCAACTAAATATTCTAGTCTGACTTGCTAGGGTGATATATAGCAATGCCTCCTGTGCAGTCTTGATTCTGTGCTGTGCTAGGGGTGAGGTTTTGGGGTTTGGGTTTGTTTTGTTGTTGTTTTTTATTTTGCTTTTTGCTTATTGAGTGGTTTTGTTTCCCACACACGCCAAAAATAAGTTTTAAAATCTGTAACAGTTGTTAAGAAAGTTCTGGGTTTGATAGGGCAGTTAACCTGTGACCAAGATAGAGCAGGGATTTAAGTAACAGTCTGAACCATAATGAACAGTCTGAACATAATGAAAATACCTCATCTGACAAAGCATCTAACAACTGTATTCCCTCCTGGTAAGACCTAACACTTCAATGTTTTTGATTCTGAGAGCTTGTGCCTAGCCACAACTTAAAGCTGAAATGTTTTAGGGAATAAACAGTCTCAAAATAAAAAGTTGGAGAGAAGAAGAGGACTTTATTTAGTCACAACTCTGCAGTTCCAAGTGCGATGTTTGTTCTGTCTCCTCAGTTACTGGAGTGCCACTTGGCAGCTCTCATGCAGGTGCTTCAGGCATCAGTGGA
This sequence comes from Eubucco bourcierii, assembly GCA_013396675.1. NCBI lineage: Eukaryota > Metazoa > Chordata > Aves > Piciformes > Ramphastidae > Eubucco > Eubucco bourcierii. Next base: position 26,859 of record VWZE01008333.1, read on the forward strand.
TTTGGCCAGACCCAATCTTGCATGATAGATATTGACAGGCCAGCTAGAAAGGGGCTTGCAGGGCTTCCTGCAAGGGCTCTGCCAATGCCCCTAGAGAAGAACGGAGGTTCAGGGCAGTGCAGCAGTTCCTGAGGACACAGACTTGTCAGGCCAACTAGAACAGAAACTGTTTGTACTAGGACAATCAGAGATCTTTCAGTCAGGACTTTGATATTTCAGTATTTTATCCCTTTTTGTGACATAAAAGTGAAGAGCTTATACAAAATCTGTATTTTTCTGTAAAGGAAAAAAAAAAAAGATAAACAGCTTTGGGGAAACAATGTAAATCTTCACTTTCAGTGGAAGCTTCTTTTCTGCACAACCACTTGTCTTCTGATGAAGAACATCAGTGTTTTTGTTGCTCTGTAGGTGGGGGAAGATGGCTGACCTGGCTGGCTGTAAATTGGCCTTGTCTGCTTGAAGCATCTTCTTTCACTCTGGACTGCACTTGTGGCCAGTTAGCTTCTGTTGTTGGATAGGGTGAGGAGAAAAGGATTGCCTTATTCCCTAAGCTAAGTGATAAAACAGCCCTGGTGTTTTAACAGTGAAAGTTGAGCAGATAATGTGTAGCATTACTTTAAAAACCTGTGGGATTGAATGGAGCAACAATGTGTCACAACTTCCTGATAGGAATTTCAGAACTGTGATGCAGGATCCCAGCCCAAATGTTGAAGTGAAGGGCAGGGCTTTTGGAGGAGTGCCACAGAGCCACACTGAGACTTCACCTGGACTATAGTATATAGAATTCTGGATGCATCCTCATCAGTAAAGATGAATACAGAATGGAGGACACATGAGAACTGCCTGTGCTTGCTTTGGTCATTACTCTGAGGGTATAGTAAAGTTTGCTTTATGAAAGAGTGAAAGTCAGCAAGAAAAGAACTGAAGCTTTAAGAAACTTTCTGAAGTGCTTGAAAAGTAAATATTACATTTTGGAGCAACTGATGAGATGACATTTGAAAATTTTTTTTTGGCTTTAGGTCAAGTAATATTTTAAGAACTCCATCAGAAGGCTTTCTTCACCAGTACCTTACTGTTATTTTTCTGGCAGGAGTTGTCACTCAGGGTCAATTTAGAGGACATTCAGTCTGAGCTTTTGTAACTGTGGTAGCCTGCCTGAGGTCAGTCCTGATGTTTGCAGAGCTGACAAGAACAGTTTGTTACCTAACCCTGCTAAGTGCAGTGGCCTTTACATTGAAGAAATCAGGCTAAACAAGCAGTTCTTGTACATAGGGTAAGTTTTCTAGCAGGTGCCTACTGTTGTAAGTGACTTTATGGGAATTCTGTAGCTCTGGGGAGAGTTAATACTAAGAGATTTGTGTAGGAAGAGCAGCAAGATTTCAGATCTGCAGAATATTTCTTTTGAACATAAATGTGCATGTATCAGCTTCTTGAGTGTGTAGTCAAGCTGGAAACTGATACTTTGAGGGGCAAGGACTAGGCATTTTATGGGAAGGTCTGTGCTGTTGTACTCAGATTGTGCTCTTTATTTATCAAGTTGATAATGTAAGTCTGTAGTGAAATATATTCAAGACTCTTAGAATAACAAGTGCTGAGAACTGAGCTCTTCCAGTTTTATGCTTTCAAGTGCTGAGAACTGAGCTCTTTCAATTTTATGCTTTCAAGACCAGTAAATTCATGCCTCAGTCAGGGGGGTTGTGGTAGGCAGCTTATCTTTGGCTTGACTGAAATTCTTTGGCTTACTTGCATTGCTCTGGGGGAAGGGAAGATGCCAACAGAATGAGCTTTTATAGCTGTAAATGTTGAGGTTTATTCTTTTAAAAATGCAAAATCTCAATTGTCTTCTGACTGACTCATTCAGTTAAAGCTAATGAACAGGAAGTGGTCCTAGATTTAAAGTGTATTTATATAGACTAAATTAATGAATCTAGAGAAACAAGGAGAAGTAGTTCATGTGAATCTGACTCCTTGAGAGTGGAGGAGGGAGTGAAGGAGTGAAATGGGGGAGCCTCCCCGCCGTGCTCTGCTATCTGCCCTGGCCTTTCTACTCTTGTCCATGGACATAACAAGGACGCCAGGTCAGAACCAGATGAGCAGTTCAGGGAGGGAACTCTGTGGGCCCAGTGAATGTTCTGTGTGGGGGCTGACCCAGGTGTTCTGATCCTTCATCAGGTGGCAGATGCTGGCCTTAGTATTACAACTGTCTGCATCCTTCAGACAGCAAGGTAGAATTTGTATGCTCAAGGCTCTGCAGGGAATCTCTTCTTTCCTTGTTCCTTGTGGATGTGAGCATAGGACTTAGCAGTTGCCTCAGGTTTCTGCATTTGCTTAGTGTCACTTGAAGTGACATTCAGTTTTGTAGTGTTAGGATATTTGGTAATCCTCAGATACAGCACTTCCACTCACAATAACTTTTCCTCTGGAAAGTTACTTTTGATAGTCCACTTAGCTGTGACTAAAACAGCCAGCTGGGAAACTGGGACAAGAGCTCAACATGGCAACCCCCAAGTGGGAAACTTACTCAAGTGCATAGCTTTATAGGTGTATATAATCAATTAGGTGCTATTACATCACAAAAAGAGAGATCCTTTCCTCAGCAGAAAAGCTTATAAGGTGCTGAGGCTTCTGCTTCTGAAACATACAGAATTTGAATGAATTTTTGGGCAGAACTAAAATTTTTGGGCATAATTAAATTTTTTTGCAGAATTACAATTTTTGGGGGGCAGAATTACATTTTTTGGGGGGGCTGAATTACATTTGGGGGGCAGAATGACATTTTTTTGGGGGGGGAGAATGACATTTTTTTGGGGGGCAGAATGACTTTTTTTGGGGGCAGAATTACATTTTTTACATAATTTTTGCAGAATTGAAAATTTTGTAGCAGAATTGAAAATTTTGTAGCAGAATTGAAAATTTTGTAGCAGAATTGATTTTTTTTTTTCTTTTAGGCAGCATTAATTTTGTAATTTGGATGGGATGTCAGAGGTGCATTTCTAGGAAACAGGCCTCCAACCTTTCTTTGTTTCTCCCCCACTCCCATTTCCTCCTGGGTGCTGTATTTTCTAATTCAATTTCCTAAAGTTTTTTCTTGTCCAGTCTTGTGTCAGATAGTTTCCAGTGTAGATCCTGGAATCTCTTTTCTCTGTATGCTGATAGCTGTTTTGTACTTCAGTTTCCAGCCTTGAATGGTGCAGATTCTGGAAGGAAAAGGGTTGGAGGCAATAGCTCCTCTGTAGAGCCCTGTTTGTGCAGTCAAGGTATATCCCTAGGTCTTGGGCTTCAAGCCTTAATGCCAAGACAAGTGCTCCTCAAAGTATGGCTGAATAGAAGACACAAAGTGTTACAGGGAATCCAGCTACAGGGGAGAGAACTTCATTCTGTGATGCCTTGATGTTGTCAGCACCCCAGCAATATATGTACTGGGACCTGGGACAGGAGTGGGATGAGAGCAGATCATCAAAAGTTTGTGAAGGGATGAGAGTTGGAATTACTCTGATAGGTTAAGTGGGGCTCTAGGTTAGGCTAGGTTAAGTGGGACTCTAGGTTAGGCTGGGTTAAGCGGGGCTCTTGGGTTAGGCTGGGTTGAGCGGGGCTCTTGGGTTAGGCTGGGTTGAGCGGGGCTCTTGGGTTAGGCTGGGTTGAGCGGGGCTCTTGGGTTAGGCTGGGTTGAGCGGGGCTCTTGGGTTAGGCTGGGTTGAGCGGGGCTCTTGGGTTAGGCTGGGTTGAGCGGGGCTCTTGGGTTAGGCTGGGTTGAGCGGGGCTCTTGGGTTAGGCTGGGTTGAGCGGGGCTCTTGGGTTAGGCTGGGTTGAGCGGGGCTCTTGGGTTAGGCTGGGTTGAGCGGGGCTCTTGGGTTAGGCTGGGTTGAGCGGGGCTCTTGGGTTAGGCTGGGTTGAGCGGGGCTCTTGGGTTAGGCTGGGTTGAGCGGGGCTCTTGGGTTAGGCTGGGTTGAGCGGGGCTCTTGGGTTAGGCTGGGTTGAGCGGGGCTCTTGGGTTAGGCTGGGTTGAGCGGGGCTCTTGGGTTAGGCTGGGTTGAGCGGGGCTCTTGGGTTAGGCTGGGTTGAGCGGGGCTCTTGGGTTAGGCTGGGTTGAGCGGGGCTCTTGGGTTAGGCTGGGTTGAGCGGGGCTCTTGGGTTAGGCTGGGTTGAGCGGGGCTCTTGGGTTAGGCTGGGTTGAGCGGGGCTCTTGGGTTAGGCTGGGTTGAGCGGGGCTCTTGGGTTAGGCTGGGTTGAGCGGGGCTCTTGGGTTAGGCTGGGTTGAGCGGGGCTCTTGGGTTAGGCTGGGTTGAGCGGGGCTCTTGGGTTAGGCTGGGTTGAGCGGGGCTCTTGGGTTAGGCTGGGTTGAGCGGGGCTCTTGGGTTAGGCTGGGCTGAGCGGGGCTCATAGAAGTGTATTCAGCTTTCACTGAACTCATAGATAAGAAAATTAATAGTTAAAAATAATTCTTAGCAAATATATAATAGGAACCTGTTCTGCTTTTAACTTTGCATTTTTAATACAGGTAATCAGAGGACTGCTCAAATTTTGGCCCAAAACTTGCAGTCAGAAAGAGGTAGGTTTTGTCTCTTGTTCCTGGTGTCTGCTGTGATGTAAACTGTAGTGCAGCAGGTGAAAGCACCTGACCTCTGCTCTGCTTCTCAAGATCTTGCAGAAAGCTTGCAGTTCTTGGGGTGCTCATCTTTATCATGCAGCTCAGTGCAGTTGTTTGCATCTCTGTTCTTGCTGTGGGGCTCCTATGTTAAAATTATATCAGAAGCTGCATTCTTCGTTTAAGTATTGTGTAGAGAAATGCTTTTCTCATCTCAGAAGTGTCTTAGTAGACACAGACCAGGTTGGAGGTAGTTAGCTGCAATGCAGCACAGATGCCCAGTGCCTGGTGAAGTGTGTGTGTTGTTTTTCTATAGAATAAATCATAGAATCATAGAATGGTAAGGTTGGAAAGGACCTCAAGGATCAATATTAATTTTCTTCTCCCCCTCCCCCCATTTCTCCTATTTAGTTAAAATGAGTTTAAAAATCAGGAGTTCAGGTCCCACCCCCTGACAGCTATTTAAAAGTGGGGTCCCTTAACCTTGTTCAACCATAGAATGAGTTAGATTGGAGGAGACCTTAGAGATAATTCACTCCAACTTCCCTGCCAAGGAGAGGGACACCTCACAAAGAGTTGGCTGCCTGAGGTCTCATCTGACCTGACCTTGAACACCTCCAAGGAGGAGACATCACAACCACTCTGGACAACTTGTTCTGGAGTCTCACCACCTTGTAACAGGGTTGTCCCTCTTTGTGTGAGTGGTGTTACATTTTCCTGTGCGTTCTAATTTAAACCAGGAATGAACTATTACCAACCTTACCATTCTATGATTGATTCTATGAAATTGACCTTTTTTTGCCCTAGGTAAGTTCAAATATAAGCCACATCAGTTCCAAAACTGCTTTGGAGATCTCAGGTAATGGCAACCTCTGTAGCCTTCCCTGAGGAAAGAAAATGCTGTAGCAGTTTTTCAGCTGTAAAAAATGATCATAGAATCACAGAATGGTAAGGTTGGAAGGGACCTCAAGGATCATCCAGTTCCAACCCCCTGCCATAGGCAGGGACACCTCCCACTAGCACAGCTCACTCAAGGCCTCCTCCAGCCTGGCCTTGAACACCTCCAGGGAGGGAGCAGCCACAACCTCCCTGGGTAACCTGTGATCTGCAGAAGCAATTCTGTATAGTGTTTAGAGCAATCACACAAAAGAAGAAATCCAAGATCTGAGCTGTAACCTGGGAGCAGCAACTGATGATTGACTACTTTCAGGCTGAAAAAAAACCTGTGGCTGCCCAGTGCATTGTAATTACAAAGAGAGCTCTCTGAGGGATTCATGACTAGTGTAGAAGCTGTGTACTATTTTTCTGTTTACAGTGGTGTTATCAAATATTCTCTGACCTTTTGGGGGGATATATTTCTTTTATGCCAACAGGTAATGTTTTTAGGTGAAATTGAAGAAATCTTAGATGTAATAGAACCGACGCAGTTCAGAAAAATAGAAGAGCCTTTATTTAAGCAAATATCCAAGTGTGTGTCAAGCTCACATTTTCAGGTAAAAAAAAAAATCTATATATTAAAATATATATATATATCATTATATGTGTGTATATATATAAAAATATATTTTAAAATATGTATATATAAATATATAAAGATAGATCTAGTTCTATATTAAAAATATTAAAATGACTTGTAATAATTTATTTTGTGATTATTGACCCCTACTTCTTTTTGTTTCAGGTTGCAGAAAGAGCTTTGTACTTCTGGAATAATGAATATATCCTTAGCCTGATTGAGGAGAACATTGATAAAATTCTGCCAATTATGTTTGGCAGTTTATACAAGATCTCCAAAGAACACTGGAACCCGTACGTAAGGTTTAACTTTGTTGTACCATCAGTGCTCCACTCTTTCAGGTTTGGATGATAAGCTTGCACATGTTCATTTTCACTTGTCAGGTTAAATCAGTGAGGGTGTAGGTGGGAAGAGGGATGTCCTTTTTAGTGATGTCATGCTTTCACTGCTTTGCATTGTGGTGGTGGAGACCTGGTCTTTGAAAGAAGTATGAGGAAGTCAAGTGATGATCTTCAGGTACAAGTTAGAACACAGGAAGTTCCACCTCAACACAAGGAGGCACTTCTTTGTGGTGAGAGTGATGGAACACTGGAACAGGCTACCCAGAGAGGCTGTGGAGTCTCCTTTGGAGACTTTCAGTACTCCCCTAAATGCATTCCTGTGCAGCCTACACTGGCAGGGTGTTGGACTTGATGACCCTTCCAACCCCTAACATTCTGCGATTCATACTGTGACCATACTGGATTTTATGTGTCAGTTAAAAATGCAGCTTAATTCTGTTTCATAGAATCATAGAATGGTAAGGTTGGAAGGGACCTCAAGGATCATCCAGTTCCAACCCCCTGCCACAGGCAGGGACACCTCCCACTAGTACAGGTCACTCAAGGCCTCCTCCAACCTGGCCTTGAACGCCTCCAGGGAGCGAACAAAACAGTTCACATTTGATCAAAGGTTGATCAAATTCAAAATGGATCAAACCAGTTCACATTTGATCAGAGGTTGAGCAGAGTCAAAATGGATCAAACCAGTTCACATTTGATCAGAGGTTGAGCAGAGTCAAAATGGATCAAACCAGTTCACATTTGATCAAAGGTTGAGCAGAGTCAAAATGGATCAAACCAGTTCACATTTGATCAGAGGTTGAGTGGAGTCAAAATGGATCAAACCAGTTCCTATAGGATGCTTCTGCTATATTTATGCTTTTCTGTCCTTTCACTTCTGAAGACACTGACAGCTTTATTCATCTGTAGCAGTAGTTACACTCAGTGAGACAGCAAGGAGCAAAGATACCACCAGAGAAGAGCAATGCCTACCCCTATAAATCAGTGCCTACTGGTGGGTTTTTTTTAATGCCAGTAATTAAATGCTGCTATTTTTATATTGGGTTTGAAAGAAGCAATCATTACATTAAAATACTAAAAAGCAAAGTGTGCATGAGCCCAGCATTCTGAACTGAGCTCCAAGTCAATTTGCAGAATGTAAGGCTTGTACAGGCAAAAGGCAGGTTGGGCAGGAGCTTTCCTTGAATTAAATGAGGTGTTCTCTCCTAAGCCCTTGGAGGCTCTGCAATGATTCTGAGTGGATGTAGATGATGTCTACTTGCAAATGTATCAGCTGAGATGGAATATTCATGTTGGAGAACTACTTCTTGAAGCATTAATAGTACTTGGGAGCTCAGCAGATTTGAAGGATGTGTCTCGTTCCTTAGCTCTAGTTGTGAAAAAAGTGAAAGAGGAAAAGGAAGTTTGGGGAAGAATGTCTCTCTGGTTTCATTCTGTCTTGAAGGGCAGAGAAACACGCTTCAATCTATGCTCAGACAGCCAAACGGGTCCTAGGCTGCAGCAAGAGCAGTGTGGGCAGCAGGGCAAGGGAGGGGATTGTGCCCCTTTGCTCTGCTCTCCTCCCTCAGACCCCACCTGGAGTCCCGTGTGCAGTTCTGGAGCCTCCAGCACAAGAAGGACATGGAAGTGTTGGAGTGGGTCCAGAGGAGGCCACCAAGATGCTGAGAGGGCTGCAGCAGCTCTGCTGTGAGGACAGACTGAGAGAGTTGGGGCTCTGCAGCCTGGAGAAGAGAAGGCTTCCAGGAGACCTTAGAGTAGCCTTCCAGGATCTGAAGGGGGCTACAGGAAGGCTGGGGAGGGACTATTGACAAGGTCTTGTAATGCCAGGACAAGGGGAATGGGTTTGAACTGGCAGAGGGGAGATTGAAAGTGGATGTTAGGAGGAAGCTCTTCACAGTGAGGGTGGTGAGGCACTGGCACAGGTTGCCCAGGGAGGTTGTGGCTGCTCCCTGCCTGGCGGGGTTCAAGGCCAGGTTGGATGAGGCCTTGAGTGAGCTGTGCTAGTGGGAGGTATCCCTGCCTATGGCAGGGGGTTGGAACTGGATGATCCTTGAGGTCCCTTCCAACCTTAACCATTCTATGATTCTCTCTAACTGTCTAATATGGACTTAACTGCTTGCTCAAATCAAAGTTCTCTTACTGAATGACCTTTTGTCTTCCAACCATGTGTGAAAGGCAGCACTCAAAAAACCAAAGGCACCAAAGCCAAAGTTGTGTAGACAGTGCTGTGTCCTCTGCACTTTGAAGGTGTGTGAGGCCTCTGAACAGCTGGGAAACTCCCTAATGCCCCAAGGACCACACTGAACCCAAAGGGCAAACCTGGTCTGTTGGTTTCTTGGATTTCTCTTTCACTTGTTTTTTGAGCTCACAAGGCCACAGAGCACTCCTGTTCCACAACCTTACAGTCAATGCTGCTGTGTAGGGGTGAACAGCTGGTGAGGGGAATGATGGGGAAGACAGTCTGGCTGCTTTTGCCACTAGTGACAAGCTTAATGATTAGCTATCTTACAGAATCATAGAATGGTTAAGTTTGGAAGGGACCTCAAGGATTAGCTAGTTCCAAGCCTCTGCCATAGGCAGGGACACCTCCCACTAGCACAGGTCACTCAAGGCCTCCTCCAACCTGACCTTGAACACCTCCAGGCAGGGAGCATCCACAACCTCCCTGGGCAACCTGTGCCAGTGTCTCACCACCCTCACTGCAAACAACTTCCTCCTAACAGCCACTTTCAATCTCCCCTCTGCCAGTTCAAACCCATTGCCCCTTGTCCTGGCATTCCCAGACCTTGTCAATAGTCCCTCCCCAGCCTTCCTGTAGTCCCCTTCAGATCCTGGAAGGCTACTCTAAGGTCCCCTGGAAGCCTTCTCTTCTCCAGGCTGCAGAGCCCCAACTCTCTCAGCCTGTCCTCACAGCACAGCTGCTGCAGCCCTCTCAGCATCTTGGTGGCCTCCTCTGGACCCACTCCAACACTTCCATGTCCTTCCTGTGCTGAGGGCTCCAGAACTGCACACAGGACTGCAGGTGGGGTCTGACAAGAGCAGAGTAAAGGGGCAGAATCCCCTCCCTTGCCCTGCTGCCCACACTGCTCTTGCTGCAGCCCAGCACACAGTTGCTGTCTGGGCTGCACTCACACTGCAGCCTCATCTTGAGCTTTTCATCAACCCAGACCCCCAGGGCCTGTTCCTCAGGGCTGCTCTCAACCATTCCCCACCCAGCCTGGAGTTGTGCTTGGGATTGTGCCTACCCAGATGCAGGACCTTCCACTTGGCCTTGTTGAATGTCATGAGGTTTGCCTGGGCACAGCTCTGCAGCCTGTCCAGGTCCCTCTGGATGGATCCTTCCCCTCTAGCAAGTTGACTGTGCCACACAGCTTGGTGCCATCTGCAAACTTCATGTAATCTTCTTAATGTTTGAGCATAACTGAATGGGTGTATACTACACCACAGTACTAATTAGATACTGTGCAATTACAAAGGGCTCAGCAAGCTAAGGTTACCAAAGCCTTTAAAAAAAAAAAAAAGTCTGAATAGGCATTTTATTAATTTACAGGGGAAATTTCAGCTAAAGGATTTTGTTTCAGAAACTCAATGCAACACAGCCTTAAATGAAGAGCTTAAAGCCCGCCCCAAAGAAACTGACCACTTATTTAGTGATGTTGGCTGAGTAATTCTAACTTCTGTCTTCTTTTTTTTTTCTTCTTGTAGAACTATAGTGGCACTGGTGTATAATGTGCTGAAAACTCTGATGGAAATGAATGGCAAACTTTTTGATGAGCTCACAAGCTCCTATAAAGCAGAAAGGCAAAGGTACTGTGCTTCTTCCACATGTGCACTGCTGAACACATACCCACAGTGTTTCTCTCCAGCTCCTACAGTGTCACTCTTCTTGCACACATGCACTGCTGAACACATACCCACAGTGTTTCTCTCCAGCTCTTACAGTGTAACTCTTCTTGCACACATGCACTGCTGAACACATACCCACACTGTTTCCAGCTCCTACAGTGTAACTCTTCTTGCAGACATGCACTGCTGAACACATACCTACAGTGTTTCTCTCCAGCTCCTACAGTGTAACTCCTTGCACGCATGCACTGCTGAACACATACCTACAGTGTTACTTTCCAGCTCCTACAGTGTACCTCTTTGCACACATGCACTGCTGAACACATATCTACAGTGTTTCTCTCCAGCTCCTACAGTGTAACTCCTTGCACACATGCACTGCTGAACACATACCTACAGTGTTACTTTCCAGCTCCTACAGTGTAACTCTTCTTGCAGACATGCACTGCTGAACACATACCCACAGTGTTTCTCTCCAGCTCCTACAGTGTAACTCTTCTTGCAGACATGCACTGCTGAACACATACCTACAGTGTTTCTCTCCAGCTGCTACAGTGTAACTCTGGTAGCTGTGGAGTTCTCTAGTGGAATTGCCTCTCAGGCATTTGCTGCAGGCAATCACAGGGCTGCAGCAGCACCCAAGTGTGTCAGTGCCAGGAAAGCCTTGGCTCACCCTCCTGCCTGGACAGGGAGAGTCTACTCTAGGATGGGATACCTGGGCTGAGCTGCTGCTGCTGTGAGGGGCTGGCTCTGCTGTTCAGGCGTTCCCTGAGGAAAGCTGAGCTGGACAGTACTTCACAGCTCAGCTAAAACCCCTCTCTGTCCTGCTAACCAGTAGTGCTGGAGGCAGGCCAGCTGAGACTGCACACCATCTCCTTTCAGTAGATGTGCTGTCCTCCCCCAAAACTGCTTAGTCCCTTAATTTATTTGGCCATGCTAAAGAACCTCATTAGAAGTGCAGTCATCTGTACAAACCACACTGCAGCAAAGCTTGCTGGAGCAAAGTCAGCTTCACCACCAACCGCTACCAATTTATTTGGGGCCATGCTTGTTGGAAACTAAAACTAGCTTTGGAGAGAAACTTTCAAGATAATTAGTAGATGCAACTCCTACTTGTTAAGCAATTGCATTTCCACCTTGCCCTCAAAAGATGCCTAACAGTGACACTTGACTTCTTTCTACAGAGAGAAAAAGAAAGAATTAGAACGTGAAGAGTTGTGGAGGAAGCTAGAGGAGTTAAAGCTTAAGAAGGCCATGGCAGAGAAGCAGAACAGCACTCACAGTGTGCTGAATGCACACAATCCAAGTGCCAAATAAAAGCACTGACCCACCTCAATGTGGCAGGCATACTTTTTTTTTTTGTACCCTTTTTGAAATATGTAAGGATTTGCAAAAGAAACCTGATGACTATAAGAGAAAGCAGCCAGTTTTTACTCTGGCCAACTGTAAAGGTTTGAATTTAAATACAAGCAGTTAAGTGATGTCATTACCACAGCATATTGTAAATTTTGTCTAATATTGGTATACTGTCACTTCCAACATTTCATAGAGCTGAGTTATCATCCTTAATGAGTGAAACAATTATGGGAGTGGTGAGAATTATGACTTGAATTTTTGATTGTGTTGCACACAGGTGGTAGAGTTTGCTCTGTACATTTTTGTAGCTTGTTTTGTATGTGCTCTTCACATCACTGCATACTTTGGTTAAGGTGATAGAAAAGGCTTCTAGTTGTGCTGTATTTTCTCAAATAAAACCAAGGTAAGTTACCAGTAACTTCAGGTATTCAGATGCCCCTTCCAGCACTGAAAGGAACTCTGATACAGTGCTGTCCTTCAATTCCTGATGGCATACATCTAAAATCTGAACCCAATGTTCACGTTAGAATGAGGCTAAATAGGAGGAGAGAGACAGCTGGAAGAGGTTGAGGTGGCTCAGGTGTCTGGCCCACCATTTGGTGAGAACCTCTACCCCTTACTCTATACCTCTTGGGCTGCAATGAGATTTGCTCATGCTGAGGATGGAGCTTCCTCCTGAGAGCCCATCAATGATGCTCCTCATCAGCCCAAGGACTACCTGCAGAGTAGTGCAGGTCTCTAAGAGAGAGAGAGAGAGACCTGCAGAGTGGTGCAGGTCTCTAAGAGAGAGAGAGAGACCTGCAGAGTGGTGCAGGTCTCTAAGAGAGAGAGAGAGACCTGCAGAGTGGTGCAGGTCTCTAAGAGAGAGAGAGAGACCTGCAGAGTGGTGCAGGTCTCTAAGAGAGAGAGAGAGAGAGACCTGCAGAGTGGTGCAGGTCTCTTAAGAGAGAGAGACCTGCAGAGTGGTGCAGATCTCTAACAGAAAGAGAGACCTGCAGAGTGGTGCAGATCTCTAAGAGAAAGAGAGACCTGCAGAGTGGTGCAGATCTCTAAGAGAAAGAGAGACCTGCAGAGTGGTGCAGGTCTCTTAAGAGAGAGAGACCTGCAGAGTGGTGCAGATCTCTAAGAGAAAGAGAGACCTGCAGAGTGGTGCAGATCTCTAAGAGAAAGAGAGACCTGCAGAGTGGTGCAGGTCTCTTAAGAGAGAGAGACCTGCAGAGTGGTGCAGGTCTCTTAGAGAAAGAGAGAGAGAGAGAGAGACCTGCAGTGTGGTGCAGGTCTCTAAGAGAGAGAGAGAGAGAGACCTGCAGAGTGGTGCAGATCTCTTAGAGAAAGAGAGACCTGCAGAATGGTGCAGAGACCTGCACTACTCTTGATTTACTCTTGGATGACTCTGCAGTAGTTATAGCATCTTAGAGGCTGAAGAATGAGACCAAAATTGAGTTGTGTTTTATTGGTGGGTGGTTTTGTTTGGGTTTTTTGTTTTGTGAGGAGGGAAGGCTGCCAATAAACAGTTCCTTGTTTTATTTAAGGCAAATGCAGCCTGCTTCTTAAAGGCAGAAAGCTGACAATAGAAGTCTTGTCTGTTTGCTTGAGCCAAGTATTTTTCACATCTTTTATCAGAGTACCATTCCAATCTCTTAAATTGCAGTTGTGTGGAAAACTTTTGTAATGAAATCTTTGGGGAATTGAGCAGCATTCAATAAAGTCTTTATGTTTGTATTTAGTGCTGTATATTCCATCTTTGTGTTTCTGAAGACCAGGATGACTAGAACGGTTTTTTGCAGGTTATCTCTGATAACCTCTGGCTTTTCACAGAGCAGCAGAAGGGTCAGGAGATGAATGTCACTGGGGTTTTATTTTTGGTGAGTAGGGTGGAAGGCTTTGCTCTGCTCTGTGGTGATGAAAACAGCTGAGGTAGGTGTCCTGGGCTTCTCTTCCCTAGTGCTTGGCTGGCTCCTTGACATGATTCAAGCAGTTTCCAGGGAGGGGTCTCTACTACAACGTTCAACTATTGCAATTTCAGTATTAACTTCATTTGTTTCTAAGCAGTTGTTTTACAGAGGAAGTGGGAATAATGCTGCCTGAAGCAAGTGGTTTAAACTTCTAATAGTTCACCTGATCAAAACCAATTAGCAGCTACCTGCTATGTGCAGGTTTTGTAAGACAGCTCCATGCTCAGCTGTCCAAAGAGGACTTTGCCATAGTAGGAGGTTGCCCAAATCTGGGGAGGGGAATTCATTACTTGTCATAGCGTTTCTTGCACAGTAAAGAGTGGGGCTGGCAAGGGTGTGCTTGGGCAGCTCAGAGGCAGATGCCCATCATGCAGACAGTTTGCCTTTTGTCTCCTTAGAAAAATGAACCCCCAACTTGAGAGCAAAACCATTCTCAGCTGTCTTACCGTTTAAGAGAAATACAGCAGGGAAACATTGGGAAATGTCACTCTTACCTTGTGGTGTGTGGACATCTGCTGAACGTGGAAATCACCACGTGAAGGTGGTGATTACATGGAGAACGTGAGAAGCATCACAACAAAGCTCAGAGTGGAGGAGCTGCCTGATGTGCCAGCTGCGCCCACCGCGGTAGCTGTCTGCCGCAGCCCCTGATCCTCGCTAAGGGAGGCTGCGGTCACTCAGCGCTGATCCCTGAAAGCCCGCAGGGAGGCACCTGGAAGTCACACGTGCCTTGTAATGTGATGAGGGCATGGGCTGGCTGGAGCTACAATGAAGGAAGCACCAACAGTCTGAGCCAGCTTAGCTGCAGGAACATCACCTGGGACAGCTCAGGCTGGAAAGTCTCCCCACCAACACCCTGCGGGACGCTAATTTTCTCTCCATCTCTCTCTCTCCATTCTTTCTCTCTCCTCTTCTTCCATTTCTTCTTTCTCTGCTTTGTTTGTAAGTAATAATTAGTCCCATTTTGCTGTATCACACCTGTGTGTCTTAAATTCACTTGTGGGAATGTTCAGTAGAACTGCTGGTCTCTTTCCTGACTTCTAGATTGAGACATGGTGGAACAAAGGAAAAATGTCTGACATTTGGAATTATTAGGAGTTGTTAAAAATACAAACAATGAGTAAGTCAAAAACAACACAGGAGCTCTCTGGGGCAATTCCACACAAAATGGACCCCACTTGCTCGTGGAATCACTCCTATAAATATGGATATAAAAGAAAGGTTTCTTGGCTGGAATTTGCTGTCCTGCTCTGGAATAAAAATAAAAAGCTCCAGCTAGCTGTCCTGCCTCCACCTGCCTGGGCACAAGAGGACCTGGGAGCTGCCTCCATGCCTGCACCTGCTGTGTTTTGTTCTTATTGCATTGAGTTGACAGTCCTTGGTACAAGGCTGCCTTTGGTCAGTGCAGTGCCTTGGTTTCCTCTAGAAACCAGCTGAAAGCAGTCAGTTTTATTCCAAAATGCCTCCTTAGCAGAAGAAAGAATGAGAGGGACTTTGGATATGCTTACCACTGCGTTAACACTTCGTTGGCAGAGGATGGAAGAAGCAAAATCTGACTTGGCATGTTCCTTCCCTTGTAACAATGCCTTGGAAGCACAGATGCAGTGCTGCACTGCTGCCCTGGAGATGCTGGACTCAAAGAAGACTGCACCAGCACAGCACAGTGCCTGCACAGACATTCTCTGTAACACAGAATCACACTGAAATGCCAGGCTGAGCAAAGACTTGCACTTCCTTAAGCAAAGCCTGGAAGGAAGAGCAGCAGCCTGGGACAGGCATCTGATCTGATGGAGTTCAAAGTCAAAATGAACTCAAGCAACTCACTACTTACAGTTGGGCTGATGTGGAACAGACTTTGAACTTAACCTTCTTGCTGTAATAGTCCTGCATGGACTAGCTCCTGTAAAGCTCCAGCTGGAAGCACCTGCTCTCATATTCAAACAATGTACACAATATCTTAACAGAAGTATTTTTTAATATTAAGTCAATATACTTTAAATCAAAACCAACAGCTACTAGAATTCCAGTGTATTCTGTTGTAACACCTGCTGTGGTGAGGGGAGGCCAGATGGGTTTCTTGAGTGCTTTACCTTCCACTAAACCTGTCAAGGAAGTAACTGTGTTGTAGCAGCAGATGCAGGTTACTGCTCATGCAGAAGTTACATGGTCTCCTGCCCCAAGCAGCATTCCAATGCTGTCTGTGGTTTGGGAACTCAACCACTATGGTGCTGATTTTCTGAACATCTCCTTCTCCCTTGGTGCCCCAAAATATCGAGGTAAGCTTGTTAAATTTGGAATAGTGAAGCATGAGTTTGTTAGACCTGCCCTACAGTTAGCTGCTTTCTGAAGTTCAAAGGCCAGAAGTTCACAAGGCTGTTCCTCCAGCTGCCCTTTTTTGCCTGGAGAAAACATACCTGGTTTGCATCTTTAATTGCTGATGGGAGTTTATTCCAGTTATCCTCTATCCCTTCTGCTAGGAAGAGTTAAAAGGGTAACCTCAGTTTATGTGGTTCATTGCTTGACTTCTCTTCAGATGTCTCTTTCGGATTTTGATCATCCACTTAACACTTAACTTAGCAAAGTCTGCTGCCTTAAACAGAGCCAAGAAGATACCACAAAGAAGAGCAATCATGTTCCAGGGATTTGCTGTGATTATCTGAAAGACATCAAAGACAATATTAGCAGAAGGGGTGAGGGCAAGAATCACCTATCCCCACAGCATCTTTGCTTTCCACAATGAAGTGTTTTGCAGCATGTTCCCTTGTGCTGCATTGGTGGCCTGGAGGCACTTCACACATCTGCCTTGCACTGGGGCCTTTGCTGATTGAAAAGACAACACACTGCAGCAGCTGCTAAATGCATTTTTCACCCCTCTGGAATAGAATCGGTTAAGACTCCATAGGTTAAATTGTTATTTATAGATTACATTTAATATTTGTAGATTATTAGGTAATCTAAACTAAACTAAAGCTAAGCTAAAGGTAATCTAAAGCTAAGCTAAGCTAAAGGTAATCTAAAGCTAAACTAAGCTAAAGGTAATCTAAAGATAAGCTAAACTAAAGCTAAGATAAAGGTAATCTAAAGCTAAGATAAACTAAACTAAAGATTATCTAAAACAAAGCTAAACTAAGGGTAATCTAAAACTAAGCTAAGATAAACTAAAGGTAATCTAAAACTAAACTAAGCTAAAGGTAATCTAATCTTAAACTAATTAAATCTAAACCAAAGGTAATCTAAAACTAAGCTAAGCTAAGCTAAGGGTAATCTAAAACTAAGCTAAGCTAAGCTAAGGGTAATCTAAAACTAAGCTAAGCTAAGCTAAGGGTAATCTAAAACTAAGCTAAGCTAAGCTAAGGGTAATCTAAAACTAAGCTAAGATAAACTAAAGGTAATCTAAAACTAAACTAAGCTAAAGGTAATCTAATCTTAAACTAAAGGTAATCTAACCTAAACTAAACTAAAGGTAATCTAAATCTAAACCAAAGGTAATCTAAAACTAAGCTAAGCTAAGCTAAGGGTAATCTAAAACTAAGCTAAGCTAAGCTAAAGGTAATCTAAAACTAAGCTAAGCTAAGCTAAAGGTAATCTAAAACTAAGCTAAGCTAAAGGTAATCTAAATCTAAGCTAAGCTAAAGGTAATCTAAATCTAAACCAAAGGTAACCTAATCTAAATCTAAACTAAACTAAAGGTAATCTCATCTAAATCTAGACTAAACCAAAGGCAATCTAAATCTAAACTAAACCAAACCAAAGGTAATCTCATCTAAATTTTAATCTAAACTAAACCAAAGGTAATCTAATCTAAATCTAGACTAAACCAGACCAAAGGTAATCTAAAGTAAACTAAATCTAAGATAAAGGTAATCTAAAGCTAAGCTAAGATAAAAGTAATCTAAAACTAAGCTAAACTAAGCTAAAGTAATCTAAAACTAAGGTAAGCTAAGCTAAAGGTAATTAAAACTAAGGTAAGATAAGCTAAAGGTAATCTAAAACTAAACTAAGTTAAGCTAAAGGTAATTTAAAACTAAACTAAGCTAAACTAAACTAAAGGTAATCTAAATCTAAACCAAAGGTAATCTAATCTAAATCTAGACCAAACCAAACCAAAGGTAATCTCATCTAAATTTTAATCTAAACTAAACCAAAGGTAATCTAATCTAAATCTAGACTAAACCAGACCAAAGGTAATCTAAAGATAACCTAAGATAAGCTAAAGGTAATCTAAAGCTAAGATAAAGGTAAGCTAAAGCTAAGAAGATAAACTAAGCTAAAGATAATCTAAAACTAGGCTAAGGGTAATCTAAAACTAAGATAAGATAAACTAAAGGTAATCTCATCTAAATTTTAATCCAAACTAAACCAAAGGTAATCTAATCTAAATTTTAATCCAAACCAAAGGTAATCTAATCTAAATCTAGACTAAACCAGACCAAAGGTAATCTAAAGATAACCTAAGATAAGCTAAAGGTAATCTAAAGCTAAGATAAAGGTAAGCTAAAGCTAAGAAGATAAACTAAGCTAAAGATAATCTAAAACTAAGCTAAGGGTAATCTAAAACTAAGATAAGATAAACTAAAGGTAATCTAAAACTAAACTAAGCTAAAGGTAATCTAATCTTAAACTAAAGGTAATCTAACCTAAACTAAACTAAAGGTAATCTAAATCTAAACCAAAGGTAATCTAAAACTAAGCTAAGCTAAGCTAAGGGTAATCTAAAACTAAGCTAAGCTAAGCTAAAGGTAATCTAAAACTAAGCTAAGCTAAGCTAAAGGTAATCTAAAACTAAGCTAAACTAAAGGTAATCTAAATCTAAGCTAAGCTAAAGGTAATCTAAATCTAAACCAAAGGTAACCTAATCTAAATCTAAACTAAACTAAAGGTAATCTCATCTAAATCTAGACTAAACCAAAGGCAATCTAAATCTAAACTAAACCAAACCAAAGGTAATCTCATCTAAATTTTAATCCAAACTAAACCAAAGGTAATCTAATCTAAATTTTAATCCAAACCAAAGGTAATCTAATCTAAATCTAGACTAAACCAGACCAAAGGTAATCTAAAGTAAACTAAATCTAAGATAAAGGTAATCTAAAGCTAAGCTAAGATAAAAGTAATCTAAAACTAAGCTAAACTAAGCTAAAGTAATCTAAAACTAAGGTAAGCTAAGCTAAAGGTAATTAAAACTAAGGTAAGATAAGCTAAAGGTAATCTAAAACTAAACTAAGTTAAGCTAAAGGTAATTTAAAACTAAACTAAGCTAAACTAAACTAAAGGTAATCTAAATCTAAACCAAAGGTAATCTAATCTAAATCTAGACCAAACCAAACCAAAGGTAATCTCATCTAAATTTTAATCTAAACCAAACCAAAGGTAATCTAATCTAAATCTAGACTAAACCAGACCAAAGGTAATCTAAATCTAAACTAAACCAAAGTTACTCTAAATCATGTGACTGCTTGTTTTTGTAATTGTTTTTAGATTACATTTATTTTAGATTTAAAGATCTTCAAGAACCCAAAGCTAAAAGCAACTCCTGGAAAGCTTTAAGAGGCCAGCACTGTAATGCTAAACCAGGCTTTGACAGCACCAACTGTTTCTGCAGCCCTCCAAGAAGCATTTTATATTTCTGCTTTTAACTACATTGGGTGCAGGAGTAGTGACATTTAGAATCATAGAATGGTAAGGTTGGAAGGGACCTCAAGGATCATCCAGTTCCAACCTCCTGCCATAGGCAGGGACACCTCCCACTAGCACAGGTCACTCAAGGCCTCCTCCAACCTGGCCTTGACCCCCTCCAGGGAGGGAGCAGCCACAACCTCCCTGGGCAACCTGTGCCAGTGTCTCACCACCCTCACTGCAAACAACTTCCTCCTAACATCCACTTTCAATCTCCCCTCTGCCACTTCAAACCCATTCCCCTTGTCCTGGCATTACAAGACCTTGTCAATAGTCCCTCCCCAGCCTTCCTGTAGGCCCCCTTCAGATCCTGGAAGGCTACTCTAAGGTCCTCTCGAAGCCTTCTCTTCTCCAGGCTGCAGAGCCCCAACTCTCTCAGCCTGTCCTCACAGCAGAGCTGCTGCAGCCCTCTCAGCATCTTTGTGGCCTCCTCTGGACCNTGTGCACACTGCAGGCTCATGTTGAGCTTTTCATCACCCCAGACTCCAAGGTCCTTTTCCTCAGGGCTGCTCTCAGCCATTCCCCACCCAGCCTGGAGTTGTGCTTGGGATTGTGCCTACCCAGGTGCAGGACCTTACACTTGGCCTTGTTGAATGTCATGAGGTTTGCCTGGGCACAGCTCTCCAGCCTGTCCAGGTCCCTCTGGATTTATCCATGATTGCCAATTCTTGCCCCTTTAGGCACAAGGCTGTCTTCTGGGATCTCAAATGAAGCAAGCAGAGCTAAGCTTAAGCAGCAAAAGGAGTCTGCAGCTCTGACAGCATGAGTGCAGCCTCACCTGGTCCCCACCAGAGCCAGGCTGTCCCCTGTTTGCTCAGCCTCAGGGCTGCTTCCACAGTGCCCATGACCTGTGGCCTCTTCAGCAAGTGGAAACAAACCCCAGTCCATGGATTAGAGCTATCTTTCAGCTCTGGAATGGCAGAGGGATGAACCCTATCTGACAGGGGAGCCAGAGGTGCCAGGCACAGGACTGGGCTCAAGGCCAAGAAGGTGGGTGTCTGGCCCCAGCATAGACAGGACAGGAGCCCATCCTGCCCTGCAGGGTCTGCTTTCACACTCTGGTTTGGCTGAGAAAAGAAGAACTCTGTGGATTTTGTGGCTGATGCACTTCAGTGGGGAGGGCCATTTAAAATGCAGAATGTAAACATTTATCTCTGCACACTTTGCCATCCTGGATTTTTGTGGGGAAGACAAATGCCTCTGAGTCTCTGCCCTAGAACACTAGGAGAACAAGCTCACCTGCTCAAGGCACACACACCTGCAGTGCATAGCTGCACACCTTGTAAGCACTGCTGGGACTGATAGTGGTCTTGTCTGGCACACCACACACCTCTAGCTGCAGCAGAGTGAGCCAAGTTCTTCATTGTTTTTAGTGCATTTGAGTAGAGCACCAAATTCTGTTCTAAGAATGGAGTAAAAAATGCACTAGGCTTTATTATTCTGATTTAGAATCATAGTCAGGGTTGGAAGGGACCCCAAGGAACAAGTTCAAATCCTCCTGCCGTGGACAGGGACACCTCACACCAGATCAGGCTGGCCAGAGCCTCATCAAGCCTGGCCTTAAACACCTCTTGGGATGAGGCTTCCACCACCTCCCTGGGCAGCCTGTGCCAGGTTCTCACCACCCTCATGGTGAAGAACTTCTTCCTAACAAGCAGTCTGAATACATCCAGTTACAGCTTTGTTCCATTCCCCCCAGGCCGAGACCCCAGTCCTCGGGTCCAGAGGAGGCCACGAGGATGCTCAGAGGGCTGCAGCAGCTCTGCTATGAGGACAGGCTGAGAGAGTTGGGGCTCTGCAGCCTGCAGAAGAGAAGGCTTCCAGGAGACCTTAGAGTAGCCTTCCAGGATCTGAAGGGGGCTCCAGGAAGGCTGGGGAGGGACTATTGACAAGGTCTTGTAATGCCAGGACAAGGGGCAATGGGTTTGAAGTGGCAGAGGGGAGATTGAAAGTAGATGTTAGGAGGAAGTTGTTTGCAGTGAGGGTGGTGAGACACTGGCACAGGTTGCCCAGGGAGGTTGTGGCTGCTCCCTCCCTGGAGGTGTTCAAGGCCAGGCTGGAGGAGGCCTTGAGTGACCTGTACTGGTGGGAGGTGTCCCTGCCTATGGCAGGGGGTTGGAACTAGATGATCCTTGAGGTCCCTTCCAACCTTACCATTCTATGATTCTATCACTACCTGACAGTCTAAAAAGTCCCTCCCCAGCTTTCAAATACTGAAAGGTCACGATAAGGTCACCTCAATTAATAAAAAAAAAAATCATTAAATCAGTTTATCTAATGCCACTCTATGATTCTATGAATTATTTAAGCAAGAAGTTCAGACCTGACCTGAAGCTACACTTTGCTAGAGCACACCACAAGCACATACAGTCAGAACACAATGCCAAAAGTGCTACTCACGTCTTGAACAGTCTGTATAAAAGGATCTTTCCATTCAAATACCACAAAAAAGAGCTGGTCACTTCTTGTTTTAGTTCTCTGGTCAATATAGTTCACCACACTAGTCTGGGGAGAAGGAAAAAACAACCAAAAGTGCAGGTTATTTTCTTTGGTGCAATGAGACTTGCATGCATCATATGAGGCTTGTAAGACAGTGAAAACAGCAGACTGTGAGGGCTTCACATTCAGCCTTCCTGCAACAACAGGCTCCCAAAACAGGGAAAGAGTAGCTTCCTCCACCTGTCTCATGTTCACAGGCTTTTCCTGTTTCTCACTCAGTAAAACCATCTTTACAGCAGGAGCCAGAGCCTTTATTTCATTACATCATTTTTCCCTTCCAAGGAGGGGAAAGTTTAATTTACAAAAATCCATTTCCTTCAAGTAATACAACATTTGGAAAGTCCTCAGGAAGGAATGCTAAATAAATTATTCACCAGAGAACTACACAGTGGTGGCAGGAAGAATTTTTTAATTTTTTTTTTTTAAACATATCAGTTGTAGAATAAAATGTGTGAGTGAAAATGGAAGGGAAAGAAGCTTAGATGTTGACAGTTAAAACCATGCTTCCCAATACTGCCCATTTGAAACTATTACTGACTGGCAGAGAGCTTTAGCACAACTCCACCAGGCTACAGGTTTGGATACCAGATCAGTGTTAACACATGAAACTAGTCCTAAGAACCACAATCAGGCCTCAGAAAACCAGTGAGGTTGTTTTGTAACACACACACACCTGCAGCCCAGAGCAGAACCACACCAGGTGTGTGCACAGCAACATCACAGCTGTCTGCCCTGCTGCTGGGGGACAGGCTGAACTGCTCAAGAACTGGACACCTATCTAACAGCTGAACAGGGGTTGGACAGACTTCTCCCTGCTTCAGCCCTCAAAGGGATCTTGGTGTGTGCATAAGGGAGTACTGCTGCTCTTCCTACAAGAGAATGAGCCCAACAGGCCTGTGACAGGAACAAGAGTGATGGATGAAACTGCCCTCTCTGTATGTTAGGAACCTGTTGTTATAGTATCATAGAATGGTAAGGTTGGAAGGGACCTCAAGGATCACCCAGTTCCAACCCCCTGCCATAGGCAGGGACACCTCCCACTAGCACAGCTCACTCAAAGTCTCCTCCAACCTGGCCTTGAACACCTCCAGGCAGGGAGCAGCCACAACCTCCCTGGTCAACCTGTGCCAGTGTCTCACCACCCTCACTGCAAACAACTTCCTCCTAATATCCAGTTTCAATCTCCCCTCTGCCAGTTCAAACCCATTGCCCCTTGTCCTGGCATTACAAGACCTTGTCAATAGTCCCTTCTCAGCCTCCCTGTAGCCCCCTTCAGATCCTGGAAGGCTCCTCTAAGGTCTCCTGGAAGTCTTCTCTTCTGCAGGCTGCAGAGCCCCAACTCTCTCAACCTGTCCTCACAGCAGAGCTGCTGCAGCCCTCTGAGCATCCTTGTGGCTGCCTCTGGACCCGCTCCAACACTTCCATATCCATTGTTCCAGGTAGAGCAGAGCTGAACTGGAAGTACCTGATCAGTCTGATATTTTCACCTTCTTATAAACCTTTTATCATAGAAGTGATAAACTTTGTGAAGTTCAATAGGAACCTTCAAGTACTTGTAAAGAAGGTTTATACTGTGATCCCTCATACAGTATCACCACCAAGGTTGAAAGAGACCTCAAAGATCATCAACGTAGGATGTAGTAGGATGACCTACTACACCCCACCCCCACCCCCACACACACCTAGCATGACTTAGTTTCTTTACAAGTACTTGAAGGTTCCTATTGAACTTCACAAAGCCACACACCCTGCCCTGGCCAAACTTTAGGTTGCAAATACATAGAAGCAGCAGCTCAAGCACTATGTAGGTCTGTTCAGGGCATATGGGAGCTCTACTGCCTCATCTCAAACCTGGCTGCTGCACACATTCCCCCTATTTCTACCCCTTGTTTGCTGACTGCAGTGGACCATCACCCTGACTATGCTCACCCAAGAAAGCTGCACCCCAGGAAGCAGGCTGTACACAAAGCCAAATGAAGGCAACAAGAAAGGAAGACAAGACCAAGCCATGACCACTAGGTTAGTCAGCAGACTGTACTATCTCACCTAACATTGGTACCCATCTCTCACCTTCCCTTTTTAGATCTGAAAGGCTAATGGACTTCCCTTATGCCATCTGAGCAGATGCACTGTCAAAAAAAGCAAGTGCTATTTATGTCCGAGCTGTTTCAGCTTCTACTGAAACCCAAAATTCACATTTGTGCTGATTCTATTTCTTAGGTTCCATTAAAAAAAAAAAAACAAAAGCAAACCAACCCACAAAACAACAACCCACATAGTGTTCACCTACCCAGCTGATCAGAGTGTCCATAATTGCTGGACTAAAAAGATGTTTATGCTCACAAAAAGATCAGCTTTTTACAAGTGTGAGTCAGTCTTTTGTTCCCACTTTGACATATGTTAGACTTGAGCACACAAAGGAGGACTCTGAAAAACTCTGCCCTTGGTAAGTGCCAAACTGCAAGTGACACAGAGCTGTAGGTGAAGAAGGACAGACAGACAACTGCTGTTAGCACTTAGGTGGCAGCAACTGACTAATGCATTCTTTCCTCCACACTAAGGCTTTGGTTTGGGACTTGTAGGACTCTGAAATTTAGCTCCTGTCCTCCTCCAGTGGAGCAGGAAGGGTACCCACCTCACAGTCACAGCTCTGTTAAGGCTGTGCCACACACTGCCCTAACTGTGAGAATTAACAGGTATGAGAACTGAAGATTCTGCTTCATTTTGATCTCCACAAAAATTGGCCTAAGAGGAAGTGTAGCCTCTGAAAAATACACTCAACATTTTCATTCCTTGCCACTGATGAGACACTTCAACCAACACTGGGATCAAGAGTACAAACCCAAAAAAGAATTCTTTTCCTGTCCATTAAAGAGAGGCAAACTCATTTAATCTCTAGCTAAGCATGCATCTTCTACCTACATACTTTCTACTTTCAAATGATGCAGGGAGCTACTCCATGTTTCTAAGGATACTCAGCAGATGAAAATCCCAAACCCAAATAAAAAGCAGGAATGAGAAGTCTACAAAGGACACAAGGCTTATATTTACCTCTTCATCTTCACATGAGCTCTTGTGGTAACCTAAACCAGGCCTCTTTCCAATACTAGCTACTATTTCTGCAACTCCTTTGGCAATTGTTCCCCAGCCTGAACTAAAGGCAGCTCTGTTAATACTCTATGGTGCTCCCTTCAGACTCTTACTACAGACTACAGCTGTCATAACATATCCCAGGTCTGGATTTTCTCACCTTCCCATTAAAAGATGTTTTCCTGAGACACAAGGCCATGCCAACAGCCATTTAGGCTTTTACCAAATCTCTCCATACTGAGAAAGAAAGCAAGTAAACAGATATCCAAAACTGCTCAGCACAAGCAGCATAAACCCAAGCTCCTGCTGGTTCACTTCCCCAACCAACCCACCTACCCTTCACCCAACTCACACTGCTGTTTGCCCCAAGAACTGATTCTGGTGGTGGTTATTAAAACCATGGCAGTTCCTAGTTTTAAATAAACTCAGAGGTCCCCCAAACCCCTCCTCCTGAGTCCCCTTTTGTTGCTGGTGGTTTGGTGGTTTTTGTTACCTCTTGTTTGAATTCGACGGTCTCACTACCGTCTTCTTCTTTTGTTTTCACCAAGGACATCTTGACCCAAGTTCGAAAACCTCCAGAAAACTTCCAGCTGGAATATGAACTTTCACAGTCCTTCATGAATTCTGCTTTTTCTGGGCTAAAGGAGAAGTACCATTACTGACCACACTCAGAGTGTGTGCTGGTTTGAGGCTAAGCAGAATATTTTAATAGAGAAAGTTACACTCTAGGCTGTGAAAGGAAAACATGGTGATGTCTGCTGCACTCATAGGCTTGCTGGAAAACTGTTTTGGGAAGAGAAACCAAAACATAGCTAAGTCAGTCTCTGTCTGTCTCTTGCTGGGAGAACAGCATCTGGGGCAGTCTGGCAGCTTCTGGCTCTGGCTCCTCTGCTGATTATTCTCACTAATCACTTTCCTTCTAACCCCCCTGGTCCATCCTCCAAACTCACCTTGCACGTAAGGCAAACCTTGGGGTAAGGTAGAGGGGTGGGGAGAAGGTGGAAGGGTGGTTGGGAGCCCCTCCTGGGGTCTTTGATTTCTAGGAGGGGAGTTGTGTTTCTGTATTACCTTTTACTTGTATATTTCTGTAAATATTCTGTCTACTGTGTCTATCTCTGCTTGTACATTGTGCTGAGCTGTAAATGGAGCTTCAGTCCTTAACTTCCAGCCAGCAGAGTTCTAGTCTGGGGGATTTTACAAAGTGTGGGGGGCAGGAAACTCCCAAACCATCACAGAGTGGTATCTAAGCACTGCAGGTCAGAGGAGGTCAGACCTACAAGCACTGCAAAATACATTCATGATTCCTTTAGATGTTCCAATGCCTAAAATTCAGTGCCTCTAAAACCCTGTGCACAGTGATGGTTTAGTTACTGCTAGCACTTGCACTCATGGCTCCTTAAGTGCTGAAGACTGCCTGGGTGTTCTGCTTGCCCTTGGCACTGTTCTGCCTGCCCTTGGCACTGTTCTGCCCTACAGGAGAGCTTTGTTCTGCTCATCTGTCGTACCTGTGACAGACAGGAGCAGAGTGTGATGGTTTGGGAGTTACCCACCCCCCACACTATGAAAATCCCCCAGACTAGACTCAGCCAGCTGGAAGTTAAGGACTGAAGCTCTATTTACAGCTCAGCACAATGTACAAGCAGAGATAGACACAATAGACAGGAATAGTTACAGACATAGACAAGTTAAAGGCAATACAGAAACACAACTCCCCTACCAGAAATCAGAGTCCCCAGGAGGGGCTCCCAACCACCCTTCCACCTTTTCCCCACCACTCTGCCTTACCTTACTCTGTCTTATGTGCAAGGTGAGTTTGGAGGCTGGGCCAGGGGAGTTAGAAGCAGAGTGATGAGTTGGGTTACACAGCAAAGAGGCCAGCAGACACACACCAGCTAGAGACAGACTCTCTATCTTATCTGTATCTGTGTCCTTGTTCTTATCCATCTCAGCAAGCCTGTGAGTGAAGCAGACACCACCAGGGTTTTTCTTTTCACAGTCTACAATTTTTTTTTTCATTAAAATATTCCAATTAGCCTCAAACCAGCACACAGAGCCAAAACCCCAGCAAACCACTCCCCACAATGCCAGGAAGCTGGAAGGAAGAGCCTTGAGGCAGGGCAGCCTGCTTCACCCAGTTTCTGGGATGCAGGTAAACTGCTTGCAATGCAGACTTGCTTTAAATGCTTTAAAATGTACATTCAGTCTATTCCTATTATTTTGGAAATGCTACCACAGGAATCTGTAGCCCCAGAAGAGGAGCACTGCTTTGTCTTTAAATACCATGACCAGAGGTTTCCAATACTCCTCATGCTGCAGGAGTGATTGTCCCCTTGTACTTGGCACTGGTGAGGACACACCTTGAGGATCTCAGTTGCAGGCAGCTCAATACAAGAGAGAGATCAAGATGCTGGAGAGAGTGCAGAGGAGGGCCATGAAGCTGGTGAAAGGCCTGGAGGATAAATCCTATGAAGAGCAACTGAAGGATGGTTAGCTTGAAGAGGAGGAGGCTGAGGTGAGACTTCATTGCTGTCTACAGTTCCCTGAAAGAACTTCGTGGAAAGGTTGGTGCTGAGCTCTTCTCACAGGTAATCAGTGACAGAACAAGAGGGAAAGGCCTCAAGCTGCAACTGGGTAGGTTTAGACTGGACATTAGGAGAAATTTTTTGAGGGCAAGAGTGGGCAGGCATTGGAATAGGCTGCCCAGGAAGGTGGTGGAGTCACCAATCCTGGGTGTGTTTAAAATATGTTTTGGTGTGGTGCTTGGGGATATGGTGTAGAGATGAACTTTGCAGAGCAGGGCTGTCATCTGGACTTGAAGGCCCCAGGAGTCTTCTCCAACCTGAACATTTCTGTGATTGTGTGAAATAGAGAAAAGCTGCTTACAGCTACCTCTTCACTACCAACTGCACCAGGACCCAGAGAGTTAACTGTGCTGTTTATCTGAAGCTCCACAGCATAATGTGTGCAGTTCTGGAGGCCTCAGCACAGGAAGGACATGGAAGTGTTGGAGCGGGTCCAGAGGAGGCCATGAAGATGCTGAGAGGGCTGCAGCAGCTCTGCTGTGAGGACAGGCTGAGAGAGTTGGGGCTCTGCAGCCTGGAGAAGAGAAGGCTTCCAGGAGACCTTAGAGTAGCCTTCCAGGATCTGAAGGGGGCTACAGGAAGGCTGGGGAGGGGCTATTGACAAGGGCTTGCAATGCCAGGACAAGNCTATGATTCTATGACTCTATGATTACAATTTTAGCCACTTTCATGTCATCTCTATGAAATAAGCCTGGCTCTGCAGCTGTTTTTTCAGCAAGGTTTCACCTGCAATGGAGTAAGCTGCTGTGATGAGTCATGAATCACTGAAGCACAGACTGCTGACTTTCCCTAAAAATAGCCTTCAGGTTGCAGGGATATGTCAGGGCATGCTGGTCCTTCAGACAAGGGCACAGGGGTTGATTTGGATTAAATCCATTTTCCTAGGTGATGGAAATGCCATACTTTGTATGGCAGAGGCTGCACATGACTGGGAGGTCTGTTGGGAGGTTAAAGTATTTTTGCCTTTCAGGAAAAAGATGTAAAATAAAGGAGTAAACAGAGTTGAAGAAGCAGGCTCTTGTCTCAGAGATCAAACCAATCAGGAAGACCTGTCCTGTGTCAGCATGAAACAAATTTGCACTTTCCTGTCCTCATAATTCTCCTTAACAGGGTTTCTCTCCTTACAAACCAAGATGCCACATGGCAGTAAAAGCTGGCACTGATAAAAAGAATATCATAGTGATGGCCACCTTGTGCTACACTGCCTGCTCAGGCTTCACAGGTATGTGTTTGTAAGAAGGCAAAACCTAGCAAAGCCACTGCTCTCAAGTCAGAGCTTCAGGAGGTGAGCCCAAACATGGTGCATGCAAATGTTTCCTGGCAGGAAAACTAACTGCTTGGCTACACAGCAAGGCTGATGGCAATGCCAAGAGGGTTTTAGCAAGTCCACTTGCTGGATAAGGAACTGACTGGATGGTGGCACACAGAGAGTGGTGATCAGTGCACAATGTCCACCTGGAGAACAGTGCCAAGTGGTCTCCCTCAGGGGTCAGTGCTGGGACCAGTGCTGTTTGACATCTTTGTCAGTGCCATGGACAGAGGAATCAGTGCAGCCTCAGCAAGTGTGCAGATGACACCAAGCTGTGTGGCACAGTCACTTGCTAGAGGGCAGGGATCCATTCAAAGTGTGCAGAGATAAATGTTTACATTCTGCATTTTAAATGGCCCTCCCCACTGAAGTGCATCAGCCACAAAATCCACAGAGTTCTTCTTTTCTCAGCCAAACCAGAGTGTGAAAGCAGACCCTGCAGGGCAGGATGGGCTCCTGTCCTGTCTGTGCTGGGGCCAGACACCCACCTCCTTGGCCTTGAGCCCAGTCCTGTGCCTGGCACCTCTGGCTCCCCTGTCAGATAGGGTTCATCCCTCTGCCATCCCAGAGCTGAAAGATAGCTCTAATCCATGGACTGGGGTTTGTTTCCACTTGCTGAAGAGGCCACAGGTCATGGGCACTGTGGAAGCAGCCCTGAGGCTGAGCAAACAGGGACAGCCTGGCTCTGGTGGGGACCAGGTGAGGCTGCACTCATGCTGTCAGAGCTGCAGACTCCTTTTGCTGCTTAAGCTTAGCTCTGCTTGCTTCATTTGAGATCCCAGAAGACAGCCTTGTGCCTAAAGGGGCAAGAATTGGCAATCATGGATAAATCCAGAGGGACCTGGACAGGCTGGAGAGCTGTGCCCAGGCAAACCTCATGACATTCAACAAGGCCAAGTGTAAGGTCCTGCACCTGGGTAGGCACAATCCCAAGCACAACTCCAGGCTGGGTGGGGAATGGCTGAGAGCAGCCCTGAGGAAAAGGACCTTGGAGTCTGGGGTGATGAAAAGCTC
>VWZE01008333.1:67722-89405 GCA_013396675.1 Eubucco bourcierii
CAGCAACTGTGTGCTGGGCTGCAGCAAGAGCAGTGTGGGCAGCAGGGCAAGGGAGGGGTTTGCGCCCCTTTGCTCTGCTCTTGTCAGACCCCACCTGGAGTCCTGTGTGCAGTTCTGGAGCCCCCAGCACAGGAAGGACATGGAAGTGTTGGAGCGGGTCCAGAGGAGGCCACCAAGATGCTGAGAGGGCTGCAGCAGCTCTGCTGTGAGGACAGGTTGAGAGAGTTGGGGTTCTGCAGCCTGCCGAAGAGAAGGCTTCGAGGGGACCTGATAGTAGCCTTCCAGTATCTGAAGGGGCCTACAGGAAGGCTGGGGAGGGTTTATTTACAAGGTCCTGCAATGACAGGACAAGGGGCAATGGGTTTGAACTGGCAGAGGGGAGATTTGGACTGGATGTTAGGAAGAAGTTCTTTACAGTGAGGGTGGTGAGACACTGGCACAGGTTACCCAGGGAGGTTGTGGCTGCTCCCTCCTTGGAGGTGTCCAAGGCCAGGTTGGATGAGGCCTTGAGTAACCTGTACTAGTGGGAGGTGTTCCTGCCTATGGTAGGGGGTTGGAACTAGATGATCCTTGAGGTCCCTTCCAACCTTACCATTCTATGATTCTATGATTTCTGGTGCCACACAGTATTTTTATGCCAACATTATTCCCTGCAGTCACATCACATTTTCATTGCCTGCTGATGTAATACCAAGCTCTAAACAATGCAAAACACAAGCAGAAAGTGGCACTGTGCTTATTTTGTGGTTGGTTTGAGAAATTCACCTTCTTTACTGTCAATACTATCTTACTGTCCAGTGCAGCCCTGAGGGCATGATGTGCATTCTGTGTGGTACCCTTTGGAGATCATTTCCATATGCAACTATCTCCCTTTCCTAAAAGGGAACTCATTCTATAGCCTGAAAACCACTTCTTGTCTAACAACTGTGGCATAGTGTTCCACAGCTACTGTCATTCATGTGATTGGCATGAAAGCTCCCCACATCTCCCCCTTAACACTTCTGTGCAAAGTCAACACAACATAGATTAAAGAAACAGGAAGTGAAAGGCCTGGGTCAAAGCATTATATTCATCTGAGCCCCAAAGAACCAATACTAAAACTTTAAAGCAATTGAAGACAAATGTGAACAACTTAACCCATTTTAACCACTCTTACCAGGTGCATCATACAAGGACACTTCCTTGTAAGAGACAGACATCACTGGGTGGTTAAGCTTCTCCCTGAAGTCACTGATGGTTTGGTAGACAAGGAACACAGCTACAGCCATGAGCAGCAGATAAATAAACAGGAGAATTACTGAAAAAACATTCTTTAGGCAAGTCTTGCTGAAACGCAAAGAAGGGGCAGTGGTACCCAGTTCACTATCTGGAACCAAACAGAATATGGATTAGGATTTAAAATACAGGTATTTGGACTGAATTTAGGTAGTGTTCATTTAATGATCAATCACTTGAGAGGAAAGTTAAACCAAGCTCAGTCTGAGGCTTAAAAATCCACAACTATTGCTGGTATTGATGATCAGTCAGATTTCTTTTTTCAAGCATAAGGTCTACTCTCAGGTGCCTGTTGTTCACATGTTGAACCTGGCACTCTGCTTAAGGACACAACAGGCAGTAAACAAGGTTTCTTTTCAAGGAGGACAACTCAGAAACTAAGTTTAAAGTTCATAACACAAAAGTTTGTTGACAGTCATTCTTTCCCCCAGGGAAAGTGTAACTCCTTTCCCCCCCACCCCACACTCCCACTCAGCATATGCAGTAGCAGAAAGACTTCATATTCTAATGCTCTAAACCAGCTATCTGCATTGCACCTCCACCCTGGCAGGAGTCACCAGGTCTCCCTCTCATTTTTGGACTCTACATAGTATGCACAAAGACTTAGAAACTAAAGTTCCAGTTAAAAGATTCTTCCAACTACAGCTAGAGAAAGACCAACCCAACTCTCTCATAGTTTCCTTGTCTCCCAAGCTTACTCTCTGAAGGTCTTTACACTAGTCTGACTTGTACACAGCCACACTCTTTGCATTCACCAATTTTTTGGGCAATACTTGTGAGGAAAAGGTTCATGGACTCATGTGGGTGAGTTACATATCACGTTTTGACTGTGAACAACACACAGCTGAACACAAAAGAGGAGCATTGAAACACAGTGCAGGAAAGCAGATAAGTAGGCACACTTTACACTGACTCTTCTCTGTGGGGTAACTTAATGAGTCAGACCCTTCCAGGCCATTCCACACTCTTCAACTCTAATAGCATGGTTTGCCATTTGTCTCTTACCACAGCAAACACTAGTCTATTAGTAAATCCTACACAAGTCCATGGCCACAGATGTGTTCCCCAGTTATGTGTCAGGAGATGGAAACCAAGGAAATGATCAGAGGGCTGCAGCAGCTCTGCTATGAAGACAGGCTGAGAGAGTTGGGGCTCTGCAGCCTGGAAAAGAGAAGGCTGCCAGGAGACCTTAGAGTAGCCTTCCAGGATCTGAAGGGGGCTACAGGAAGGCTGGGGAGGGACTATTGACAAGGGGTTGCAATGACAGGACAAGAGGCAGTAGGTTTGAACTGGCAGAGAGGAGATTGAAACTGGATGTTAGGAGGAAGTTGTTTGCAGTGAGGGTGGTGAGACACTGGCACAGGTTGCCCAGGGAGGCTGTGGCTGCTCCCTCCCTGGAGGTGTTCAAGGCCAGGCTGGAGGAGGCCTTGAGTGACCTGTACTAGCGAGAGGTGTCTCTGCCTATGGCAGGGGGTTGGAACTAGATGATCTTTGAGGTCCCTTTCAACCTTACCATTCTATCTAAGAAATTGGGACATAAAATTGCACTACTGAAACAAGTATGGTTTGAACAGCTGTAGAGCATTTAAACAGTACTCATTTCAGCTTGGATTACCTTAATGCCTAACCTGAGCTGCAATAACCCCAGCTAACACTGCCCTGCAGCCTCCAAAAGCAGGTCTGAACCAACTATGATCTGTTTAAAAGCACATCTGTTCAATACTGCATCCTGCTCATGTACATCTGGTACAGCCTTTGCTTGTAATCCACTGCCATTACATTCACTAACTCAGGGAAGACACAACATAAAGGAAAAGGATATCTTGAGCCAGCTGGTAATTAGATCTGTCAAATCTTCATTGACTGAGCAAGGTTCAGGACAAAGAAATGTTCTCATCTCAATTCACTGAAATGCTCCTTGGCTTTCTAACAGTAGTTATTCCCCAAAATAAACAATACAGCATTTCATTTGCTTTCAGAATCACAATTCAAAAGAGTCCAAACAACCAAATCCACACACAGAAGCATCTTATCAGGTGCTTAACAGAGGTTAATTTCTGGGTCCATAGTTCTTACCTGGTAAAATAACAGAGCTGGTTTCTTCATGGACTTCCATCTCTCCTCCTCTCTCTTCTGTTGGGTTTTCAGATGCTCGCTCCACATCTTCACTCAGCTGTGTAGTTAAAACAGTGGTTCAATTTCCAAATATGCTTTCAGCTTATAATTGCTGGAATGGTACAAATAAACGGGGCTCCAACTAACCAAACATATAAAACCATGCCCCCAGTCCAAGAGCACCCAACACCTCTTCCATTTGTTCAGAGGACAACAGTCACATTAATGTAGACCTACATCTAAAAAATTACATGCATGCTGCAAAAACAAAAAGAGAACGCATTAAATTTAACCCACTTCCATCCTACTGCTGCAACAATAACACCATCTTTTATTTCAAGATCAAAGTAATTGCTTCCCTGGCAGCTTCAGCTCACCTTAAACCCCCAATTAGGACAATGCCCTCAGAAATAAGCAGGAATTTAATTCCTTCACTCAAGAATATATGTTTAGGCATAAACAAACCACAGCACACAGCATCAAACTGAGCATTAGCACTTCTTATTAAAGAGGTGCAAAAAGAGGGAGTTCCACTTTGAGAGGCATTAGGGCAAGTTACTCATAGAATCATAGACTGGTAAGGTTGGAAGGGACCTCAAGGATCATCTAGTTCCAACCCCCTGCCATAGGCAGGGACACCTCCCACTAGCACAGGTCACTCAAGGCCTCCTCCAACCTGGCCTTGAACACCTCCAGGGAGGGAGCAGCCACAACCTCCCTGGGCAACCTGTGCCAGTGTCTCACCACCCTCACTGCAAACAACTTCCTCCTAACATCCACTTTCGATCTCCCCTCTGCCAGTTCAAACCCATTGCCCCTTGTCCTGGCATTACAAGACCTTGTCAATAGTCCCTCCCCAGCCTTCCTGGAGCCCCCTTCAGATCCTGGAAGGCTACTCTAAGGTCTCCTGGAAGCCTTCTCTTCTCCAGCCTGCAGAGCCCCAACTCTCTCAGCCTGTCCTCACAGCAGAGCTGCTGCAGCCCTCTCAGCATCCTCGTGGTCTCCTCTGGACCTGCTCCAACACTTCCATGTCCTTCCTGTGCTGAGGGTTCCAGAACTGCACACAGGACTCAAATACAGTCTCAGACACACAGGTAGGTGGGTCATTAGAAGACAACAATCAAACACCTGTACATTTCTGGTAGCTATTTGCACTCACTGTACATCTTAGTCTTCCACTATTTCTAAAAGAAGCAACAGAGAACAGATTTTTGTTTTATTTTGCTGTATAGTGCTCTGGGTCTAAGCTGCCAAAACACTCTGGTCAAGGTCAAGAGCTTGTCTCATCAGGTAAGCATCATGGGAGACTGTAAAGTCTTAGACTTCATAAATACACACACACACAAAATCATCCCCTGTATGTTTTCCAAATTCCTTGTGCAGTAGGTGTATGACTGACATACAAATCACAGCAAGGCAAACTGGAATGCAAGTTTATAGCACATCATGTTTTGCACAGCAACTGCCCAAGCTAAACACAGCATTACCTTCCTAAGATTAGCTTTCACAGAATCACAGAACTTTAGAGGTTGGAAGGGATCTCCAGAGATCACTGAGCTCAACTCCCCTCCCAAAGCAGGATCCCCTAGGGTAGTGCACCCAGGAATGCATCCAGTTGGGTTTTGAGTGTCTCCTGAGAGGGAGACTCCACAATCTCTCTAGGCAGCCTGTTCCAGTGCCCTGTCACCCTCTGTAAAGAAGTTTCTCCTCATGTTGAGGTGAAACCTTGTATGTTTAAGTTTGCAAGTATTGCTCCTTGTCTTATTAGTGCAGACCAGAATAGCTTTGTTCCTATTTCAAGGGAAACAGTGGCACAGTTAATGCAGCAGCCATACTGAATGCTATTGAACTTTACACCCCCAGCTTACTCAACAGTAATGTGCATGTATCCACAAGGAAATGCAACTACAGGAGTATGTAGTTCAGTATTGAAATGATCATTACACCATTAACAGATCATCATTTGCACTTATTAGGAAAGAGTCCACTCATTTTACATCTTCAAAGTCTCCATCACTTCCTCCTGTATGCACTGTGTGAAGCAAGTTAAAAGCAGTTACCCAGTTGTTTTTAAATGCCTTCCACATAAATAAAGCATGATTTTCCACAGTATGAGGCATGGAGCAAACAGGTAACTAAACTCAGCTCATTTGCAGGAGGCTTACCAGGGCCCAACTGAAGATCATTTTATTTTATGAAGATACTAGAAACACATCAGTTCTATTAGTTTACCTGATCCAAAATAAGCTATACTGACACAAGAAAAGTATTTACTGAAACTCTTGTACATGTTAAGCAAAATCAGCTAAGAAGTTAGTTCAGATTGCACCCATGCAAATTCCTTATGCTGAAGTTGACTCAAAAAAACTTCCAAAATCACTGAAGTTTCCCAGGTGACTCTCACACCCCTTTGGTTCAACCACAGTACCCCATGTATGGGCACCTCAGTAACTGAGCTTATGTAGAGTAAGCAGGTTCTGTTTCTGACAGCAAGGAGATCCCAACACAACCTTAAACAAGGACAACATCTCAAGAGGACCTTCAACACATAGAAGAAAAACTAAGAAAATGTAACATTTCAGCACTCCTTAGAAATAAAACAAAAAAAATTTAATATACATCTACTTTTCCTTATCCCTGCTAACAAGACAGACATAGTTTCGTAAGTTTTCCACACTTAAAACCAGTGAAGGACCTGGTAATCAAAAGCAGAAGAGCTAATACAGCCTCAGGTGCAGTAAGTAGGTTGAGCTGATGCATAAACACCTCTTAAAAACCAACTAATTTTACTGCCAATCCTGAGCACCTGACTTGACAACAGGTGAAGCTGCAGAAACCTATTAAAGCTACCAAGAGTTGCTCATGGCTCAGCCTCCGTGTTCTGAGTGTACAGCACACCAGCTGTACAAAGCACAGCAGCACAGACCTACAAACTCAACGACTCACATGCACACTGAGCTACAGCCTCCTAACCACCGGGAAATCAGCACAGCATTACTGCATGACAGCCAGTTCTAGCTTCCTCAGGCTTGATCAAAGCAAGTGACAACAGTGAACCTGAGGTATGCCAGTGGTGTTCACCTTCCTAGGCCAGCTCTTCCTTCATCTTATTCTGTATAGACATGAACGATGGTGCTAGTGGAGAAGGAACACAAACTCGCTGGGCAGTCAAGCATGCAATACAAGGCAGAGATAGGATAGGATACCAAGAGCAGGAAGGGCACAAAATAGACCTTTGTTCAGCATTCCTCTGAGCTCAGCGCACACGGCTGAGTGAGAAACAACTGCAGCAGCCTGCCTGTGATCCAGCTGCTCCTTTTCAGTGCTGCACACCGAAAAGCACCAGGCAAAAAGAAGCTCAGAAAAGGCAACTCCAGATATCTGAGCATCCCCGCTAGATGTAGAAGCATCACAGACTGCCCCAGGTGCCAGAGAAGGGAAGGAAATGCAGCTGCTGCACTTCACACCATCTAGACTTAGAAAACAGAGTTTGGGACAGTCCCAAACACACAGAGTAGTGTCAGCAGTGTACGATACACAAGGCAGAAACATGACATGTATAGTCCAGCCCATACTTCAGGCATCAATGGAACTTCATTAACTTTCCCAAGTACTTCCCCTACGTACAAGATCTCACATGAGTTAATTTCATCTTGATAATCACAGGATAAAATCTTCCTACTGGGTAAACCACTCTTAAATACAAGGAGAACTTGTCCCTACAGGCCTTTTCTGATTCATCAGCTTCCAATGCCTTCTAGCCCAGCACTAAAAAACCTAAAAAAAACAACCACCAAAATCAAACTCAATAGTTGAAACTATACAGATTGCATTAAACTAAATTAGAAAGCATTAAACCAGGGCCCCAAACTGCCCGTGGCATACAAAGGAAGGTAAACATCTTCCTTCCTTTCGCCTGCACGCTACAAACAAAAGTGCCAGGCTGCAGGGCTACACTGCTGCTGAACTTGGCACAAATAGCTTGTGGAGAGATAGGAACGAGCAGAAGATTCCGGTTGCTGGAGTCTGCACATTGATATGCAAAGCAGGCGCTGTTGGCAGGCTGATAAGGCGTCCTTCAGCTTCATAGCCGAGAGCTCCGGTATCGGAGCTCCTTCCCACGCTCGACACACAATCTTCTCGTTAGGAAAGCCACGGTTACAAAGCTCCTCAGCTCTACCGAGCTCATGCACTTCACCTGTCGCCGATTATTTCAGCTGCGCTGAAGGGCAAATACTGATACTAAGTGCACCCAGAACATCCATTTCTTTCAGGACCCCAGCAGACACACCGGGAAGGAGGGCGTGGGGCAGCAGCAGGCAGGTGAAGGAACGAGTCCATATGGTCAGAACAGTGCGGTTTGGCCGCGCTTCGACAGCTGCAGACGGGTCACAAGGGGTAGGTTACGCTGCGGAGGACTTGGCGCTGCATCCGACTCGCTTGGCCAGGGCTCCCCGGCAGCGACGCGCCCCTGCCGAGCCGCACAGCCAGAGATCGGAGCGCAGCTGAGCTCACGGAGGCAGCCTGCAGCATAAATTCTTAGTACACCCCGCGTCGGGCATCGCCGCCCGGCGACCTGCTCCGGCCCCTCCCGGCGAGCCGAGGCCCGCCACTCACTAGCCCTGCCCCAGCCTCCCTCGTCCCTGCCTGCCTGTACCTCTTGGTAGGATGCGGAGACCTCTGGTCTTAGCATAGCATCTGCAGCGGGGAGCGGCCACTGCGGGGGGCCGGGAGGCAGCCCAGCCGCACCGCCCAGGACAGTGACACCAGCAGCGAGCCGAGACGTCCTGCCCGAGCAGGGCCACGCAAGCGCCGGGACCCCCCACCCGCCCGCGGGCGCTTCCCGCCCCAGCGCTGTGTCCTCGCCATAGCAGCGCGGGGGCTGCTGGGAGGTGTAGTCCGGCGGGAGCCGCCGTAGCGGGTGCCGAGACACCGCTGGCGTTAGGCAGCTGGCAACGGAGAGCTGCTGAGCCCCGACATCACCTCAGCGACAGGCAACGAGGAAGCCTGTGGCAAGCCGGGGCTCGCTGGTAGCCGCCCCGGCAGTAAGCACCGTCTTTTTCCACGTCCAGACTGCAAGGCAAGGGCTCTGAAATGCAGGAGGTACTATAAGGCTCGCAATGGCTTGGAAGGTCTTGTTTCATCTCCCACAGCTCGCTCAGTGATTTCCCCTGAGCTCTTCTTCCCTCTGCCAGTGCAGCACGGTTGCTTGCTGCACGTTTAAAGGGTGTTTTTTTGTACAGAACGTTCTTCTCTGTTGAAGACACAGGGAGGTACAGTGCAGCGATGACTACGTTTGTCTTCTACACCGCACACACGCTTCACAACACGAACTCTCTTAAGCAAGACCGAACTAGACTGGAAGAGCAATTTAAAACAATTTTGCCAGCTCTCCCACTAGCACAACGCTACTGCTGGGGGAAAAAAAAAAAAATTAAAAAATTGTTTGTTGCTCAAGGCTGCCAGCAGGACGTCAAACCAACAGGCACCCTTGGCAACCAGACAAAACTTGTGCAGGGCTTCTCTAACCTCCCAGCCACCCACGCTGCGGCGGCACTGGGGCACTCCGGGAAGATAAAAGCTAGAACCACCTAAGAGCTGACTCATGAGCCATCCATCCACATCTATTTTTCTTTTCCGGCATGGAAGGAATTGTTAACGTTTCATCATCAAGACGCATGCACAACATTTATTGCATTGAGACCCAATGCTGTAGCTGGAGTCCCTGCCTAGGACCAATTGCTAATGGGTTTATAGCCTTGTCAAAGGTTTTAAATCCTTTGACAACAACATTCCTAATATACAGCTTCTCCTTTCATAAAGCATTTTACTTGTTACTCCTTTTTCAGTTGTCTGTGTTTCAAAAGCAAGCTCCAACCCTCAAAGAGTGAGGCTTCAGACAGATGTTGGCTAGTATTCAGCACTTGCAGCCCTCCTTCTTATTTAAGAATGAAAGGTAAATCTATAACCAATTGGTGATTGAACCAAACTTACAAATTTGACTTCGGCATATTTCCCAGTGGCATGGATCTCTGCCGTGTGAGGCATTTGCAGGTAGAGCAACCAGGCAAATGCCACAGCCTTTACTTGCATGTAGCGGGAGCATTCAGAAGCTGTTCTGTCCAGAGCCTTAGTAAAGGACTCTTCTGCTTGACATTTCACTTGTGCCCTGTGTATTCAGCAAACGGATGTGATGGACAGCCAGGACGGAAAGCCCAGCTATTGTTTAGACAGAATAGGCAAATTTCACTGCCTAAGGAGATCACAGACACAGCCTTGTTAGTCCCTAACGAGACAAAGTCTCAAGCTTGCCACAACCAGACAAGCAAGCAGTCAGCACTCAAATGGTCACAGAAACACCTTCCCCACAACCTGCCTGTGTCAGGCTTGCCCAGCTCATCACCTGGGTGGTCTAGTGGTCTTCACTCTCATACTGTAGTGATATGCCCTCACTCCCCTGTGTTCCTGGACTATGGAGGTGTTGCTTTGGACTAGCTACTTCAACCCCTTTCTATCTCACATTTACTTACTGCCTGGATCCTTCTCCCAGTCGTTCAACTCTCAGCACCAAGGAGCAAAGACAGCAAAGACACGGTAGTCAGGAAGACTGGGTGCTGTGGTATCCAGGCAGTTACGTCCTTCTAGCCCTCACCTGTCAGCACCACAGTGGCAGGGATGTGATACATGTATCTAAAGTGTAAAAAGCTTCTCTTAATTCAGTGTGGAACTACATCATCAAATGGCTTATTCTTCTCACAGTCTGAAATGCTTGCCCTTGCTATATTTGTAGTAGAGTGAAATAACATAATTTGAAAATTTCCTATTTATCCTTCCTGAGACTAAAAATCATAGAATCATAGAATGGTAAGGTTGGAAAGGACCTCAAGGATCATCTAGTTCCAACCCCTGCCATAGGCAGGGACACCTCCCACTAGTACAGGGCACTCAAGGCCTCCTCCAACCTGGCCTTGAGCACCTCCCTGGGCAACCTGTGCCAGTGTCTCACCACCCTCACTGCAAACAACTTCCTCCTAACATCCAGTTTCAATCTCCTCTCTGCCACTTCAAACCCATTGCCTCTTGTCATTGCAAGACCTTGTCAATAGTCCCTCCCCAGCCTTCCTGTAGGCCCCTTCAGTTACTGCAAGCCTTCTCTTCTCCAGGCTGCAGAGCCCCAACTCTTGTAGCCTGTCCTCACAGCAGAGCTGCTCCGGCCCTCTGTCAACATTTGGGGGTTTTGTTAGGTTTGGAGTTTTTTTGTTAGGTTTTGTTAGGTTTTGGGTTTTTGTTTTTTTTTTTGTTAGGTTTTTTGTTTGGTTGGTTTGTTAGTTGTTTTTTTAAGTCATAAAGATGAAGCCTGTCCTCCATGTGCTGGTTTTGCGAATAAACATTTAGAAAAGCAAGCAGAGAAGCTCCAGAGAGTGAAAAGGGGTAGGGAAGAAGGACTCCTTCATTAGCTCGGGTGCCGCCGGCACAGCCGGCCTGGGAGAGCACTCAGCCGCTGCTGCCCTGAGCCGCTCAGACACCCCTGGGAGCGGCGCCGTGACTTCAGCTCGGTTCAGAGCGTGTGCACTTTGGCTTTAACGCTTTCCCTGTACTTCAATTGAACCAAAGCACGGAGCGCCGGGGCCGGAACACATTTGTCCCCACTGCCAGCCCGCGGCAGCAGCGGGGCCCGAGGCCGGCTCCGCGGGGGCTGGAGGCGGGGCCGGGGCTCGTCATCGGCGGCATGGCGGGCGGCTGTGCGTGGGGGCTGCTGCTGGCCGCCCTGCTGGCGGCTGCCGAGCGGGAGCCGCACCTCAGGCCGCCGGCCGAAGCCCCCGTGCGGCTCTTCACCGAGCCCGAGCTCGCCAGATACGATGGGCAGAAGGTAGGGCCAGACGCAAGAGGGTCCGGTCAGAGCCGCGGTGCGGCCTTGGGTATGCGCGTGGAGTCGAGGCCAGGGCCCGTAGGGCGCCCTGCGGCGCACCGTGACCCCCAGCCGGGCCGCCGGCTGAGTGCTCTCCCAGGCCGGCTGTGCAGGCGGCACCCGAGCTAATGAAGGACTCCTTCTTCCTTACCCCTTTTCACTCTCTGGAGCTTCTCTGCTTGCTCTTCTAAATGTTTATTCGCAAAACCAGCACATGGAGGACAGGCTTCATCTTTATGACTTAAACAACTAACGTTCCTCCTGCTCATCTGTGCCGTCCTCCGCGGTAGTCAGTGGATAACCTGCTGCTTATGTGCCCTCGAGGAGAGAGAGGTTCGTCGGCACCTGTGCATCGCTGGCCGATTGCAGCCGCTGAGCTTGCTTACAGTTCCCTGGTACCTTCCCAGTTTGTTTATTTTTTCCCTGCTTAGCAAGGTACTCATGCCAGTGAATTTCAGCTTACCATAAATTGCAGCCAAAGTAGTTTCCCCTCAATAATTGATGAAACAATCTATTTAGGCTCATTTATGTATGTATTTATTTAAAGAACAGGATTCAACAAGGCCAAGTGTAAGGTCCTGCACCTGGTAGGCACAATCCCAAGCACAACTCCAGCCTGGGTGGGGAATGGCTGAGAGCAGCCCTGAAGAAAAGGACCTGGGGGTCTGGGTTGATGAAAAGCTCCAGATGAGGCTGCAGTGTGAGTGCAGCCCAGACAGCAACTGTGTGCTGGGCTGCAGCAAGAGCAGTGTGGGCAGCAGGGCAAGGGAGGGGATTGTGCCCCTTTGCTCTGCTCTCCTCACACCCTATCTGGAGTCCTGTGTGCAGTTCTGGAGCCCCCAGCACAGGAAGGACATGGAAGTGTTGGAGTGGGTCCAGAGGAGGCCATGAAGATGCTGAGAGGGCTGCAGCAGCTCTGCTGTGAGGACAGACTGAGAGAGTTGGGGCTCTGCAGCCTGGAGAAGAGAAGGCTTCCAGGAGACCTTAGAGTAGCCTTGCAGGATCTGAAGGGGGCTCCAGGAAGGCTGGGGAGGGACTATTGACAAGGTCTTGGAATGCCAGGACAAGGGGCAATGGGTTTGAAGTGGCAGAGGGGAGATTGAAAGTGGATGTTAGGAGGAAGTTGTTTGCAGTGAGGGTGGTGAGACACTGGCACAGGTTGCCCAGGGAGGTTGTGGCTGCTCCCTCCCTGGAGGTGTTCAAGGCCAGGTTGGAGGAGGCCTTGAGTGAGCTGTACTAGTGGGAGGTGTCCCTGCCTATGGCAGGGGGTTGGAACTAGATGATCCTTGAGGTCCCTTCCAACCTTACCATTCTATGACTCTATGATTCTAGGTAAGATGTTTGCTTGGATACATACACAAGCAAGAGAGAACACACAACAGCGAATTTGATTCTCTTCTTTGTGGCCTGAGTGCTTACAGACTTCATAGCTAGAACTAATGGCCTTTTGCCTACACTGAAATGTTGAGGATATACTGATGGCTTGCTTTCCAGGAAGGACAGCCCATTTACCTGGCAGTGAAGGGAGTAGTATTTGATGTCACTTCTGGAAAAGGTGAGTTTGCTTCTGCCTTTGCTGTCTGCTTTGTTTTCATGCTGTTCAGTCATTTCCAAATACTCCCCCTGTATTGCAAGCCTGCAGTACGATTGCAGCAATCAATATTTTTTTTCCCTTTTTGAAAATCTCAGTACACATGGACAGACAAGACAGTGTAGTCCAGTTAGCTGGGGAGCTGATGACAGAAATGCTGAAGATACCTGGTGAGACCCAAGCCCACCCTGATGTGGGGGCTGGACCATGCAGAAGCCAGTGCTACAGCACTGGGTACATGAGCTGGCAGGATTAAAGCTAACTTGGATGTACTTGTACTGCACTACACAGCCTAAGCATTGATACAGCTTCATCCTCTCCTTTTGTGCTGGTGTTTGCCTAGTTATACTGTCAGTGGCCTGGTCAAAACTCTTGGGCTGTGATTTTGAAAGAGCAGGGAACTAAGTAATTTTTTCCCCCTTCTTCCTTTAGAATTTTCTTATATCATGAGGCTTCTTGATTCATCACTTACACCTAAACCATTTATTGCCCTATTTGCATGATGGCTGCCTTGCCACTGCAAATTCTGGGGTCTATGATCTTATAAGAATCTAAAAGGCACAGCTCTCTGTATGGTAGCTAAAATTTAAGACTGCAGTTTAGGAGTTCAACAGTTGTACTGTATAACCCCACCCTCTGTTTACTGAGTTTGTTGTGTGGATTTTCTTTAAAGACTGGGATATATTATCAAAAAGTAGCGAATCAAAAGGCAGTTTTGGAGAGAGAGTAGTCTTAAACTTCAGTTGTTGCTTTCAGGTCATTGGCAAGTGTGGCAGGCTGGTGAAGAGTAAAGCTGAAGGTACCCTCTACAGTGTCAGATTACCACTGGAAATTTTTTTTTATTTATTTATTTGTTTAATGTGACAGAATTTTATGGAAAAGGAGCCCCATACAATGCTTTGGTTGGAAAAGACTCAACAAGGGGAGTTGCAAAGATGTCTCTGGATCCAGCAGATCTTACCCATGACATAGTAAGAAAATGGCCTATTAGTTTAATTCTGTTTTGCAAAGTTTTACTCTTTTGCAAGATGATGAATGACAATGTTAAATTACTTATCTTAATTTGATTCACAGATTTTTAAACCAAAATGCATTAATATTCTTTAAATACATGAAATGGATATGCATTTATTGCCCATAGAAGGTACAGTGCTAAGAGCCTTGAAGAGGAAAGGTTTCACCTGTGGAATCAGCACAATTTAATGGAAGCACATAAAAAAATAAAATTACTTGCTGTTTGAAAAGATGCTTCCAAAGACAGTAAATAACTTTTTTTTTTTTTGTCAAGTGATTTAGTGAATCCTGTGTCACTGACACAGCAGTGAATGCTAACTCTGGTAGTGGGTTGTGGCTTGTTTGAGGTGTGATTTACTTGTGCAGGGGGAATGAAGAAATATTGTTTGTTTTCATAAATTAAAATAATAGTAAATAACTAGAAATAAATAAATTAATAATTCATTCATTATTTGAATGAAAAGGTATAACTAAATTATTGATTGATTATTTGAATGAAAAGATACAACTACATGATATACAATATATATACAATCCAAAGCACAAGTCCAGGCTGGGTGGGGAATGGCTAAGAGCAGCCCTGAGGAAAAGGCCCTGGGGGTCTGGGGTGATGAAAAGCTCAACATGAGGCTGCAGTGTGAGTGCAGCCCAGACAGCAACTGTGTGCTGCTACAGGAAGGCTGGGGAGGGACTATTGACAAGGTCTTGCAATGCCAGGACAAGGGGCAATGGGTTTGAACTGGCAGAGGGGAGATTTGGACTGGATGTTAGGAGGAAGTTGTTTGCAGTGAGGGTGGTGAAACACTGGCACAGGTTGCCCAGGGAGGTTGTGGCTGCTCCCTCCCTGGAGGTGTTCAAGGGCAGGCTGGAGGAACTAGATGATCCTTGAGGTCTCTTCCAACTTTACCATTCTATATAACTAGACAGGTTATACCATGGATTTTGTTGCTCACGTTCTGCAACATAAACTCAAAAGCTAATCCTAAGGTGTACAGTAATTTAAGAAAAATGTATATCTGTATGTGTCAAAGACAGAACTTTCATTGCCATATTTCATTTAGACAGGACTCACAGAAGAGGAACTGAAGTCCCTGGATGATACCTTCAAT
The DNA here is from genome assembly GCA_013396675.1 of Eubucco bourcierii. Lineage (NCBI taxonomy): Eukaryota > Metazoa > Chordata > Aves > Piciformes > Ramphastidae > Eubucco > Eubucco bourcierii. The sequence goes on from VWZE01008333.1 coordinate 82,736, forward strand.
AATGTTTATAAGGCCAAATACCCAATTGTTGGGTATACTTCGCGACGAATTCTGAATGAGGACGGCAGCCCCAATCTGGAATTTAAACCTGAAGATCAGCCACATTTCAACATTAAAGATGAGTTTTGAGGACCATTTTTGGACCCAGAGAGTGCCTGGGGAAAAGCATGATCTTTTCTGGAGTTCAGCAGTTAGCATGGATCAGTTTTCTGTGTAGAAAATAGGTATGTGTGTATACACACATAGGTTAGAGGAAACAAACAGATCTGTATTAGTGCCATCCACCTGGGAGGTTTGCTCTGAATCATGAGAATTATTTAGTAAGAAAGTTCTTTCTGCCTGGATTTCTCTGTTTACAATTGTGTGTGATGTAAAATTATATTCCTTACATGAAGATGAGGAAGTTTTTTAACAGTTAAAACATGCCTAGTCTTTTTGTAAATCCCAAATTGCTTCCCACTCTTTGGAAAAGACTGCATACATTACCTCCATGAGCTAACATCAATTCTCTGCTTCAAATGTGCTAAGGTAGCACATTTGGGGTTGGAACTAGATGATCATTGAGGTCCCTTCCAACCTTACCATTCTATGATTTACAAAGAGGTGTAATAGAGGGCTTAGATTTTACAAAGCATTGTGGGATTTAATGTTTGACAGGTTTGAGAATACTGGATATAAAACCACCCAGACTGTTTAAACACAGTTACTGTGGAATATTTATGCAAAGGCTACAGCTGCAATGCAAGAAAAACAAATATTTAGCCTTCCAGAATCTGAAAGGGGCCTACAGGAAGGCTGGGGAGGGATTATTGACAAGGTCTTGCAATGCTAGGACAAGGGGCAATGGGTTTGAACTGGCAGAGGGGAGATTGAAAGTGGATGTTAGGAGGAAGTTGTTTGCAGTGAGGGTGGTGAGACACTGGCACAGGTTGCCCAGGGAGGTTGTGGAGCACAGAAGCACCCAACGTGAGATCACATTGGGTGCTTCTGTGCTTCACAACCTCCCTGGAGGTGTTTAGAACCAGGTTGGAGGAGGTCTTGAGGCTGCTCCCTCCCTGGAGGTGTTCAAGGCCCCGTTGGAGGAGGCCTTGAGTGACCTGTACTAGTGGGAGGTGTCCCTCCCTATGTCAGGGGGTTAGAACTAGATAATCTTTGAGGTCCCTTCCAACCTTAACCAGTCTATGATTCTATGATTTTTCCCCATGAGATCTACTGTGACACATAAGTAAGATTATGTTCTTAGCTTTGAATAAATGACACTTGAAAGTTTTTTTCTTAAACAATTATCAAAGATGTCATCTGTATTAGATTATGAAGATTTCCTTCTAGCTTACTCCACTTTTTCTCTGACAATAAAAGGAAATGATAGCTCACTGTTTACCACATGCTCTTACCACCTACTCAGCACAAGTTTATTATAGTAATTTTGTATCCTGTGGATACTAAATTTAGCATCTTTGTACTGGCAATTTTGTTTCTCTTTACTATCACTCTGGCTTCATCATTGCTGTTGCAATGAAGTGTGCACACATATGTTCCTATTAAGCTAATATAAAACTGCAGATCCTTTATTTGGTTTCTCTGACAGCCTTTCAGCCACAAGAGGACTGTAAAAATCATGTGTTTTATATATTGCTGCTAACCACTGAATTTCACTAACTTAAGTAGGATATATAGTGTCATGTATGTGGATTTATCTGCTAGTGTGCAGGTTGATTTGATGTGGAAAAAAAAATAAGCAGCTGCTTCCAAGTCTGTATTAATAAGACAGAAGTAATAAAAATACAATTTTTTTTTTGTTTTATTTCTATATCAATTTGACCATTTTCATGGAAGGATTTCCCACCCTACAGTTTGCAGCAGACAGCTGCCTGTGAGCTAAGTAGAAAAGCTGTACATTTGTCTTTTCTTTCACAGTGTTACAGATTTTATTCTAAACTTGTATCTTTTGTGATACATGGACAGAAGAATCAGTGCAGCCTCAGCAAGTGTGCAGATGACACCAAGCTGTGTGGCACAGTCGACTTGCTAGAGGGCAGGGATCCATCCAGAGGGACCTGGACAGGCTGCAGAGCTGTGCCCAGGCCAACCTCAGGACATTCAACAAGGCCAAGTGTAAGGTCCTGCACCTGGGTAGGCACAATCTCAAGCACAACTCCAGGCTGGGTGGGGAATGGCTGAGAGCAGCTCTGAGGAAAAGGCCCTGGGGGTGTGGGGTGATGAAAAGCTCAACATGAGCCTGCACTGTGCATATGCAGCCCAGACAGCAACTGTGTGCTGGGCTACAGCAAGAGCAGTGTGGGCAGCAGGGCAAGGGAGGGGATTCTGCCNAGAGGACTCGGTTGCTGTCTGGGCTGCATATGCACACTACAGGCTCATGTTGAGCTTTTCATCACCCCAGACCCCCAGGGCCTTCTCCTCAGGACTGCTCTCCAGAATCTGAATGAAAAAAAAAAAAAAACCCTACAGGTTGCACTTGTTTCAGTCATTCTGAGCAGATAGAATTAGATGATAACTGATGTGAAAACTTCCCAGTACTGAGTTCTCTGCTCCTTTGCAGAGACACTAAAGTCAGTTGTGGTGGATATGCAGAGCTCAGTTGCCAAGCAATTAATTGCCTGAAGGAGAACTTTATAGATTAAACTGATAAGTGGTTTAAAATAGCTGTGGCAGATCAAGAGTATCTTGTTTGCCTCATTGGAGGATAAGGCTACATACTCTTTTATTTTACATCAAAACACTACTTTGGTAATGACCACAGATAAAGTCCAGATAACTCAAATATGTATTACATTTAACTCTGTTGATTTTTACGTTTGAGCAAATCTCCTAAACACAGTTTCATTAAAAAAAAAAAAATAAACACTGCTCCACAAAAAGCAAAATGTTCATTCTGGACAGCAGAACTGTGCAGCCATGCATCAGATCTAAATATACAGCAAAAGTGTTAATTGAAGGGATTACATTTTTTAAATTATATTCTAGGTAATATGTTTGTGGCTTATATTATGCTTGGAAATGTCTCAGGGACATCATGGATTTTTCCTTATTTTTTAACCATAGCCTGTACTTTCAAATATTTATGCAGTCCTTTTTAGAAACAGGGCAGTAGGACTTTTTGAGGCATTTGTGATGTATTTTCCTGTTAAAAAGACAAACGTACATGGATGTCTGAGACAGGCAACAGGCTGATCCTGCAACTTAGACAAAGACAACAGCCTTACAGTCTTTAAAAAAAATATATTCTATTCAATGTATTCCTTAAAGTGATCAGGTCTGAAATAATGCCCTGCAGTTTTGAGCTCTGACACAATAAAAATGGTAGCCAGAAATAAAACAGTGGCCGCTAGGGGGCGACAGCTGAAAAGCTCTCAGCATTAGCATGCAAGAGCTCAACCTACCCATTTTAGGGAACGTGAAAGGATGTTAAGGATACATGCTTAGTAGGGATGCTTGACTATGTGCTGAGCCTCTATAATTGCACACACTAAACCTTGCATAGGGCCCTAAATTTTTGCATATGTGCATATGTCCCTAAATTTTTTGTTGCCAAGGGTAGAGAAACTTTTGTTGCAGTGGGTCCAGAGGAGGCCACAAAGATGCTGAGAGGGCTGCAGCAGCTCTGCTGTGAGGACAGGCTGAGAGAGTTGGGGCTCTGCAGCCTGGAGAAGAGAAGGCTGCCAGGAGACCTTAGAGTATCTTTCCAGTATCTGAAGGGGGCTACAGGAAGGCTGGGGAGGGACTATTGACAAGGTCTTGCAATGCCAGGACAAGGGGCAATGGGTTTGAACTGGCAGAGGGGAGATTGAGACTGGATGTTAGGAGGAAGTTGTTTGCAGTGAGGGTGGTGAGACACTGGCACAGGTTGCCCAGGGAGGTTGTGGAGCACAGAATCACCCAACGTGATCTTTGATCATGTTGGCTGATTCTGTGCTCCACAACCTCCCTGGTGGTGTTCAAGGCCAGGTTGGAGGAGGCCTTGAGTGACCTGTACTAGTGGGAGGTGTCCCTGCCAATGGCAGAGGGGTGGGACTAGGTGATCCTTGAGGTCCCTTCCAACCTTACCATTCTATGATTCTATGATTGAACAATCTCCTTAGACTTTAGTATGTCACAGAATCATAGAATCATAGAATGTTAAGGTTTGAATGGACCTCAAGGATCATCTAGTTCCAACCCCCTGCCATAGGCAGGGACACCTTCATGCAAAGCAGCAGTATATCAGTGGAATATAAATCAGTCCAAAGCAGAGAGAAGGAAGGTGAGTGAAATTCTGCTTTGAAGAAGCAGCAGGAGATTATAAATAACTCACAGGAGAGTATCATTTCAGAAGAAGCAAAATTTGCTGATGCAGAGATCAGGTTGAACTTGAGAATGGAAAAGAGAGACATCCTGCTTGGATAGTGTTCTAGGAAAATCAGCATGAATTAAACAGTTTGTGACTGCTGGCTCCTTGCTTCACTGCCTCAGCTTCATTTTCCAAAAATACTGATGCTTTGCAGGTGGCCTGCTTTCACAGAAAACAGGCTGCTGCCATTAAATCCAGAGCTTACCAATTTTTCTCACTTTGTCTTTAAAAAATGGCCATTCCAGTTTAAAAATGAAGGCAGGAGTTTTGCTGTTGAAGAGGTGACCAGGGGCACAGAGATGAAGGTGCAATTCTCAGTTTCATTACAACTTTGCAATCCTTTCATAGAATCATAGAATGGTAAGGTTGGAAGGAACCTCAAGGATCATCTAGTTCCAACCCCCTGCCATAGGCAGGGACACCTCCCACTAGCACAGGGCACTCAAGGCCTCCTCCAACCTGGCCTTGAACACCTCCAGGGATGAGGCTTCCACTAACTCCCTGGACAACCCATTCCAGGCTCTCACCACCCTCATGCTGAAGAACTTCCTAACATCCAGTCTGGATGTACCAATTTCTAGCTTTGTTCCATTCTCCCCAGTCCTATCAGTCCCTGACAGCCTAAAAAGTCCCTCCCCAGCTTTCCTGTAGCCCCCTTCAGATACTGGAAGGCCACAAGAAAGTCACCTGGAAGCCTTCTCTTCTCCAGGCTGCACAGCCCCAACTTTCAGTCTGTCCTCACAGCATAGCTGCTCCAGCCCTCTGAGCATCCTCGCAGCCCTTCTCTGGACACCTTCCAGCATCTCCACATCCCTCTTGTACCAGGGGCTCCAGAACTGGCTGCAGTACTCCAGGTGGGGTCTCAGCAGTGCTGAGTAGAGGGGGAGAATCACCTCCCTCGCCCTGCTGGCCACACTTCTCCTGATGCAGCCCAGGCTCTGGTTGCTTTCTAGGCTGCAAGTGCACACTGCTGGCTCATGTTGAGCTTCTCATCCACCAGCCCCCCCAAGTCCCTCTTCTTAGGGTTGCTCTCAAGCCAGGCACTGCCCAGCCTACATTGGGATTGCCCCAAACCAGATGCAGGACCCTGCCCTTGGTCTTGTTGAACCTCATGAGGTTGGCTTGTACCCACCTCTCCAGCCTGTCCAGGTCCCTCTGAATGGATCCTTCCCTTCAGGCTGTCAGCCACACCACACAGCTTGGTGACATAGGTAAACTTGCTGAGGCTGCACTCAGTGCCTCTGTCCATGTAACCAACAAAGATGTTAAACAAGACTGGTCCCAGGACTGATCCCTGAGGGACTCTGCTTGTCACTGCCTCCACTGGGACATGGACCCATGGACAGCCACTCTTTGAGTGCAGCCATCAAGCCAGTTCTTTACCCATCCAGTGGTCCACCCATCAAACCCATGTGTCATCAGCTTGGAGATCAGGATGTGGTGTGGGACAGTGTCAAAGGCTTTGCTCAGGTCCAGGTAAATGCCATCAGTTGCTTGCCCCTCATTGATGAATGTTGTGACTTGCCCATAGAACACCACCAGGTTTGTCAGGCAGGGTTTGCACTTGGTGAATCTATGCTGACCGTACCAAATCACCTCTTCACAATTCTTCTCAGCAGTGCCTGCAGGAAGATCTGCTCCATGATCTTACTGGGTACAGCAGGGAGACTAAATGGCCTATAGCTCCCTGGTTCTTCCTTCTTACCCCTGTTGCCAAAGGTGGTTATGTTTCCCCTATTCCAGTCAATGGGGGCTTCACCAGACTGCCAGGACTTTGGGAATATAACAGAGACAAGTTTAGCAACCTCACCTGCCAGTTCCCTCAGCATCCATGAGTCTATCCCAAAGCAACTGTTTCTGGCCTTTGTAGATTAAGACAAGTGGCTCCCTCAGGGGTCAGTGCTGGCACCAGTGCTGTTTGACATCTTTGTCAGTGCCATGGACAGAGGAATCAGTGCAGCCTCAGCAAGTCTGCAGACGGCACCAAGCTGTGTGGCACAGTCGACTTGCTAGAGGGCAGGGATCCATCTAGAAGGACCTGGACAGGCTGCAGAGCTGTGCCCAGGCCAACCTCCTGACATTCAACAAGGCCAAGTGTAAGGTCCTGCACCTGGGTAGGCACAATCCCAAGCACAACTCCAGGCTGGGTGGGGAATGGCTGAGAGCAGCCCTGAGGAAAAGGCCCTGGGGGTCTGGGGTGATGAAAACTCAAGATGAGGCTGCAGTGTGAGTGCAGCCCAGACAGCAACTGTGTGCTGGGCTGCAGCAAGAGCAGNAGCTCTGCAGCTGAGAGAACTGGGGCTCTGCAGCCTGGAGAAGAGA
>VWZE01008336.1:0-10696 GCA_013396675.1 Eubucco bourcierii
GAGGTTGTGGCCAGCTGGGGTTGGTCTCTTCTCCCAGGTAACCAGTGGGAGAGCAAGGGATCACAGTCTCAAGCTGCACCAGGAGAGGTTTAGGCTGGATGTTAGAATCATAGAATGGTAAGGTTGGAAGGGACCTCAANCCCATTCCCCTTGTCCTGGCATTGCAAGCCCTTGTCAATAGTCCCTGCGCAGCCTTCCTGGAGCCCCCTTCAGATCCTGGAAGGCTACTCTAAGGCCTCCTGGAAGCCTTCTTCTCTCCAGGCTGCAGAGCTCCAACTCTTGTAGCCTGTCCTCATAGCAGAGCTGCTGCAGCACTCAGATCATCTTGGTGGCCTCCTATGGACTCACTCCAACACTTCCATATCCTTCCCGTGCTGGGGGCTCCAGAACTGCACACAGGACTCCAGATGGGGTCTGAGGAGAGCAGAGCAAAGGGACAGAATCCCCTCCCTTGCCCTGCTGCCCACACTGCTCTTGCTGCAGCCCAGCACACAGTTGGCTGAGTGATTTTTATATTCTAGAGTAAACATTTAAGAGGTAACTATTTGGGACTCCCTTAAGCTTTCAGCTGAGGGTCTGCAGGTTCTGTGTTTCTAACTCAGGAAAAAAAGGCTCTCAGTGGAAAAAAAAATTGAAGGGGAAAAAAAAAATCATTCCAAGCAGCCCTGTGTTGTCCTTCAGAGAATAAGGATATTAACTTTGGCTTTAATAAAAACATAATGTTCACTAATCTACTGTGAAGAGCTTCGGCTGCAAACTGTAGCAATTTACCAGTGAAAAATTGGAAGGGGACTTGAGAGTCAGAGGGACCCTGCAGTCATTAGCAGCAGATTAAACATGAATTAAATTACTTCTGATTGTGTCAATCCATCCATCATGAGGATTTGTGCCTTTTCCAAGGCATCTGTCTGCTGAGGGCGAAGAAGACGAGGCTTTGGCTGGGTTTGATGGCTCACTGGGGTGCAGATGACACAAGAAGGAAGGGATGTGAAGTGCTTGTGAGCACATGGAAGTGTGTCTGAGTGGCTGAGGCTTCTGATGGCTCTGGTTCTGCCACTACCAATAGTGCTTATTGTAGTAGTACCAATAGCACTATCAATACAGCACTTCTGTAGCTGGATCTCAGAACCTACATTGTGGACGAGGATGACTGGAGAGGACTTGAGCATCTCCTTTGTGAAGAGTGGTTGAGAGCCCTGGGGCTGTTTAGTCTGGAGAAGAGAAGGCTGAGAGAAGCTCATCAATGTCTATATCTGTGGGGTGGGTGTCAAGAGGATCTCTTCTTGGTGGTCCACAGTAATAAAGAGCAATGGGTACAAGTTTGAACATAAAAGATTTCGCCTCAACAAGAGGAGAAACTTCTTTACAATGAAGGTGACAGAGCCCTGGAATAGGCTGCCCAGAGAGGTTGTGGAGTCTCTTTTGAAGACTTTCAAAACCTGCCTGGATGCATTCCTGTGTGGACAATCCCAGGGGCTCCTGCCTTGGCAGGGATGTTGGACTGGATGATCTCTGGAGGTTCCTTGCAACCTCTAAAGTTCTGCGATTCTGTGTATCTCCAGGATATGGGAAGTGAATTGAGCAGTAGAGTGGGATAATGGAATACCCTCAAGTGATAGACTTGGTGGGGTGAGCTTGACTTGATCTCAGAGATCCTTTCCAGCCTGGATGATTCTAGAATTCTGTGATCCACAGGAAAACCATCAGAGGCATCCACTCCAGCTAGAATAAGCTGAAGAATGGATTGTGGAGCAGTGCTGGGGTCAGGTCCACTCGAAGCTTTATATTTAAATATATATAAAATATACATATAATGCACACATTAGTACTACAGATACGTTTTGAATGTGTAGAAACATAGAATGGTAAGGTTGGAAGGGACTTCAAGGATCATCTAGTTCCAACCCCCCGCCATAGGCAGGGACACCTCCCACTAGCACAGCTCACTCAAGGCCTCCTCCAATCTGGCCTTGAACACCTCCAGGGAGGGAGCAGCCCCAACCTCCCTGGGCAACCTGTTCCAGTGCCTCACCACCCTCACTGCAAACAACTTCCTCCTAACATCCAGTCTAAATCTCCCCTCTGCCAGTTTAAGCCCATTGCCCCTTGTCCTGTCGTTGCAGGACCTTGTAAATAATCCTTCCCCAGCCTTCCTGTAGCCCCCTTCAGATACTGGAAGGCTACTATCAGGTCCCCTCGAAGCCTCCTCTTCTCCAGGCTGAAGAGGCCCAACTCTCTCAGCCTGTCCTCATAGGAGACATACATGCATTATATCTATATTTGTTCATAACTATATAGTTAATACAGAAATAGGTATTTTTAATATATAAAATGCATGTAAATGTAGATTTATATAGGAAAAGACCTCTACATATGTATGTATTAATAGCTGCTCCCAGGCATTTTTTCACTGCTGTGGGGCAGTTGGTCCTGCAGGTGCCTTGGTGGTGTGTCAAGGAACAGCTGCCTGTGGATTGCTCAAGTCAAGTAAGAGTCCCTGGAACCACCCCCTGAGAGGGACCTGTCCCTCTGACTTCTCATAAAGCAGAAGCAATTTATTTGGTGCAAGTGGTTATATTTATTAACCACGTAGATCCTGTTGCACTGCAGATGAACACTCAGTCTGGCAGGACTAAGAACCCACAGCCTGTGCCCCATTTTTGAGGGCATCTGGTCCCTTGTGAATGGTCTTTGTGTGGAGTTGTTAAAGTATAACCTAACTCTGAACGTTTTCCCTGCCTCAACTGGAAAGAGGTTTGGAGTCAGCATCCAGACCTAAAGCTTTCCTTGCCACCTGCAGGATGCTTACTACTAAACGTGCAGGCTTGCCTGGAGACACAGAAGGGTGTCACAACCTGCAGCCATCCAAAAGACCATTCCAAATTGTGTGAACAATGAGCAGAAACGAAATCCTAATTGCATGGCATATGGCTCATCCCCACAGACCTTGCTGCTCAAAGAGCTGCAGGGTAATAACTACTCAAACAAAGTGGAGGACAAGTTAAGGCGATGCCTGTCTGAGCTCTCAAGCCTCACTGCTTGCAAGAAACACATAATCCCTTTTAATCCCATTCCTTGCATTCTGTGTAGCTGGAAGCCTGGGTTTCAGTAAAACTGATTTTCTAGTTGAGGAGCAGGATTGTAAAGGAGCTGGGGAGGTGCTCACTGCTCCCTGGAGGGCACAGCAGGTTCATTGCAGTGAATCATAGAATCAAGCAGGTTGGAAGAGACTTCCGAGCTCATCCAGTCCAACCTATCACTCAACCCCAGCCAATCAACCAGACCATGGCACTAAGAGCCCCATCCAGGTTTTGCTTCAACACCTCCAGGGATGGTGACTCCGCTGCCTCCCTGGGCAGACCATTCCAATGCCAATCACTCTCTCTGTCCAGGACTTCCTCCTAGCATCCAGCCTAGACCTGCCCTGGCACAACTTAAGGCTGTGTCCCCTCGCTATGTCCCTGGCTGCCTGGCAGCAAAGCCCAACCCCATCTGGCTACAACCTCCTTTCAGGTAGCTGTAGAGAGCAATGAGGTCTGCCCTGAGCCTCCTCTTCTGCAGGCTGCACACCCCCAGCTCCCTCAGCTTCTCCTCAGACAGCTGTGCTCCAACCCCTCACCTGCCTTGCTGCCCTTCTCTGGACATGTTCCAGTACTGGAAGAGACAAGGAGCAGAGATGTAGCCCAGGCCCAGCCTGCTGATGTGGCTTCAACACTGGATGTGTCCAGCAATAGAAAGGGAAATTCACAATGTAGGTTTCTAAATAGAAAGACATGGAAGTAGTCTTTTGCATGTGAGATTAGACCAAGGGGCCACTTGAGGCCTCCTGGTGTATGCCCTTGTGAAATTGGTGGTGTCCCCTGGATCTGCAGCCCCCCAAGGGTTTCAAGCCCCCCTCACCATCAGGTGTAGTAATGCTCCTTTTTATTGCTGTAGCTTCTGCAGTTGTCAGCTGAGGGCCTGTCCTCTACAGAGGTATAGAACTCTAGATGGTGATTTCATGGTCATGATCATGGACAGAGGAATGGAGTGCACCCTCAGCAAGTTTGCAGATGACACCAAGCTGTGTGGCACAGTNATATTTGCAGTTCCTGAGGTCTTTGTGATGGGGGGAGCTGGTCAGGCACTGGGATAGTGTGCCTAGAGGAGTGGTGAAGTCACCATCCCTGGAGGTGTTTGGGAAGTGTGTGGACATGGTGCTTTGGGTCATGGTTTAATGACCCATGGTGGTGTGGGTTTGATGGTTGGGCTGGATGATCCAGCTGGAGGAGATCTGTGATTCCATGATGTGGGAAATGCTGAGCAGTCAGTGTGTGAGGGGTACTGTACAGCATAACAAGCCTAAGGTAGGGGAGAGGTTTCCACTTAGGAATATGTAAGTTGTACCTTTCCAAGTGCTTTACTACACACTCAGATTTCTGGCAATGAGCAGTGTGGGCTTTGGGGTGGATGTTGTGCTGCTGGATTAGCCTAGACTGGACATGGGGATGTGCTAAATCCTGATGTACAGCTGCTGATGTCCAGGCTAGTTTTCATTTGGCATTGGGGTGGAGGCTGTGGTACAGGTCTGCTCTAGTGAGCAGCTCCTGGTTCAGGTGAGGTTCAGCATGTGGAAGCAAACTCTGATTTTTCTATCCAGATACAGATGGGCTGTGTCCTGTGAATGCTTCAAAGAAAGCAATTGTAATAAAAAATAACACCTCCACCTCTCACCATTTCCTTGTAGAGTTCCCTAGAGAGCAGGGGGGNTCAGTTTTCTTCTCTTTAGTAATCTGCTGTTTGAGAATCCCAGAGCAACTGTGCTGCTCCTAAAACGATCCCTCAGAGCTGTGTAATCTCAGAGAAGTGAATAGGTTCTTTGAGTAACTCCAGGTTTAGCAGAGCTGTTCCACAACTGCATCAGCCTGGAGGACTTAGTCTGAGGTGTTCAGAAGAGCTTGGGAGGTGTGGGGGAAACGTGTGGCAAGTCCTTTTCTCGTGGTAGCTTCACCTCATGCTGTAAGCAGCAGTCTGGGGTTTATTTTTGCCTGTTTGGCAGAATGAAAAAAAAAAAATGAGGTGTGGGAATTGTCATTGGTGGAACAAATTGAAGTTCATGTGGGAGTTACTTCAGCCTCTTCATTAAAAGTAGGTTAGTCTCCAACTAAAAATACAACTTGGCAAAAAGGGAGTTGAATTTATTCGGGATAATGCTGAGATCCAACACTGTGACCTTCTTGGTTCTTCTCCAAACTGATTCACTTTTTTAATACACCATTTGCTGAAACTTTGTCTCTTTGGTCTGCTCTGGCCCATCCCTTGCTGAGCCCTGCAGATGGGATCTGGCTGAGCCAAGCGTTTCAGCTGTCAGTGAGCTGCAGCACTGACTGGCTGAGCTTAGGTAGGGCTGTTCCTGTGGAGAGGATGCTTGATAAAGCCTTTCTCTACTCACTGGAGGTGTTTGGGCTCTTTTCCTTTTTGTTAGGCTTCAAATCCTGCCAGCCAAAACTAAAATGGGGTGAAGCAGCCTTGGGAAAAAGCTGAGGGATGGGTTGGGATAGGATGAGTGGAGGGACCTGAGTGCTGGCCCACAGCAGGACATCCTCTTCTGGCTTTCCATTCCAGTTTGCCTTTTGCTATGCAGGTCCTGGTAAAGGAGGTTGTTTATGTCAAGCTTTGGTGAAAGTTCAGGGGGGTTTTTTTTGCCTTGGGCAGCAGACTGGAATGAGGAGCCATGGCCAGAGAGGCAGACAGTGACCTCTGCTCAAAGGGAGCAGCAGAGCCAGGTGAGCAATTTCCTGCTGAAGGAGCAAACAGGGCCAGACCTCCGATGGGGATAATTCCATTGATTTCATCCCAGGAGCTGGCTCCATAGTGGCTGTTGTACCTTTAGATGGAGTGGAGTCTGGGATGTGTAAATCACAGCCATGCAATTTTGTATCAGCAAGTCTCCTGCTCTGTTTTCATGGGTGGAGGCAAAAGAAGGGAGCATCCCCCCCACCAGAAAACACTGCAACAGCTCTCACTGCTGGGGTTGGATAGGGAGAACAATACAGAGATAATGACACTTCTCCTCCTACCCCCTCCAAGCGCCTCCCTCTCTTTCTTTTTTCTCTTCCCTCTTTGTCTGCTGTTTCTGAGTTAAGAGGATTTTTTAGGCACAGTAAAGAGCTCTTGCTTTGAACTTGGAATATGCATGCTGCAAAGAAAGCCTCTGGACCATCCTCACTTAATATGCCCAAATATGATTAGTGTCAGACTGTGAAATATCACTTCCTTATCTCCAGGAGCCAGCAGACAGCAGCATTTATAGGGATCAGGGTCTTTTTATTTTTTATTTGGCAAGGCAGACTTTGAGAAGGAGATGGCTTGTGTGCCACTCTCTTCACTGGCACGCTTCTTGTAAGCCTCTGGAGAATCTCCTCTCCCTCTCTCTGCTCTCTTTTGCTCTTCCATTCCTTGCCTCACTCCTCACCATCTGCCTTGACACCGATTCATGGTCAAGGGTTGTCACCTTCAACATGGCAGAGGATTTGGAGTCAAATTTCATTCTCAGCCACTCTCTCACCTACAGCTGGGGAGCAGCCCCTTCCCTCTTTGCTCCCAATCAGAGGTCCTACAAGAAGATTGCCCTGGTTTCAGGAGCTCATTATTTGGGCCATCAGATAAGCTACACCGTTGCTGTTTATCTGCTGAGCAAGGCTGCTTTGGCAAGAAAAAAAGACCAGCCATGCCTAGCCCAAATCATTCACATATTAAGGGGCTTGCATGTCGACAGCTGCACACTGTGAGTAAAGGATTTGTATATCTTGGTGAGACACTGGCACAGGTTGCCCAGGGAGGTTGTGGCTGCTGCCACAGGTTGGAGGAGGCCTTGAGTGAGCTGTGCTAGTGGGAGGTGTCCCTGCCTATGGCAGGGGTCTGGAACTGGATGATCTTTGAGGTCCCTTCCAACCTCACCATTCTATGATTCTATGACATAGGTGGAGGTCACAGGCTACACAGGGTGGGATACTGGATGGACAGGGGTGGTGGGTACTCAGAGATCTGGGGAGCTGGTGCTGCTGGTGCCAGTGTGTTTCTGAAGGGCAGATGGGTGGGTGCTCATTGCTGGTGAGGGCAGTGGTTCTTCCACTGATCCATGAGTTTGGCAGCATCACCATCAAGGTGAGATTCTACAGGGCTCTGGGCAACCTGATCTAGTTGAGGATGCCTCTGCTGACTATGAGCTGCTAACCTCTGATCTGCTGTGATTTCATGGATCTCTTCATTGAGCAGCAAATGGGAGAGGAAAGAAACAAGTTAATATTAAAACATGGCAAAATGTGTTTCCATCCTTGGCTCTTTACTGTCTGCCAAAATCTTCCTTACCCCCCAGAAAATCCCAACTGTGTGACGTGATAGGAGAAACTCATTACAAATGTATCCCTTCCAAAGCCTTGGAATGCTTTTGTTTCCAATTCTCTTTGATCTTCACATGGGCTAAGGACAAGGACAGAGACTGCAGTTTGGTATCTTCAGCCCAGATCTGGAGCTCATGGTGTGTGGAGAAGAGATCTGCTGAAATCAACCCCTAGATTCAGAGTTCCTTCAGCTAAGAGTATTCGAACTGGGAGCTTTGTTTGGGATCTAGTTCTGCTTCCAATTTGGAAATGTTTAAGATTTAATGTATGCTGAGTTTAATACTCTCACATGCACCATTGGCCTCTACTGGAAAGGATTAGAGCTCTTCACTTTTAAGTCCTAAACCTTAATACTGCTCTGAAAGAACCTTCCATTTAAGTGCCAGCATAAAGCACTGCGCTTTGAGCTGCCGGAGCACTGATCCTGCTGTTGCTCCTGCACCATTCCAGGCCTGGCTGTTTTTTTTTTTTTTTGCTGACCAGAAGGTTTTGTGCCGTGGTGTGAAATGCCCAAATTGTGTTAGAAATGTCCAAACTGCATTAGAAATGTTGCTTCAGATGAAACCATGTAAGTGTAGGTATGGAACTTCCTTGAAACAATTCAAAGTGTAGATGTTCTAGTTGGAGAGAAAACTGAAGGAGAGCTTGGTGAGATTACTGCAGAAGGAATCAAGAACAGATCTTTAGATTAGAGATTGGGCTGAACCCTGAAAAGCAAGGGAAATGCTGGTGCAAGGAGTTTGGCTTTAAATGCTGCAGTGGTTTTTCTTTTTCTGAGCAAGAGTTGATGGTCAGGGATTCAGGAAAAGCCTGGTCCTCTAGAAGGCTCTGCAGGTGAGTAATTAGAGCTGGGAGGGTGTGACCTAGTAAAGAGATCATAGAATGGTAAGGTTGGAAGGGAATTCAAAGATCATCCAGTCCCACCCCCCTGCCATAGGCGGGGACACCTCCCACTAGCACAGCTCACTCAAGGCCTCCTCCAACCTGGCCAGGGAGGGAGCAGCCACAACCTCCCTGGGCAACCTGTGCCAGTGTCTCACCACCCTCACCGCAAACAACTTCCTCCTGACATCCACTTTCAATCTCCCCTCTGCCACTTCAAACCCATTCCGCTTGTCCTGTCATTGCAAGCCCTTGTCAATAGTCCCTCCCCAGCCTTCCTGTAGACCCCTTCAGATCCTGGAAGGCCACTCTAAGGTCTCCTGGAAGCCTTCTCTTCTGCAGGCTGCAGAGCCCCAACTCTCTCAGCCTGTCCTCACAGCAGAGCTGCTGCAGCCCTCTGATCATCTTGGTGGCCTCCTCTGGACCCACTCCAACACTTCAATGTCCACCAGATGAAGTTCTGGTGTTTTAATTTGGATGAGAAGACTGAGAAGAGACTCAGGAGGAGCAGACTTCATGAGCATGCAAGCTGTTGTAAAGGGGAGCAGCAGGAGCCATTAATTGTGTGGCCCTGGGTTTGTGTTACAGGAGGGGCTGTGACCAGGAGGTGTTAGGAGAGGATTGTCCAGCCACAAAGGTAGCAAAGCTCTGAAGAAGTTTGGCAGAGACATGGAACAAGTGGAGGTGTTTAATAGTTGCTTGGGACACATCTAACAGGGAAGACAAGCAGAACCAATCCTGCTTTGGGGGTACATGGAGACTACGACAACCTTACAGCATCCCTTTCATCCTCCTGCTGCAGAGAGTCAGAAATGCTGCTTTAATTCTTGATTCACTCTCCAGGCACCTCAAACCAGCTCAAATTCACCACAACCAAGGGCCACAGGCTGCAGGGAAACACATTACATTCGAGTATTCTTTCTTTTGGGATCATTTACCAGCCTGCTTTGTTCATAATGAGCCTCTTGTTTGACATGTTCAGTGATAACCAAAGTGCTGTTTTCTGGACTGGAAAACCTTGACATTGAGGTTAGGGCCTTCAAATGTGTTCAGCATTTGCCAGTCTGCCTCCTGTCGAAGCCTGTGGCAATAATCCTGTTGATCGCAGCGGGAGCAGAATTGATGGGAACAGAAAATAAAGGGAGGCTTTGGAAATCCTGCTCTGAGCTTTTGGTGACTCAGATGTCAGAAGGAAACATGATGTAATCCAGTGTCAGAGGCACTCTGAAACCTTTCATGAAGAATTTTTTTTTTTTCAAATAAAAATGACCTTTTAAATAGATTAACATTTTGGAGGGGAAAAAAAAGAAGGACTCTTAGCATGAAAATGCAGGGAGTTGAATCATCTCTCAAGGTGATGTTGTTTTTTCTTGATGGGGGGAGGAAAACTTGACCTAAGTGAATGTGTTTTGAAATATGGAATAGATTTCCTTGTTAGCTTTATTTCCATCAATAAGCAATATTAGCTTATTGCAAAATAGTACAAGCAGGGAATGGAACTCTCAGTGGAGAGCAGGATGAGCCTCACCAGAAAGTGGAGGGTTTCACCTTGTGGAGTTGTGGTTGTTGTGATGTATGAACATCTCTGTGCAGTACTGGGAGTCTTGGGTGATCACCTGCCTAGTGAAGGAGTCTGCCATGGCACTGGTATTAGCTGCACCTCAGCAATTCACTGCTGTGACTCTCGAGTGTGGCACTGACTTCTCAGTGCCACACTGAGGGGGTGGCCAAGTGCTTAGATAAACGAGTGGATTTCTTGCCTTCCAGTGCATGGCACTTGGGGACATGGCTTAATGGCCATGGTGGTCTTAGGCTGATGGTTAGACTTGATCACACAGGTCTGCAAATGAAGCAGTTTTATGATTCTGTGGTGCAACAGGAGCAGATCTGTGGAGAAAGAGGACACCATGATCTTTGAGGTCCCTGCCAACCTTGGCATTCTGTGATTCTATGATTTTTAGCAGGGCCTGTTGCCACAGGGTGAGGGGTTATGGGTCTACACCTGCAGAGGGAGGTTTACACTAGATAAAAGGAAGAAATGTTTTAGACTGAGGGTGGTGAGACCCTGGGCCCTGCCTGTGCAGATGCCCCATCCCTGGAGCCACTGCAGGTCAGGTAGTTTGGGGTTCTGAGCAACCTGCATTAGTTGCAGGTATCCCTGGTGAAGACTGCAGGAGCACTGAATTCGATGCCTTTTAAAGGTTACTTCCCACCTAAACCATGCAGTGATTTTGTGATCCTTCAGCCTCATGATTAAAGAAAGTAGGGTATCATAGTAAGACAAATGGACATGTCATAGAGTGGTAAGGTTGGAAGGGACCTCAAGGATCATCCAGTTCCAACCCCCTGCCATAGGCAGGGACACCTCCCACTAGCACAGCTCACTCAAGGCCTCCTCCAACTTGGCCTTGAACACCTCCAGGGAGAAAGCA
>VWZE01008337.1:0-12374 GCA_013396675.1 Eubucco bourcierii
GTAGAGTGCAGATGCAAGGGCAGAGCGCCAATACAAGGGTAGAGCGCAGATACTAGGGCAGAGCACCGATATGAGGGTAGAGCGCAGATATGAGGGCAGAGAGCACAGATACGAGGGCAGAGAGCACAGATACGAGGGCAGAACGCGGATACGAGGGCAGAGCGCAGATACGAGGGCAGAACGCGGATACGAGGGCAGAGCGCAGATACGAGGGCAGAGAGCACAGATACGAGGGCAGAGAGCACAGATACGAGAGCAGAGCGCAGATACGAGGGCAGACAGCGCAGATACGAGGGCAGACAGCACAGATACGAGGGCAGAGAGCACAGATACAAGGGCAGAGAGCACAGATACAAGGGCAGAGTATATTGTGTTACCTGCTCTTCTCCTTTTACCACTACAGCCCAAGACTAATGGGCCTTTAGAGACAGAATAGCCAATCAAGATGGCAGTTAGCCAAGCCTGACCATATTAGGTGATGCCATAGGCTTGCTTTACCCTTTTTAGGTCAGAACCTTGCACAAGGCAGGCACAAGATGAGCCTGTGTTCCTTGTTTACCACAGGGTGCAAACAAGTCCGGCCACGCCAGAGTCCTCAGACTCAGTGGCTCCAGGCTCTTTGTCCTCTGTCCTGTAGCTGCCTCTCCCCAAAGCAGAAGAAGGCAGAACAGAAAAACATCTCTGGGCAAACCAGGACATGTGTCAGCCTATTTAGGACTGCTTAGGCCTACCACAACAGAACCTGAACTGGAAAACTCTTCTCATAAGTTGCAGTAAAGCCTGTGAGCAAAGCTCAAATATTTTAGGTTAGGATTTTTGGAACATTCCCTTCAATAAAGTTTCTTTTCTTGAGAGAGAGCATTTATAGAAGTTTATGCCACCTTCCAAAGCTGGAAGGCTGTGCTGTAATAACAAATCCTCTCTCATCCTCAGGAGACCACAACTTTTGCCCTATTACTTGTTATCTACTTTTTCTTCCATATTGCAGATAGACTCAGCTATGCACACAGCAGGCAGGAGGCAAAGAGGTCAAAATGAGGTCCACCTCCATCCAAGTCTTTGTTTGGTTGAATTTTGAGGCTTCAGAATCAATAATCAAAGACTATGAACTCAAAGTTGATTTTCCACTGTTGGCTGTTATTGGAAGCTCTCTCTGCTCTCTCTCTGTATTGTATCAGAGCTGAGAAACCTGTCTGGGGAAGGGTTGAGCCTGACAGGCTGGCGCTGTCAGACACAAACACAGATTGTGTGGGATGTCACTGCTGTGTTCTGGAGATACTCAGTGCAGCGTTTGCCGCCAGCAGTTACCAGCTTGCAGCCTCTGTTGGTGGAACAGCTGTGCAAATGGCTGCTGAAACCTCTTTAGTCAATGAAAAGATGAAAGAAATATTTCACAATGTTCAGCTTTACATGTTCTGAAAATTTTATCAAATGTAATTTCCTGGAAATGCAGCAGAGAAAACATAGCTACTTAAAGTATTTGGATTTAAAACTAGATATTTGTCCTGGTAGGGGCTAAATCCTGCCAGGGTGGTTTGACCCTTGCTCTCCTCCTCCTGTTGCAAGTCTGGGAGTTGAGTAGAATGAGCAAACAATGGAGCAGCAAAACCTTGAGGGCTGGGAGCTTACCACCATGTCTCAGGCATCTTGTGCTGCCCCTCAACGTGCCTGCATGGTCCCATGAGGCAGGAAGCTTTGAATTCATTGAGCAGAAAAGTGATGCCAGTGTCTATTGGCCAGTTTCATTTTCAAAATGATCTATTTAATGGAGGGTGATGGTTTGGGAGTTACCTGCCCCTCCATGCTATGAAAAAGCACCCAGACTAGACTCAGCCAGCTGGCAGTTAAGGCATGAGGCTCTGTTTACAGCTTAGCACAATTCACAAGCAGATATTTACACAATAGACAGGAATAGTTACAGAAATATACAAGCTAAAGGTAATACAGAAACACAATCAGAGTCCCCAGGAGGGGCTCCCAACCCTTCCCACCCCTCTGCCTTACCCCAGGGTCTGCCTCATGTGCAAGGTGAGTTTGGAGGATGGGCAAGGGGGGTTAGAAGCAGAGTGGTTACTTGGGTTACTCAGCAGAAAGTAGAAGACACACACCAGCTTCCCAGAGAGAGACTCTCTACCTTATTCATATTTGGGTCCTTGTTTTATACATCTCAGCAAGCCTCTGAGGGCAGCAGACATCACCACTGTTTGCTTTCAAAGCCTAGCATCTATTTATTTTCATTACAATATTCCAATTAGCCTCAAACCAGCACATGAGGAGTGATTTAGAAATCTCCCCTTTCTGCCTTTCTGCCCTGACTCTCCACTGGCAGCAGTACCCATGCATGGGGCATTAACTGGGAATCACTGCAGCCACTTGTTTGCAGCTTGCACCAGCAGCTCAGCAGCAACTCGGTTCTTCTCCCCTGCTCTCTGTCTGGAATATTTTGTATTTTACCCTGGGATCATTATGGTGATTTTTGGAAGTGTCCTTGTACAGGAAACTTACTCAGGGACCAAGGCATCGTGGGTACATCTGCTGGGGTGGATACTAAGCCTCTGTAGCACAGTTAAAATTTGTCCTGTTTTCACCTTCCTATTTTCCAAGTTCTGATTGTTTAAACTCTTTATTTCTGTGTTCATAAATATCCTTTGTGCAACTATTTCCTGTCGACTGAAAATCCAAAGAATCTCAGGGGATTTTCCTGAATTTCTGAATAGTAATAACAAAAAATAATATTCAAACAGAAATTAATAATCATAATCCATGACCAGTTATTAATATCTACCATAGTGTTAAAAATTAAATAGGAAGTAAAAATCAGCAAAAGCCACATATTAACTAAAAATGCTGACTAATTTCTGTAGTTATGTATCCTCTACCTGGCTGTCTCCAGAAAATTTATTAGGCAGAAAGTTAAAGGTTTCTGCTCTATTAACACCACTAAAACTCAGTGTAAATCCATGTATCTTTAAGAACAGCGTATTCACGTATCTTAAAGTTTGCAGTGTGGCATGCAGCCCAGACAGCAACTGTGTGCTGGGCTGCAGCAAGAGCAGTGTGGGCAGCAGGGCAAGGGAGGGGATTGTGCCCCTTGGCTCTGCTCTCCTCACACCCCACCTACAGTCCTGGGTGCAGTTCTGGAGCCCCCAGCACAGGAAGGACATGGAAGTGTTGGAGCAGGTCCAAAGGAGGCCACAAAGATGCTGAGAGGGCTGCAACAGCTCTGCTATAAGGGTAGACTGAGAGAGTTGGGGCTCTGCAGCCTGGAGAAGAGAAGGCTTCCATGAGACCTTAGAGTATCATTCCAGAATCCAAAGAGGGCCTAGAGGAAGGCTGGGGAAGGACTATTGACAAGGTCTTGTAATGCCAGGACAAGGAGCAATGGGTTTGAAGTGTCAGAGGGGAGATTGAAAGTGGATGTGAGGAGGAAGTTCTTTACAGTGAAGGTGGTGAGACACTGGCACAGGTTGCCCAGGGAGGTTGTGGATGCTCCCTCCCTGGAGGTGTTCAAGGCCAGGTTGGAGGAGGCCTTGAGTGAGCTGTGCTAGTGGGAGGTGTCCCTGCCTATGGCAGGGGTTTGGAACTAGGTGATCCTCGAGGTCCCTTCCAACCTTACCATTCTACGGTTCTATGAACCCCAGACACCTGGGTAAGAGTTCCCCTTTGTCCATTTAACCAAGAGTTTAGGCCAAAGCCCTCTGTAGTGGAGGTGTAATTAATTAATGTGAGGTGATATTTTTAAGAAGTTAATATTGTTTATTACTATTCAATATTCAGAACTCTACCCACCTCCATCACTAATTTTTATTATAATTGGTTCTTTGCATTGGTCGTGGAAATTTCATACAGCTTACAACAGGATCTAGAAACAAATAGTAATACATTAATTGGACTCAATTGAACTGTCAGAGAAGGTTATTGCCATCAGTGTACTGCTTGCGGTCAGTACTCTGCTTGGCCACTGGATGGACTCAAGGAGCTCCTTTCTGCTCACGGCAGAAGGCAATGGTGAGTTACAAGAGGCTTTAAATAGTTACTCACAAAATGATCTCCGGACTGGCAGGGCTGGCTACAGCTTCAGACAGTGCCCAAAGGCTTTCAGGGGGGTCTTGTCACCCTCTGAGACTTCTGGTTCTGACTGGGCTGCTGGGGAAAGGAGGCAGACATCTCTGACCTGGTCCAGATCTCCTTTGGATGATCTGTGCATCTCCAGGACCTCCTGTCTTGGCAGGAGGCTTTCAGGAGTAGCCAGGATGTCTTGTGATGTGCAGCCTCAGCATGGTGTCACGCTGGCTGTGCATGCCAATCCTGTGGAGACATTTAGAGCCTGTTCCTGGTAAACCTTTGGAAGGCAGTTTCAAGGCAGTTCAGCATATATGGCAGCATGAATACAACAGCAGAGAGCATGGATACAATGACAGAGAGCAGAGAGGAGGGCAGAGCACACATTGTGCTACCTGCACATCCCTTTTTATCAATGCAGCCCAAGACTAATGGGCCTTTGGACACAGATTAGCCAATCATTATGGCAGTTAGCCAAGCTAACTGCATGGCAGGTGAAGCCATAGGCTTGCTTTACCCTTTTTAGGGCAGAACACAGACGCTGCACAAGGCATGCACAAGCTGAGCCTGTGTACCTTGTTTGCCATAGGCTGCAAAGGGCCAGGGTCCTCAGACTCAGTGGCTCCAGATCCTTTGTTCTCTTTAGGGTGGTTGCTTCTCCCCAAATCAGAAGGAGGGAGAGCAGAAAAACATCTCTAAGCAAACCAGGACATGGATAAGCCTATATTGGCCTGTTTAGGCCTACCACAACAGCCTCTCACCTTTAGCGCCTTTCAGCCTCGGACACCGATTCATATTTTCTATTTCATAAAGCCTTCTCCGTTGCAATAAAATCTTTATTTACTCGTAATTCTTTGCAAAACACTACTTAAATGCTGCATTCATAAACATTCACCAACACACCTGTGTCTAGAGGACTTGCTGGTAAAGGTAGTATTTCTAAAGCTTAGACTTTTGATATTGCTTCCGAGGCAACAGTCTTACAAACTGCCAGCTGTAGACAGTTATTGCTTGCATGGTTTTATGCAAAAGTCTCCTGCTTTGCAGGGTTCTGTTGTGGCAGCCAAGTAAGCATGAAAATAATTTGTGCACTTTCCTATCCCTTCACTGAAGAGTAGAATACTCTGAAGAGTAGAATGAGTACTCACTACAGAACGAAAGGATAAACTTCCCCTGTCTAAAGCAGCACTTCACCAGGTTTCCTGCAGCAAAACTTGCTATGGTTATATGGGTAATAGCTAATAAAACTTCTCACCTGGTGATGGAGAAATTACTGAAAAATACTCACTGTTTCCTACTCTGCCCTGCTGAGAGGGTGTTCTACTCTACCCTGTAGGATCATTTTTGGAAGAAAATGGACATTGTGAACACGAGCGAGGATTTCAGGCCTGCACGGGGCCTCCATAACTTCCAAATGACCTTGAACAAGTACAAAAAAAAGGAAGTTGGGCTGGATGAGCCTGGCCTGAATTTCATGAGGTTGACCTTAGCGTTCAACCAACAGAGGAGTGTTTTTAGGACCATGCTCTATGCTCCAGGCTATATAACCTGAGATGTAACCAGCAGAAGAGGTCTCTAGCTTGATTCACATTGAACCCTGTGGAGTTCATCTATCTCCTCCTGCAGAGGCCACACCTTGAGTGCTGAGTCCAGTTCTGGGCTTCTGGGCCCCTCCATTCAAGAGAGATGTTGAGGTGCTGGAAGGTGCCCAGAGAAGGGCAGCAAGGCTGGGGAGGGACCTGGAGCACAGCCCTGTGAGGAGAGGCTGAGGGAGCTGGGGGTGTGCAGCCTGCAGAAGAGGAGGCTCAGGGCAGAGCTCATTGCTCTCTGCAGCTCCCTGAAGGGAGGTTGTAGCCAGCTGGGGTTGGGCTCTGCTGCCAGGCACCCAGGGACAGAAGAAGGGCACACAGCCTCAAGCTGTGCCAGGGCAGGTCTAGGCTGGATGTTAGGAGGAAGTTGTTGGCAGAGAGAGTGATTGGCATTGGAATGGGCTGCCCAGGGAGGTGGTGGAGTGCCCATCCCTGGAGGTGTTGAAGCCAAGCCTGGCTGGGGCACTTAGTGCCATGGTCTGGTTGCTTGGCTGGGGCTGGGTGCTAGGTTGGGCTGGCTGAGCTTGGAGCTAGCTCTCTTCCAACCTGCTTGATTCTGTGATTCTATGGTTCTATGATTCTGTGATTCTATGATTCTATTGTATTTTATTTGCCATTCTTTAAAAATACCAATGTCACTAACAGGCTCAGCTACATTTTGTCATATTATCAGTGAAAAATATTTTCTGTGGGGAAAAAATTTGCTTTTGTAAATGAGATTTGTATTTTTGTCTCAGTTTATTTCCTTTGTTATTTTCATTATTAAGGAATAGTGTAGCATATTGAGATCAGGTAAATGAGTTCTTTCCCACCCACTTTCCCCATAATATCTCACAAGCAAGCACTTTTATAATCAGAAGGCAGGATCTCGATGTCAAGAAACTGATTAAATCCATTTTCCAGATACTCTAAATTTGCATTTTGAGGAATTCTGTGATGTAGGTTACTTGACTTCACCATCATGACTTCATTATTCTCTTTGAGTTTTCTCTCTATGTGTGTTTGAATTCCTCACTGTTATCTGCAGTAATGATTGACATTTCCACTCAAAACTTCCACAAAGTATTCATCTATTTTTAGGGGCACTTCCTTAACTTGGCTTCTGTCAGTTTTCATTTTACCTTTCTTACCTCTACACTTCCTGACCTCTAAGAGAAATTCTTCTTTGCTGATTTCTGTTTTCCTTTCTGAAGTGGCTGTTTATAGAACTGAGCTTAGAGTCCTGTCCTACAGCTTGTCTTCTTTGTTTGAGATAAAAAATTCCAATTATTCTCTCATCTTTAGTGCTTTAAAGAAATTTCTAGATTCATTTAATTCCCTAATACTCTCAGCCTAATTGATTCAGTTGAGCAAATGAAAAAAACTTTCTTTAATTTATTGAAGTCCAGCTTTTTGAAGGTAATAAAAATTGTGCTTTGTTTGAATTAGGAAGTCTTAAATTAGACTGATTCTTTGGTTACTCAGCTGAATTATTTTCAGTTGCTCTATCTAAATTGCATGCATGTCTCCTGTCATCTTCACTGAATCACAGAATCATAGAATGGGAAGGTTGGAAGGGACCTCAAAGATCATCCAGTTCCATGCCCCTGCCATAGGCAGGGACACCTCCCACTAGCACAGCTCACTCAAGGCCTCATCCAACCTGGCCTTGAACACCTCCAGGGAGGTTGTGGAGCACAGAAGCACCCAACGTGATCTTTGATCATGCTCCCTGGGCAACCTGTGCCAGTGTCTCACCACCCTCACTGCAAACAACTTCCTCCTAACATCCACTTTCAATCTCCCCTCTGACACTTCAAACCCATTCCCCTTGTCCTGGCATTGCAAGACCTTGTCAATAGTCCCTCCCCAGCCTTCCTGTAGCCCCCTTCAGATCCTGGAATGATACTTCTAAGGTCTCCTGGAAGCCTTCTCTTCTCCAGGCTGCAGAACCCCAACTCTCTCAGCCTGTCCTCACAGCAGAGCTGCTGCAGCCCTCTCAGCATCTTCATAGCCTCCACTGGACCCACTCCAACACTTCCATGTCCTTCCTGTGCTGGGGGCTCCAGAACTGCACCCAGGACTGCAGGTGGGGTCTGAGGAGAGCAGAGCCAAGGGGCACAATCCCCTCCCTTGCCCTGCTGCCCACACTGCTCTTGCTGCAGCCCAGCACACAGTTGCTGTCTGGGCTGCACTCACACTGCAGCCTCATCTTCAGCTTTTCATCATCCCAGACCCCCAGGGCCTGTTCCTCAGGGCTGCTCTTGGCCATTCCCCACCCAGCTTGGAGTTGTGCTTGGGACATGAAGCAAGACAGACTGATACCATTAGAAAAAATGTCTTTACTTCATTTCTTGGCTGGTTTTATCTGTGACTCCCTAGTAGGGCAGTACCAATAAACTTGAAGCCTTTCCTGCAGTGAACAGTTGCTTCAGACTCCCAATATAACTATTCCTGGCCTTCTCCTGGTGCTCATTGCCAATGGTATCTAAAGATATGTTAGTTTTGTTCTGTAGTTTTTCTGCTCCCCTGGGACCTCGTATGTCTCAAACACTTCTCATTTATGCTTGAAGCAAAATGAAATCCTTTCAAAGGAGGAAGGCTGTGGAGACAAATCCATTAAGTTACTCTGTGTTGTTTCCTCATTTAGTTCACATTTTGACCCGTTTCCAAAATCCTGAGCTTTTAATCCTGTAAGTCTACTAAAAAGGACTGGATCTGACTTCATGTGAAGAAGCTGAAAATACAGCTCAGCTCACTCTGAGATTAACCTCCTGCTTCCCAAGTTTGTGAAGATTTCTTTAAAGGTAGAAAATCATAAAGATTTACCCAAGCAGAAAAGAGCAAACAGTGTGAGAAACCCACAGGTTGGGGGAAAGGTCAGGAAATAAAAAGGCATAACATAGGAGGAAGTTGTTGGCAGAGAGAGTGATTGGCATTGGAATGGGCTGCCCAGGGAGGTGGTGGAGTGCCCATCCCTGGAGGTGTTGAAGCACAGCCTGGCTGGGGCACTTAGTGCCATGGTCTGGTTGCTTGGCTGGGGCTGGGCGCTAGGTTGGACTGGGTGAGCTTGGAGCTCTCTTCCAACCTGAGTGATTCTATGATTCTATATGAGAATTACTGCAGCTACCCTATCTGTTAATAAATAGGTTACTAAGTGTGTGCACAAAGAAACACTAACAAATTATTGTCATATACATATTTTAACTCTCTAATTCTGAATCTGTGTAGGAAATGATCTCATAGAGTCACAGAATGGTCTGCATTGGAAGAGACTTCTAAAGCTCATCCAACCCAACCTCCTCTGCAATCAGCAGGGACATCCTCAAGGGACTAAATCCTCAGGGACTATTGACAAGGTCTTGCAGTGCCAGGACAAGGGGCAATGTGTTTGAAGTGTCAGAGGGGAGATTGAAAGTGGATGTTAGGAGGAAGTTGTTTGCAGTGAGGGTGGTGAGACACTGGCACAGGTTGCCCAGGGAGGTTTCCTGTGCTCCACAATCTCCCTGGAGGTGTTCAAGATCAGGTTGGATGAGTCCTTGAGTGACCTGTACTAGTGGGAGGTGTCCCTGCCTATGGCAGATGATCCTTGAGGTCCCTTCCAACCTTACCATGCTATGAGTCTATGATTCTTTTTTGTTACCTTTTACCCACTGTTATGTCTTTAGCAATAAGAGGTAATAGAAAAAATAGAGGATTCATTAAAAAAAACAAACAAAACCACCATCTAATTGTGCAGTTATTTCGTTGGGGAAAGCTTGTGAACAGTATTAAAATGTTTTTGGCTCCCTTGATCTAAGTGTGTAGCCATGATTTCATCTATAAGGAGAAATAAGTGCTCTGGCCTTTGGTTTTCATATAACCCATTACAAACAGCTATGTTATCTGAATGTAAATTCTGACCCCAACCATATTTGAGCTGTAGCAAAGAAAAAGTTCTCTCAGACTCCTCCTGGATGAGAAACGAATCCATTATGAACACATTTTGAATAAAAAAAGAAAGGTCAATTTAAAGCAAGAAAAAGATAATTCATAGAATTCTACTTTATGCTTTAAAAAAAAAACAAAAAAGTCCAACTGAAGCTTATTGAGCAGATTAAGGTAATATTAAACAGGTGTATTTTGAATCACTTTTGATATTAAAACCTATTATGTTGTTCAAAATGTCAGTGCTGTAACTTATCAAATTCCTGCATTTAGTAAGACTTGGTAATGAAATTCTGAATTAGCTTTGAACAGAAGCACTTAAGAGCAGACTCTCTGAGTCATTGTAATGCACTTGTAATTCCCTTTGCAGTTTCCATATGCAGGCAAACCATGGAGGGAGGGCAGGGAATATCAACTCTGCTTTCAAAATACAAGCCTGGAGCAAGGTGACATGATTAAGAGACAGAATATACATGAGATTGGGGGAGGAAGAAAAAACCAACTGTGCAAGAGGGTACTTAGCTTCTTCTATGCACATGAAGGAGAGGAAATATTGTCCCATTGCTATGGCCCTGACCATGTAACTCTGAAGCAAGGCCACGTCAGGGACACAGCAGCTCTCCAGCAGATTTTGAAGGAGAAATTTGCTACTTGGTCTTGAACCACCAGACAAACCTCTCACAGCTCTATGCCACTTTAAAGATAGAATCGTAGAATCAACCAGGTTGGAAGAGAGCTCCAAGCTCACCCAGCCCAACCTAGCACCCAGCCCCAGCCAAGCAACCAGACCATGGCACTAAGTGCCCCAGCCAGGCTTGGCTTCAACACCTCCAGGGATGGGCACTCCACCACCTCCCTGGGCAGCCCATTCCAATGCCAATCACTCTCTCTGCCAACATCTGCCTCCTAACATCCAGCCTAGACCTGCCCTGGCACAGCTTGAGACTGTGTCCCCTTGTTCTGTCCCTGGGTGCCTGGCAGCAGAGCCCAACCCCAGCTGGCTACAACCTCCCTTCAGGGAGCTGCAGAGAGCAATGAGCTCTGCCCTGAGCATTCTCTTCTCCAGGCTGCAGAGCCCCAACTCTCTCGGCCTGTCCTTATAGTAGAGCTGCTGCAGCCCAGACACACCAAGAACAAAATACTTCTCCCTTCACGTGTAGATTAGCCATTTTGACTGCATCCCTCTGCTCAAAAATGTTGGCTCATTAAAAGATTACAGCTCATTAAAGCTTCCTGAGTTGCCCCTGCTGCTCTAGAGCTAGCTGGCTGATGGAGTTTAATGCAGACCTAGCCCCAAGTGCAACACAGTTGCTCCCCTGCTCCTCAGCACCCTCCATACACAATTCTGCTTCCTGTGACTACAAAAGGAAGGCACAGAGTGGGAATCACAGAGGAAGGAAAAAACTCTGTGCAGAGTGCTGGGGAAAGTACAGTCCATGGAAGGACATCTCTAGGGGCAAGAGGTTTTTTAACATAACCATGGAGCTGCTTTTGCAGAGCACCCCAGAGCCACAAGGCCTGCAGCAATGACCTTTCCTGGTGCTGAGTTTGCATTATGCTCACGATGTGGTGATGACAACAGTGCTTTGTCTTCCACTGCACCAGGCAGGGAAAGCCTGTCTGTTTTTCACAAGGTTGGTAGTTTTTCTTGCAGATTCTTTCCAGGGCAGGGCAAGAGTATTGTTCTCATTTCCTCTAATAAATTCTGCCAGTGAAAGAAGAAAGAGCTTTTTGTATCCCTTGTCTCTTCCACACCCCTCTCCCTCCCCCTCCCTCAAATATCCTACGAACAAGGACATGCTTCATTTGCTCATACCTTTTCATTTTGAAGATCTTCTCCTACACTTACTCCTAGAATTGCATTGGGTAGATGAATGGTAGTAGCTGTACAGCCTCTGTCCATGGGAAAGTTACTCTATTCACAGTTTTCTTTTCTCACTTGTGATTGATTCCAGAGAGAAAAGACAGGTTAATGCATATTATCTCGTTTGCAGTGCAGATGTTTAATCACAAAGGCATCCACTCTTTGAAACTCCCATTGAAGCCAGAGTTGTGCCCACGGGTGGACAGCAGGGTCAGAGGCAGATTTATTTTCATATCATTTTTTATTCATTGGCAGAGTGTGTTTACCTTCCAGTGCATCACAAAGAGTGATGAGTAAACCACAAAGTGGCTCAGCACTTGAACAAGTGCCAAAAATGGTGAGTGCTCCTTTGAACTCTATTTCGACTGTCTAAAGCCGCTTGATTCTCCACAGCTGGGTTGGAAATCCTTCAAGATTAGGTATTTCAGCACTCCTGCTTCTCATCCTAGACAAGCCAAGATAGCTTAAAGTTTAAAATAGAAGGGGAAAGGGAGGGAGAGACCAGAACAAGAGGGATCATGTCAAGCATTACATATAAATTAGGTTTTCCAATAATTACTTGTTAATCTGATATTCCAGGAAAATTCCGCTCTTAGCGTGGGTACCTCAGTGAGTCTGGCTCCAGGCCATGTAACACTTCATTTGTTTTCTCACTTACAGCAGGCATACAATACTCATTTCTAACCTAGGTGATGGCTTGAGATCCCAGCCAAACATTTGGTCTTGTACAGACAGCAGGACATCTGAATCAGTGATCCTGGAACCCTTAATGACGCTGTGAACACCACAGAAATGAGGTCCGGTTTGGATTTCACCTGAACATAAAAGAGCAGAAGGCTGAAAGTTTAATATCTTTCTTAATTCAGGGTTCTATGCTCCTAGCTATGGTTCAATAATGTGGCTCCTGAGTTGCCTTTTTCATAACAGTCACTGCAGCAGTCACTTTATAGAAT
>VWZE01008345.1:3159-16058 GCA_013396675.1 Eubucco bourcierii
AACCAAAAGTCCTCCTTCTAGTGTTAAAAAAAAAAAAAAAAAAAAAACAAAAAAAACCAAACAAAAAAACCCACCCACAAAAAAATGGAAAAGAAAAATTTCCAGCTCGACTGGTTGGGAGCCTCGTTTGGATTAAAAAAAAACAAACCAAAAGAGGGCCCCAGAAGTGTTTGAAAGCTGATCTGAACTTCTAATTCCAGCCAAACCAGTTCCAAATCCAGGCTAGCCAATCACAGTGCAGAGGTTTATTGAGTTTGGGGCGGGTTTATTTATTTTTTTTAATATATATATATATATATATAAATTGAAACCTAAATGCTTTCAGCCATCTCCAGCTTAAGCACAGGGAGGAAATGAATCCAGCCAGAAGAAGAGCTTTAAAAGCAGCTCTAACTTCTCTTTTTACCATGAATTTTATTTCCTAATGGTTTGTTTACTCCATAACTCCTCCAAGCCATTTGGAAGCTGAGTCTCAGGCCCTGTCTTTTAAGACTGAAGTCTCCTTGTAACAGGGTCAGAAATGATGGGCACATAACCTGCTTAGAGCTCCTTGAGCTCCACAGGAAATCTCCTATTGGAAGAGCTTAATGAAGACAATCTGATTTTGGAGACCAGGACCTGTGTCCAGCCATAGGAACACACAAAGACAAAGACTCTTAAGCTGTGTGAAGGGAGCCTGTGAGAAGCAAAGAAGGATGAGTAAGAAATAAATGGAAGTTCTGAGTTCAGAGAATGGTGCCACCACTTAACTTCAGCCACTTGTGGAGCAGGGAGGGGGACCAGGGGAACCTGCTTGCCAAGGTTAGATCAGCAGCAGCACTTAGGGAACACTGTTAGCCCTAACAGCAAATCATCTGCAGTGCCCATTAGTGGCTGTTCTTGGCAGGCTGGAGGACAGAAGACCTCTTGCTACAATTACGGTCCCCACTGACTCAGGACTGGACAATTCCAACCAAGTACTTTTTTTGTTTCTGGGTTTTTGGGTTTGTTTTTGTTGTGGGTTTTTTTTTCCTAATGTGATCCTTCTGTTGGATGGGGGAAATGGATTCAGAGATTCACAGATTGCATTCACAGCTCACAGGATGTCAGGGACTGGGAGGGACCCAAAGAGATCATCCAGTTCAAGCCCCCTGCCACAGCAGGACCAGACAATCCAGCTCAGGGCACACAGGAACACATCCAGACAGGTCTGCAAAGGCTCCAGAGAAGGAGACTCCACAACCTCTCTGGGCAGCCTGTGCCAGGGCTCTGGGACCCTTCCAGTCATGAAGTTCCCCTTGTGTTGAGCTGGAACCTCCTGTGCTGCTTCCATCCATTCCTGTGCTGCAGCTTCCATCCATTGCTCCTTGGCCTATCCCAGGCAGCAGTGAGCAGAGCCTGTCCCCCCCCCTCCTGACCCCCAGCCCTCAGATAGTTATAAACATTGATTCAACCCCCTCTCAGTCTTCTCCAGACTAAGCAGCCCCAGGTCCCTCAGCCTCTCCTCCTCACCAGGCCATGCTCCAGCCCCCTCATCATCCTCACAGCCCTCCCTTGGACTCTCTCCAGCAGATCCCTGTCCCTCTACAACTGGGGAGCCCNCAGGTCCCTCTCCACAGGGCTGCTCTCCAGCAGATCACCTTCCAGCCTGTCCTGCTGCAGTTTATTATTCCTCCCCAGGTGCAGGACTCTGCACTTGTCCTTGTTGAACCTCATTTGGTTCCTCTGTGCCCAGCTCTCAGCCTGTCCAGGACTCACTGGATGGCCTCACAGCCTTCAGCTGGATCAGCCAAGCCTCGCAGCTTGGTGTCATCAGCAAACTCCCTGAGCAGACTCTGTCTGTCTGTCTGTGCCCTCATCAATGTCATTGATGAAGACGTTGAACAGCACCAGACCCAGCACTGATCCCTGGGGGACTCCACTGGTTACAGTTCTCCAGCTGGACCTGGCACTATTTATCACCACTCTTGTGGCTTACTCTGTCTTGTAAGCAGTTCTTAATCCACCTCCCTGCCTGCTCTTCCATCCCACACTTCTTGAGCTTGCTCACCAGGATGCCATGGGAGATGGTGTCAAAGGCCTTGCTAAAGTCAAGGTAGACTTCATCCACTGATCTCCCTGAACCTACCCATTCAGTTATGGCATCACAGAATGCTAGCAGGTCAGCCAAGCATGATTTCCCCTTGGTAAATCCATGCTAACNTTCTTAATCCACCTCCCTGCCTGCTCTTCCATCCCACACTTCTTGAGCTTGCTCACCAGGATGCCATGGGAGATGGTGTCAAAGGCCTTGCTAAAGTCAAGGTAGACTTCATCCACTGATCTCCCTGAACCTACCCATTCAGTTATGGCATCACAGAATGCTAGCAGGTCAGCCAAGCATGATTTCCCCTTGGTAAATCCATGCTAACTACTCCTGATATCCTTCTTCTCTTTTATTGGGTTGGAAGGGTCTGGATGAGGTCTTGAGCAGCTGAGTCTAGCTGAGAGGCATCTCTGCCCATGGTGAGGAGGTTGGAGTAGGTGATCTCTAAGGTCCCTTCCAACCTAAATCATTCTATGATTCTATGACCCTCAAAAGTCAGCTTGTCCAAGCCCTCTGCAGCCAGCAGGGAGACCTCCAACTAAAGCAGTCTGCCCAGGGCCACTTCAAGTCTGGTCTAGATGAGAAACAACCTCTTTGTCCCAGCTTTCATCTCATCTGGTGAGATTCCAGGTGCTGCTCAGGCCTCCTGTGCTTTCCTCCAGTAGAAATGTGAAGGGTTTCTTTTGGCTGTTACTGATAATATTCATACCAAGGTCGCTGCTCCCAGGATGGGTTTGATGCTTCCTGCTTTGCTGCTGCTGCTGAGGGTACCCACAGGCTGGGAGTGTGGCTGGGAAGCTGCAAGTGCAGGTGTGTTTGAAGTCTTGGAGCTGTGACTAGCAGGCTGAGGCTGTGTTTATGCAAGCATCTTTCCAGGGGCCTCTGGCTGCTGCTGCTGCTGTATAAATCCTACCCTCCCCTCACCAGGCACTGTGCCCTGCCCTGGTTTCATATCACCCATGTGCTCTTTCATGTGTGTTGCTGATTTAGAGGGAGGGGAAAAAAAAAGCCCTTAGACTTTAATCCTTGGGTTTATTTCAAAGCTTACAAAGGCAAATCTGGTTTATAGCAGGAGATTTGCTTGATTCCTCATGCTCAGCAGATGAATGGAGCAGCAGATGGAGTGGGGAGGGGAGGACCTGAGGACCCCTAGGCTCTATCTTCTTGTTGTCTTCACCCAAAGTGCTTTCTTTTAAGCTCTGCAGAGCACAAAATGGGGTCAGAACCAAGCTCTGCTTGGGCTGTATTTCTTGTATCCACCTTTTCTGTGATTTCCAGAGCTATTTTCTTACTCTTTCCTTTGCCTTGTTGGTTACACCCTGCTGCTTAGCCATCCTCTGCTGCTTCAGAAGGTGTGAAATCCCATGGACAGCATCTGCATGGGTGAGTGGCACAGGTATGAATAAAATGAGCTGCAGACTCTGGAACCAAAAGGGCTCAAAAAGTCCAATTACACTCTTGAGTCATGGGAAATAATTGGAGTTTTGGGACCTGCTGTATAAAGAGATCACATAATCACAGAATGGTTTAAGTTGGAAGGGACCTCAAAGCTTAGCCAGCTCCAGCCCCCCCACCATAGGCAGGGGGACACCTCCCACTAGAACAGGTCACTCAAGGACTCATCCAACTTGGCCTTGGACACCTTCAGGGAGGTTGTGGAGCACAGAATCACAGAATGTGATCACAGATCTGTGCTTCTGTGTTCCACAACCTCCCTGGGCAACCTGTGCCAGTGTCTCATCACCCTCGCTGCAAACAACTTCCTCCTGACATCCAGTCTAAATCTCCCCTCTGCCAGTTCAAACCCATTGCCCTTGTCCTGGCATTCCCAGACCTTGTCAATAGTCCCTCCCCAGCCTTCCTGTAGCCCCCTTCAGATACTGAAAGGCTACTCCAAGGTCTCCTTGAAGCCTTCTCTTCTCCAGGCTGCAGAGCCCCAACTCTCATAGATCCTGGAAAGCCTCTTGCCAACCTGCCATGTGAAATCTCCTCTCTGGAGGAGGGGGCCGGGCAAGGTGGTGCTCCTGCTCCCCTCCCCGTGCCAAGAGCAATGCCCAAGTGGGACAGAGCCCGGAGCGGTTTGCTAAGAGCTGAGATAAGGGCAAGCTGTGTTGGCAGGCTCCTCTTCCTTATCCCTCCTTAGCAGGGAGCGCCGCCGCCAAAGCGCTGTGCCAGCGACGGGAGCGGCACTGTGGGAACCGTCCGCGGGGCTGCTCCTCGGGCAGCGGCAAGCCCAGATGATCTCATTCCCCTGCCTCGGTTTTCTCCAGCTGCACCCACTGCTTGTGGAGATGCCAACCGAGGCCCCCGCCGCAGGAGGAGAACGCCGAGGATCGCATCAGAGCTGTGGCTTCAGGTCCTCCCCCGGTGCACACCAAGGGAGGCATCTGAGGCCGCCAGACAATGGCTGCAAACAATCGCAGTCCTCTGCCAGGGGAATATTCATTGAGAAATCCCATCCTGGTTTGATACTAACTCTCTCATGGTTGATCAAAGCACAGGCAAGAAAAGAGCTTGGCCTCCTACTGTTGCTTTAGCTTCAGGCCAGTTTCAGCTGAAGCTAGGCGAGTGCCTTGATGCTGGGCAGCGTGGCTGGCAGCTGGGCCAGCTGGTGCAGCTCCCTGGTTTGTAGTGGCTTTCAGGTGCTGCTTCCATCTCACTAAGCATCAGGGCCATGCACTGGTTCTCCTCTCCCCTCCTCCTGGGCTGCATGGAGGCAGCTGAGGACTCCTGGTTCTGCTCCATGCTTGCCTTGGCTTGCTCTCCCTGCACTGTGATCGAACACGTTCTCTGTGCTCCAGCCACCTCCTCCTGGATCCTGCTCTTCCTCCAGACAAAAGCCAGGCTGGAGGGAGGCACCGGGTCCTGGGGTGTCTGCCCTCACTCCTCCCCTCAAACACTCCTCAGACAGCAAGATGAAAGTGGTTATTGGCACATCCCCCTCATTTTCCTCACCTGTCTGGCAGCTGAAGGAACTGGGGTCGTTCAGCCTCCAGAAGAGGAGGCTGAAGGGAGACCTTCTGGCTCTGTACAACTCGCTGAAAGGAGGTGGGAGCCAGATGGGGGTTGGTCTCTTCTTCCTAGTAACAAGCAATAGGATCATGAGAGGAAATGGCTTCGCGTTGCACCAGGGGAGGTTTAGGCTGGACATCAGGAGCAACTTCTTCCCTGAAAGGGTTCTTAGGCTGGCCCAGGCTGCCCAGGGGGGTGGCTGAATCCCTGTCCCCGGTGGTGTTTCAAAGAGGCAGGGATGTGGTGCTGAGGGCCACGGTTTAGCCCCAGCCTTGGCCAAGTTCGAGAACCGTTGGACTGGATCAGCTCAAAGGGCTTTGCCAACCCAGATGATTCTGTGACCTCTGAGTCCCCCCAACACCGGCAGCCCCGAGGGCGATCTCTGTTGTACAGCACAGGGGTGTGGGGAGCTGCAGTGGACCAAGCCCCGGCCCCGACTCCTACTCCTGTTGCTGCTAGGTCAGTCCCAAAAATAGCTCTCCGGTAACTCCCTCCCCCCGCTATTGTCATCGCGGCGACGACGTCAGCGCTGCCCCGGTGCTGAGCTCAGCTGCGCTGTGCCAATGGCTGCCGCCGCGCCGGGGCCGCCTCCCGCTGCTGCCCTATTTAACGGCAGCGCCGAGCCGCCGGCTTAGACCGAGCCCAGCACAGCCCAGCGCGGAGCCGCCGCCGTTACCGGGACCCGTCCGCCTCGCCGGAGCCCAGCAATGAACCAGCGCCAGAGTCAGCGCCGCGGCCCCCGGCCCGATATGGCCCCGGAGATCGCCGCTGCCGTCGGTTTCGTCTCCAGCCTGTTGCGGACGCGGGGCTGCGTCAGCGAGCAGCAGCTGCAGGTCTTCAGCGGGGCGTTGCGGGAGGCCCTCGCAGGTGAGGAGGAGGAGGAGAGCAGCTGCTTTGTCGGGAGGAAGAATCAGGGTCGAAGCCCACTCCAGCCTCTTTCTATCCCCCCCACGCCGGGGGCCAAACGCCCACCGATGCCCTTCCTCAGGGTCTTTCGTGTTGCTTCCAGGACCTGGTGTCACTCTGGGTGCCCACCCATGCCTGTACCCAACACCTGGCTGTGCTCTCCTCGATGCCAGATACCTGTTTGTGCCTCTCTCTGGTCCCCCCCTCCCGTGTCCCCGAGGGGGCCCGTGTGTACCTCTCCCTGGCCTTCCTCCCGTGTCCCCGAGGGGACCCGTGTGTGCCTCTCCCTGGCCCCCCATCCCGTGTCCCCGAGAAGTGTTTGGCAGCCGCTGCCTGAGCCCTAAAGGTGAGCAGTTCCCCTGCCTGGTCAGACAGTTTTGTTCAGCTTCCTCCCTGCCCTCTCCCAGCCGCATCCCCATCTGCTCGAAGCCCTCCCTGCTAGGGCTTGATAGAATAATCCAGAGCTGCTTTGTGTCCCCTGGCAAGAAGGGCTCGGTCCTATGTCAGAGAGGTTTTGGCACTCCCCACAAGTGTCTGGGGCTGGGCGCTGAGTGGGTGGCTCAGGGGTCCCCTCCTAGCTGAGCGCAGCCCTGTGTTATCAGCCCCAAGAAGGGGTGGTTCGTTTGCCGCTGCGCTGAGATAAGAGGCAGTGACATGCCCTGAACTTTAAGAGAATCACCTGGACGCTGCTCCCCAGCTGTTTTGGTGGTGGTGATGATATGGTATCTGCCCCAGCAGCACGGTACTTACCCCACCAGTTGGTGAGAAGGTGTTGGTTGGGGTCACATCAGCCGCCACGGCGTTGTTGTCCTGCCTGGGGCTTGTAGGAGCCAAAGTGCTGCGCCGGGGAGCAGGCAGTGGCTGAGGAGCTGAGTGCTCGGCTCTGGATCCTCCACTCGATGGAGGCAGCTGAAGGAGGGCTCGGTTTCCTCCACCCTGCAAGGCAGATCTGGGACCCCTTTGGGACCGCAGGAGGAGGACGCAGACCTCCTGAGAGCCGCTGCTCGCCGGCTGACGGCTCCCCTCGCTTGCCTTGCAGAGCACTACAAGCACCACTGGTTTCCTGAGAAGCCCTTCAAAGGCTCCGGGTACCGCTGCATCCGCATCAACCACAAGATGGACCCCATCATCAGCAAGGCAGCCAGCCAGATCGGACTCAGCCTCCCGCAGCTCTACCAGCTCCTGCCCAGCGAGCTGACGCTCTGGGTGGACCCTTACGAGGTCTCCTATCGCATCGGGGAGGATGGCTCCATCTGTGTCTTGTACGAAGCCACTGCCACCAAACCTGCCTCCTCCAAAGCTGCCAGCTCCTATGGGATGCTCACCTGTAAGAACCAGCTGATGCTGGGCCGCACCAGCCCGTCCAAAAACTACATCATGACTGTCTCCAGCTAAGTAACTCCTCTGGTCCTTACCACTGCCAAGACACAGGCTACTGTATACCTCACCTGAGGATCTATTTTTAAGATGAAGAGCTATTTATATTTTTTAAAAAAACACCACAAAAACCCCAAGAAAATCCAAAATTAAAATGTTTGGGCACTGCTGGGACCAGTGGCAGTGCTCTAGGTGCCTTTTTTTCTTGTTTTTTAAAGCTGTTGCAAGCTTGTGAGTTTTTATTCTGAAGCTGGTAACTACCTAATTAGTGTTGGATGGCAATTTGGGGCTGGCACTTACTCACTCGAGCAGATTGGAATGGAGGAGGAGAGGGAAAGAGCCAGGCTGGGAAGTGTGGCTTGGTGGTGGGAGATGCCTGTGTTGCCTCCTTGCCATCCTGCTGCCCAACAGTGTTGCTGTACTGGGATGCTGTTGGAGAAGGGATGAAGGAGTTAATCTTTCCCTCCGCTAACTGCTTCACTCCCCAGCTGGTCTGATCCCTCTGAGGCCTGGATACAGTGTTTGGGAGTGTTGCCTCAGGGCTGGGTGATGTTGGGGATCCTGGGATCCCTCCTTTGCTCTTTCACATCTCCTGGACCTGTTTACTCTGAGTGCTGTAGCTCTGCTCTGCCCTGCTCCCAGCACAAAGCAAGGGGAACAGGACCTGTCCCCAGCCCCTCCATCTTTCCTGCCTGCTGCTGGGCTGAAGGGGGCCACCTGGCCCTTGTGTCCTGTGAAGTGGAGCAAGGCAGAGCTCAGCTGGGGGAGGGTCAATCTGTGCAGAGAATCCCCCATTTGCCCTAAGATGAACTTTGCAGCTACTCTGGTGGCACTTGGTCTTAATGCTCCCCAGTACCCAGCTGTCATCTGCTGCATGCTGAGAAGGGTGCTTCAGACCCTGAAACCTGCTCCCAAGAGCTGTGAATTTACAAAGCCTTTCTGCTATGGGTGGCTTAACCATCAGCCACGACCTGCTCTTGTATTGGCTTCTCTGCACTCCAAGAGCAGAACCTGGCCCCTTGCTTGCACAAGTTGCCTGATCCAATGCTGACAACTCGCTGTGGCCCTTCTTCTGAAGAGCTGAGACAACTTGCTTTGTGCTGTAGAGGTTGGTGTGTGAGAACCCCCTCCCCCTGTTGCCACTCTTAGAAGTAATTGGGGGGTGCCTTTCTCCTTTGTGTGGGGGTGCTCAGGTGCTTCGGTGTCCTCACATTGCTTTTAAAGTCACAGCACTTCCTCTCCCTCTGAGTGATCTGTCCCTGAGAACTGTCTCCACTGATACCTTGGTAAGGGGGCACCTTTTGGCTCTGGTCTCGGTACACATCTGTTTTGCACAATGAGTGCCAGGTCCTGTGCTCTGTCTGTTCAAGCAAAACTCTTGCTGGGGTCCTGGTGGTACTTGAGAAGACTGTGCCCAAGAATTGTGTAGAACTTGGTCCTTAAACTGCTCTGGCTAACAACACATTTGGGTGGGAGCTGAATGTGCTGCCCCAAAAACTTCACTCACTTGTTGGGAATGAGCCTTTACCAGGATGTTGTATGTCCACTGCCTTTTTTTACTCACCAGTTGGCACTCCTCCAGTGATCATGGGAGAATGGATTGAGAAAAGCAGGGTCTTGTCTTGGTGGTTTGTGGGGAAACTTTCCCAGATTTGACTCTTGGCATACTTTGGGGTTGTGTTTTTTGTTGTTTTTTAAACCTTCCTCTTTCCTGGCCTGGCAGCTTAGTGGTGTAACCAGAGTTGTTCTTGCCCAGCCTTTGGTGAATCAAGTTCTCAGACATTTGTGCAATATATTTTTCAAATCTTGAGTGCTCTGGGAGAGAGGAAGGAAACCTCCCATCTGCCACAGGCTCTTCACTTGTTTATTTAATGCATCAAGCCAGAAGTCCAGCACCGCTCCTCAAGCTCTGACCTCTGATGTGGAAAGAAATCAATCCAGATCAGTTTGGTAAGCTTCAAATCAAGAATCCCAGAACTGGATGACCAGCCTCAATTTTCAAATCCCTTTCAAATGTCAAAGTGGTGGGTGAGGTTTTGTTTGCCCTTCAGCAGCAGGAGTGGGGCTGTGGCTCTGAAGTTGCATCACTTCCCTCTGCATCACTTGAATTTCTCACGTCAGCAAAGCAGAAGCTGAACTGAAGCACTGAGGCTTTTCCCTTGGTGAACTTGTGCAATAGGTGACCTCACCAAGAGGGGAGTACAGGGCAACTTGCAAATAAACCCAATTCCCTTTTTTTTTTTTTTTTTATTTCCTCCTTGAAACGGGATTTTGGGGCTTTTTGGAGTCCTCACTTAACCTGCTTACGTGGAAAACAAAAAAAAAAGCCCATGATGAGAGCTGTAGCCAGGAGGAGCAGTGCTTGCTTGGCTGGGCTGCTCGCCTGGATGCAGAGTTTCCTGAAGGCTGGCACTTCCTTGGGTTGTCACTTGGCATGATCACAAAGCAGGCTCAACATTTACCCCTCCCACACCCCCTACTTTTTACTCTTTTCCCTCCCTCTTCCCAGAGTATTTTGTTCAGGAACAGCCCACACCAAAGGAATCCACTAAAACTGCTCCTAACATGCATCCACCTCCAGAACCCAAACAGCTAAGCTTTGTTCTCTCTTATCCCTGATGTGGAGGAGCCTGATATTAAAGGGGAATCTGGTTTGGTGGTTTTTTAAGCTTCCAAACCTAGGGGAAAATCCATTTCTCTTGTAGCTGGTTGCACATAAAAGCTGTGAATTAGCCTCTCTGTTGCCTTTTGCCTCCAAGTCTGACCCTGGCCTACAGAGCTGTGTTTTCAGACAGTGTATTTGAGGGCTTTGTCTGGTTTGTTTGTTTGTGACTTTAAGGAGCTGGACTGTTGAACGGGACCTGCTTTTTTTGTTTTGTTTGTTTGTTTTGTTTTCTTTCTCTTTTTTTGTATTTGAGAAGGGTAGGAAGTTTGTAAGCTACATTTGGAGGAGGAGGGGGAGTGGATGGTTACTAATTGTATAGCAGTGTTTTTATATCCAGGATGTACAGATCCTTTGACAGATGCTTTTGTTACTTTAATAAAAATGTAGCAGGAGAAAAAAAAAAAAACAAACAAACCCAGAGTCTGATTTTCTTGCTGGGAGCTGCTGGATGCTTGGTGGAGAGGCTGCAGGTTGGGGTTGCAGCTGAAATTCCACCCTGGGAATGCTGTAGGCTTGGTTGGGAGTCTGGATTGAGGCTTCATTATTCAGCTGTGTCAAGGAAGGGGGTGTAGAAGGAAGGTGCTTAGTCAAGATGCTGACTCTCAACCTGCCCTTCTAAACCTAAGGAATTAAGGCTGGGAATTGGTCTGATGACTCATCTGAGCTGTAGCTGTCCTGCCCTGTGCTGGCTGCTGCTTTCTGGTTTGGGCAGCAGAGGATTTCTCCAGTGCAGGGCTCTAAAACTCCTCTGTCCTGCCAGGGCAGTATAATCCAACTGCCAAAGCTGCTACCCAACCCCCAGAACTTCATCAAGTCTTGGAAAGAGGTGATTGATCCCAGCGAGACACAGGGGCAGCTGCTGGTGAAGCCTCTCTGCTCCCAGTGTCCTTTCTGGGGTGACTTGAGCCAGTGGAGGAGGAAGAGTGAGGATCACAGGACTGCAGTGTTCAGGCATGTGGAGGATGCTCTGGGGTTGTCATGATGAAGGCAGCTGGGGTTGATTCACAGGACAGATCCTGTTTTGACCATGCTGAGAGGCTGCTGACTGCAGCATGAAGCCTTAGCTCTGTTCCCTGGGCTGGGGATGTGCAGTTTGTCTTTTAACCTTCATCTCCACTCATCTTCAACCTGACCTGCTTTAAGGACCTTGGCTGCTTTCAACCCCAAACTCCATTTTTAAGCAGATTTGGGAGGGGTTTCAGTGCAGCCTGCCAGGGTCACAGCCTGCTTCCTGTGCTGCTACCCTCCTGGAGCAGGAGGTGCCAAAGGTGTGTGGCACAGACCTGATCCCACTGTTCTCATTGGTGGGGGTGGCAAAGCCTCCTCCCCTCCTCCTGCTTTTATCATAAGGTGCCACCTCTGAGAAGAAAACACTCGTGGGCCCATCTTGGTGCTGTGTCCAAGCTGCTTTTGTTTGAGCTCATCCCTTCATTAGTGTTCACAAACACACCCAAATTGCTGCTGCTTGTGAAACAGGCCTGGAATGGGCGTCCCAGCCAGTTGCTGATTAGCTGGGGAGTCACCTGGGTTCAAAGGCTGGGTGAAGTCAGATGATGGTGTCCTTCCTCCCTCCAGCTTGTCTAGACCAGTGTGGGCTGCCTGGACCTGCATGCCCATTTGGAGGCTGGCACTGCCAGTGCCATGGCCAGCCTGGCATGGTTGTGCCTGCCGTGGCCTGTGGCTGGGTTTTGGACCAGCAGGCAGAGCCAGGATTATCTAAAGTGTGAGCTGCTCTCAGCCAAGATAAAAATACAGCTCTTAGGCCATGGAGTGCTCAGTGAAGAGTCAACACTCCCTGGGCCAGGTTCAGTTGCCCCCCACGGCCTTTTAGCAGCTGACTCAGCTACTATTTTTATTTTGCTTGTCATTTTTTTCTGGTAGCATCATGAAACCCAAAGCCCAGGCAGGGTTAATTTGGGACTGCATCTTTACCTGTCCCCTCCAAAGCTCTTCTGAGGCTTTTTGCTGCTTTTGCTCAGCTCTCAGCACATTTTCTTACTGTGGGATCCCTGATCTGCATCACAGAATCAGCTCAGGGAGAACGGAAACACAACCAGGGCAAGGCACAGGGGACCCAGCTGCCGCCCCCAGCATGCTTAAGGCAGCTCTGAAAAAGAACTACAGAAACTGAAACTACACTGAGCCACCGGTGCCTGCCTCCTGCCTGGGGCAACGGGGACTTGGCGTCTGTGGAGCCTTTTGCTAGGGGAGCTGTACTGGTTTGGAGTTTAGCTTTTCAGGGGAAACCAATACAATGATAACGGGATGTCTTCCCCCCTCCCCGCCCTGCTTTTGGATAGGGGAGAGAGAAAAAAAAAAGGCAGAAGGGGT
The DNA here is from genome assembly GCA_013396675.1 of Eubucco bourcierii. Lineage (NCBI taxonomy): Eukaryota > Metazoa > Chordata > Aves > Piciformes > Ramphastidae > Eubucco > Eubucco bourcierii. The sequence goes on from VWZE01008345.1 coordinate 15,516, forward strand.
AGAGCCACCCACAGAACAGTCTGACCACGATTTGGAAGGTAAAAGAGAGATCTTTACCAACAAATGAAAGGTATTCAGAATAGGGGAGTTACAATTGGGTATAAGGAAAGGGTTAACAAGCTACAAAAGATATATGTACAACCGGGTTGGACGGCAGGGGTCCGAGGAGGGGGTCCACGGCGTGGTAAAGGTTAGCCGCGACGTGGGGGAAGGGAGAAGGGAAGAAAACAGCAACTGCTACTGTTTGTATAGGGGCGTCCAGACAGGAAGTGGGAGTGGGCTAAACACTACACCTGGGGTCGAGCAGACCTGGGGGTCAGGTTCTGACCACTCCCCCGACCCAAGAGGGCTAACCCTTTGCATTAGCCCTTTGCTGGGCGTCTGCGGAGCCCTTTGCTGGGGGAGCCCTTTGCTGGGGGAGCCCTTTGCTGGGGGAGCCCTTTGCTGGGGGAGCCCTTTGCTGGGCATCTGTGAAGCCCTTTGCTGAGGGAGCCCTTTGCTGGGCATCTGTGAAGCCCTTTGCTGAGGGAGCCCTTTGCTGGG